>OY776114.1:60053181-60653181 GCA_963675035.1 Allygus modestus
TCTAATAGTTTAGGTTTGTAGAAAAATATGTCTAACCATAATCTCCTAAATGTTTAAAATAAACTTTATTTTTAAATAAAGATGCAAATGCTGGAAGAATTCGTAAATTGACGTGTAGTGTTTTCTCAGTACATACACCTATACACCGTGTCTATCTTCGAGTCTTATAAATTTAGTTCGTAACGGAAAGCAGGATAGTTTGACTTAAAGCTCAATATAATTGTTTAATGTTTTGACTTGAACCGTTTTTTGTTTTTTAGTGAATTTCCCCTATAAGGAAGAAGCTATTACCGTAGGTCTCATGGTAGGACTTAAGCCCAAGACCATGATAACTTTTCATTTTGAGGTCCCCAGATGCCAAAAACTCCATTCGTTCAAATTTTTATATATGCATGTATATATATATATATATATACATATATAAAAATTCGTATATATAAATATATATATATATACATTTATATATATATATATGTGTGTCCGTAAGCACGATAACTCTCGTAAAAAAGGTCCGATCTTAATGAAATTTGGTACAAATGTGTAAAGTACCATTTATTTGAACGAGTTCAAAAACCAGATGAATTTCACCATCCGAAGGGGGGTTTTTGGGGGGTTTTGTACCCCAAAAATGGGTTTTTTTGGGGTTTGCACATGTAATTTTTATTTAAATCAAATTTCAATTCATACCATTGAATTCAGTTTAAAAAACAAACAATTTGGTATTTTGATCATTGCTTTACGTCAATTTGGTTACCGAGATATTGAAAGTACTGTTCGTTGTCTAATGTTATTCTTATGGAGAAAAAGAACAATTTTGTATCTCGCTTATGAACATAAACTGACGAAATTTGGTCTATAGCTTCATCTTTTTGTGGTTTATTGTTGTTTGCACAAAAAAACAATTTTTGTCCTATGGTTCCTGTGGCAGCAAACCTAGGTACTTGGTCCCCATATTATTCTTATGGAAAATACTTAAAATGTTACATAGCGCTTATTTATGAATTTATATGGATGAAACTTGGTATGTGACTTCACTAAGATGAGTTCTATTGATATTTGCATAAAAACCCATTATTTTGTGTGCCTTGTTGCAGCAAACCTGCGTACTCATCCCCAATGTTATTCTTACGGAGAAAAATTAATATTTTTAATATCGCTTGTTTGTGAATATAGTTATTTTGATATTTTATATTTATTTCCTGTTAAGTGTTTTAATGTGTTATGTTATATATTCATTGGAAATTCGCTGAGTATGCAGATTTGCTGTGACGGGGGTATTTTTTACTTCTGTGGTTATAAAACGTCATATATAAAATCACCACTACTATTGTTTGAATAAAGATACATGTATCAAATTAGCAATATATTATTTCCAATAGCTACTATTGATAAATGTTATGTACTAAGACTTTTTTTAAGCAGCTGGCGGTCCCTTTTCCCCAATACTTTTGCCGACCCTATGGGCCTCGGGCCTGTGCGTGGAACATATCAAGCAAAATGAGGGGTGAGCCGCTACAGACCATCCCTATTCCCCCCTGCTCCTTCAATGTAAGTCATGACGAGGTCATGGGTGGACCTGTGACAAGCTAGACGGAACTGATCAAATGTACTAGTCAGGACTGGGATTCGAACCCGTAACAGGGCCGCTGCCATGGTTCACAGTTTTGTCACCTTAACTACGCCAGCGACACACCAATAGGTTTCGAAGTAAATATAAATATATCCCCAGAATTTAATTAGTAAAAGACTACTCCACTTTTGAAAACCTTTTTAATTTCCAAAATATATACGATGACAATAGTTTTTCATCTGAAATCAAAGTATTTTAGATTCGATTCAACAATTTTTAAACAATCTATTCTGTCCTGCACAGCAAAAGTTTATAAACAGTAACAGACGAGGAGTACAAAACATTGCATCGGACATTTGTCCCTCTCCTCTAAAGTTGGGGTGTTTCAGCTGCGGTCCGCCTCAACATGTGGGTTTGCACACGTCTCTGGCCCCACACTTTGTAAAAGCATGTAATATATATTAAAATCAGATGGTCAAGTATTCAAGCGTTTTAAATAATCTGAAACAAATTTATTAGATTTAATTACGTTAATTGTTTACGGAAGATAGTTTGCATTCAATGTACAAAAGGCCCAATATCTACAATTCAAACCTTAGTAGTAAAAAATATAGTAAACTACTGTGACGGCCCAAAATCCCTAGACTGTTTAAAGCCATTAATACGACACTGTAATTAAATAATTACAATTTACCGTTCCTAATAATTAAATTTCTACCGTCACTAAAACCTATAATTGGAAGGAGGAACGGTGCTCTAAACATTAATTTCATTATTTCATTCATTATTTCATTTTGAAGAGTTGGCTGGTACAAAATATAAAAAAACCACCAGACGCTAGGATATTTGCTCCAAGCTAATCTCAACTTAGACGCTCCCACGGGCCCGGCCGGGCGTTGATATCAGCAAGAATGCGTGGCGTCAGCAACTTGACGCTCTGCATTGGCCTCAGTGCACGATTCCCGTGCCTCTTAGTTTGAGTAACGGCGTGAGTGATCGTTTGGCTGCAGCACTTGTCAATGAAGTGTTCCCGTGACGTCACGTGCGAAACTGTTTCTGATTGGATGGGCAGCTTCAGGATCGGCGAAGGAGACAAGAGCCGCGCCCCAGTCCCCAAGATGTGACGAGGTAATTAACACGCGTCGCGTCGCCTCTCCCTGCTAAATTATAATTGGAGTTGTTTTTCTAAATTTAATGTAACCTTAATTATTGTATTTTAACCGCGGATATACCTATTGTTAAAGAAGTTTAAATTGTTCTAAATCAGTTGTTGTAAAGTTGTAAGTTTGAATAAATAGTAATTTTGTTTCCCAACCGGCATTATTATTATTTTAACTCCCGAAATCGGCTCTCGTTTTACAATTGGTGTCCAGGTGCGGGTTTCGGTTTCGAAAATACCGATAGCTAGTTGAGTTTAAATTTCCCACGTTTCCAAATTCTCCACGGGCCAACATCGATCGACCAGCCGAAATGCATTTTCAAGGTAAGTGGAATTTGTTCAACGCATAGAATAATTGCAGCACTCTAATTCAGTTTTATTTTAAAAATAATAAGCATCTTTTTTTCGTAGTTTTCAATCCAATAATCTTGTTAAATATCACAGTAAAGTAATTTTCATTTTATAAAAACTTCATTTTCAGAATATTAATTCTTACAAAGAGTTCAGAGCCGCCATTTGCAATTAACAAAGCGTCTCTTTGTGTAGACTAATCCGCCATCTTGGCTTCTACTTAATTGAAGTATAAATGAGTTGGTTTAATTGCAACTCATTCTGAAACAGGGAGAAGACGACATGAAAGTGAAATTATAAATTATCTGGGAATTAAATTGAAGAAATATTATGTTGTAAATTAATCCGAATTGTCCGAAGCGAGACTTGGGCGACAATTATCGTAACAAGGCTGTGGCGTATAGTGACGCCGTGATTCATGTGGCAGTAGGGTTTGCCGTGTTTATAAACAGATGTCTGCATAGATTAATCTATACAGAGTCCCACACTTGTTGCTGTTAGTAGATGAGATAGTTATTTCTGAAGCAAGTTATATTTGTATTTAGTTGATTTAAAATTGTTTTGTCCAAGGACGGAAGTTTGTAGGATTTATTAATTATATTAACCTTAGAATAAATGCTTTCTAAATTAACCTAAGTTTATTTGCATGAAATTAACACTTGTGAACCTTACATGCGATCCTAAAGGTACCGGTAACTTGAGGGGCCGTAGCTGCGTGGCTTTAAGAGGAAATTAAAATATAGTAATAAAGTAAATAACTTAGAAACAGTAATCACTTTTGAAAAATATTTATATAGAATTTATTAAACTTCAACTTAGATTATTTTTTTCGTTTTATTATCCACTAATGGATATTTCCTCTGTGCCGTAGCTATGAGTTCAAATCAAGGAAGGATCGCATAGTTTCACTATAAAATAATGGTTTAAAGGTAATAATAAAGGATAAAACGATTTTTGGATTTTCGGCGATTTTTGGAAAATTTCTATTAGTAGGGGTAAAATAGGATTTCTGTGACATTTTAAGGAAATAAATTGGGACTTAGAAATAATCGACGTGGACCATCATAGTAGTGGGGAAATGGGCGTTCGACAGTAATTTTCGAAATTTATTGTGTATTTTGAGCTAAGGACTTAGCCGAATTTTTCAAAATTTCACTGAATACTACAAACGACTTGTGATATTTTTGAAATTAAATTGGTGATTTTAATGGAATAGTTCACCGTGTTGGGACTTAGAGTAATCGCGTTCTGGGGTTTTAGTGTACTTTATTGAACTTTAAGTCGGGACTTTAAATTATTTTTGAAATTTTCTTTGAAAATGAACAACGTGTGGACTTAGGCGTGTGAGCCTCTGATGATTGCTTCAGTTAAGTATTGGAAATTATAAATGGTACTGAGCGAATTTTAATTATTTCAGAAGCTCTCATCAGTAGGGGGTTATTGAAGGTTCTACACCGGTGGATCCAGTAATTTTAAAGTTGAGAGAATTAATGGGCAGTAACCTTCGGTAACAGTTGTGAAGGGGTAATAAATCAATTATTTAACCTTTTGTTTGCAGTTTTGAAAAAAAGGCTGTTTTGCCCTCCCTCAAAATTATGTGAGACAAAATAGCATAGAGGAGAAAATCAAATCGCAGTTTGGTTGCTGTATTGGTTTTTTGGAACTGAGCTATACTGTGCTCATTGTTTAGTTCTGGTTCCTGGTTTTGGGCCGACTGAACATGACAGTCATTAGAACAGTGGTGCTGTTTGTTTGTGGTACTGGACTTTGTATTTTTTTATGCAAGTTAATCAGCAACGTGAAGATATTTAGTACATCTATTTGTGTGTGATTGATTTTAGTTAACAGCCATAAAAGGAGTAGGTGAAAAAAAAGAGTAATTCAAATGGGACCTAATAAAGCTTTGAGTTGAAGCCAGTAAATTGTGATGCGTATTTGTGTTCAGTTTTAGGATCTGCAGATAGCTTTAAATACTGTTGCAGATCGGTGCTTCGTAAACAATGATCGCATTTCTTTTTACAGTTTGAAATCGTGAGCGTCAAATTGCCTAGATTGATAGTTTGAGAAATTTAATTTTGTTTTTTTTTTTTGCATGCAGTCTGTCCCTTAAATTGTATGGCTGCATCTGTTTTATTATCAGTACTCCGAACATGGACAGAAATTATTTGCCGATGTAATATTTAAAGTGTCTAATACTTTACCCCCTCATCTGGGACTGAGCATTGTGAAGCCAGAGCTCTCATTTGCGGTGTGATGAATTAGATAATGAACCAGAGATTAGGAGTAAATACGATGATTTACGATTTAGTCCATTTACACTAAATTCAAAATTTACAAAAAAGAGTCCAGTTATTTCCCCTTATATTTAAAATATAAGGCTGGTGAAGTTAGTGATAAGTGATTCTTCGTAGGAAGTTTGTTGTTTTTAGTGGTTTGTGCTCTAACTTGTGATAACACGTGTTCACTGGATAACCTGTTTTGTTTGTTGTACAGGAAAGTTATAATTCTAGGCCATTCTTGTGCTGTCCCTGTGGATTGGGACACCGGAGGGTCTTCCTCGTTGTGGAGTTGCCGAGGGAGTGCATTCGTAACCATTACTGAATGGATTATGCTGATGTGGACAAGTGTTATCACCTAAGTATACTGATGTACTAGTGTTTAGGAATCACATTATGGTTATTTGTTTTTTTTTAATAGAATTTTAAAATGTGTGCTCTGCTCCGGGAATATGCTTGCTAACTCATGCTATTCTTGGCCAGACCTTGAAGAGAACGAAAATTTAATCAAAGCAAACGGGAATGGGGGAGTAAATAATGTTTCCTTGTTCTACGGCAAGCTGTTCTGTAGAAAGCCCAGCCTGTGCAGCGCAATTCGCCTGTACAGCCGACAAAGCGGAGGTTGATGGTTGTGTGTTTACTAAAGGGTTGGTACGAGTAAACCAGCCGATGGTCTTCTGGGCCTGTTTTGTAGTCTATTTGAGTTTTGTTTTGGGGGAAATGCCCCATTGAAATCATAACGTTGAATGGGCCTCCCTCAAGAAAAATAAATAAATAAAATGTGTTTTCTGTAGCCACTGATGAGTTCAATATTGCCTGCCTGTGTAAATGGCAGCAGTATACTCATGTAGGCCAGGTAACTTGGGTCCTGGTTCTTGATTTGTGGTCGATGTTTAACGTGATGTGTTTGACCCGTATAGAGGGGTTGTTATTAGTGATGAGTTCAATATTGCCTGCCCGAGCAAACGGCAGCAGTATACTCATGTCGGACCGGAATGTGAAGTTGTGATTTCTGACTTTTCTAAGTCATATGCTCTCTGTTGAAGAGACTGAAGTGATCGGTGTGATTCGATCACTGGCGGATCGGGTGCCTGCCCGATTTATCGGCAGCTCCTTGTATTCCAGCGTTTGTGGAAAAGTGGTTTTTCCTGAGATTGATGGGTGCATAGTGCTTCAGAGCCCTGTAAGGTAACTCTGAACTGTTATGAGGATGGCTGAAAGATCAACCTGACCACCGTGCAGTTGAGTGGAGTTGGAGTGATCCCTGAGGCGTTATTAGTGATGAGTTTAAGGTGCCTGCCCGTATACACGGCATCAACACTCATGTCGGTCAGATGAGTAAAGTTTTGTTGTTGATTTGAAGTCGATGCTCTCTGACGAAGAGACCAAGTTGAGGAATATCGATGTGAATGCCACCTTGAAGGTCCTGTAGGGACTAGGGGATCAGCTTGGCACCTAAGCGTAAAGGGGTAATCTTTGGAGAGTACTTTCCAGCACCTTAGAGTCCATTATGCTGGCGCCCGCATGGTTGAGTAGGACATGTGGGGCGGCCGTTCGGTTATTGTGATAATCACAGTTGTCTTTGTAGGTTTGAGATGGAGAGTTCGAGTTGCTGACCTGCTCCGTGTCACGCTGGGAGGCCGTGTACAGCGCCCGCAGGCTGCGCAGACAGAGTCGCCACTTCAGAACCTTGGAGAGATGGTACCCTCCTGTTGAATTGGTAGCAGATCGTGCACCAGAAGCAGAGCACGACAGTTCCACGAGCGCAGCTAACGTTAGGCTGACCTTGCGGTAAAATGTGACGAGGAGTGACTTACCGACTGGGACACCTTCAGTAAGTGAAAAGTATTTAATAAACATAGACTTTCGACCACGATCAAGAAGTTGCGTACTACGCTGCGAGGAAGCGAGTACCTCTGGACTTGTCTCCGCGAGAACGAGATGGAGAAAGGACTGGGGATCCCCCTCCGATTATTGTGTTATTGATTTTTTTTCTGTGATGTCGATATGTGTTGTAGTGTAATTCCTTTTTTTGGTAATTATGTATTGGATGTAGGCTGGTAATGACAATTTTTTTGAATTATTATTCTTTGGTACAATTCAACTAACACCAATAGCATATCCAAAGAAGGCTAAAGAATTCACCGGCCAACCTGGTGTCCACAGGAAGGTAATTCGCGCACTCCCCACTCCTAATACCCCCTTCCCTTCAACTCCCTGACTGGACTGTAGACACCAGGGAGCCAACCTGAATGAGTTTTCAAAATTTAAAAGGAACAATTTACAAATAGTTAGTGTATAGTCAGTCAAGAGTACTACAGAAAATGCCTTGCTGAGGGATTTTCCGGACCCTGTCAGCAAGACAGTGTTGTGTCGCTACCAGGCCTACTGAACGTGAGTTTGTATTAAAGATTAATTAATAATTCCTTGTACTGTATTGATTATTCGATTGTCTATGTGATTTATTATTGGTAATTTTCAAGTTGTTTTGAGGCTTCGGCCGATAGTGGGCGAAGTTTCATCGGAATCTATGGATAATCACTGTATTGGCGAAAAGTGTTTTTTGTTGATTCTCGGTGTCAATATGTTAATTTGCTATTTTGACGAGTTAATTAGAGTAGGCACAGTAGCTTGGGAAAGGGTGTGTTAGGATAATGTTAAATTTTCTTTTGATACTATTTGACCTTACGTCGGAAGATCCGTTACTACTGAAGGGGTGACAGAGTGTAAGACCGGCCCCAAGTGAAAACCCATGTGGCCTCACCATAGCGGGCAAGTAGCGTTCTAAATTGCCATAAAAGTACTGAACTCAATTACCCTCTTTCGAATTTTAAAATATAATAATTCATACCCTGTTCAGATACTAAGAAAAATTAACCAATTGGTTCTAAATACACACAATTAAATTCAGTGACGAATCTTCTAACAATGTTGTAATGGTCTGTTTCGATGGGAATGTGTGTTGTGTTTTTGTGTTTAAGTTTAGGTAACTTTTGTCCTTGTGAAAGGAGATATTTTAGTTTTTTTTTTTAGGTGTTGTTTTGATTGTTTAACTTTGACTTTTAAGATGTTTTGATTGTGATATTTTTGAGGTATATTTTGTAATGGGAGAGGCTAATGCGGACCGGCGACAATTCGAGTTTTTTTTTCTTCGTAAAAAAAAATAAAGTTGAAGTTAAATATTTTTTTTTATTTGCGGAGAGAGTTGAGGTTAGCTGTCCAGAGTTAGAAGTTTCCTGATCACCGACCAACCAACGGAAGACGGAGTGTACTCTCCAAACATTGAGAGAAGTTGGACTTGGCAATCTGCTGTTACCTCATGCTGGGGACAGCATGGTCTAAGGGTGAGGGGGGTGTGACGGCCCAAAATCCCTAGACTGTTTAAAGCCATTAATACGACACTGTAATTAAATAATTACAATTTACCGTTCCTAATAATTAAATTTCTACCGTCACTAAAACCTATAATTGGAAGGAGGTACGGTGCTCTAAACATTAATTTCATTATTTCATTCATTATTTCATTTTGAAGAGTTGGCTGGTACAAAATATAAAATAAACCACCAGACGCTAGGATATTTGCTCCAAGCTAATCTCAACTTAGACGCTCCCACGGGCCCAGCCGGGCGTTGATATCAGCAAGAATGCGTGGCGTCAGCAACTTGACGCTCTGCATTGGCCTCAGTGCACGATTCCCGTGCCTCTTAGTTTGAGTAACGGCGTGAGTGATCGTTTGGCTGCAGCACTTGTCAATGAAGTGTTCCCGTGACGTCACGTGCGAAACTGTTTCTGATTGGATGGGCAGCTTCAGGATCGGCGAAGGAGACAAGAGCCGCGCCCCAGTCCCCAAGATGTGACGAGGTAATTAACACGCGTCGCGTCGCCTCTCCCTGCTAAATTATAATTGGAGTTGTTTTTCTAAATTTAATGTAACCTTAATTATTGTATTTTAACCGCGGATATACCTATTGTTAAAGAAGTTTAAATTGTTCTAAATCAGTTGTTGTAAAGTTGTAAGTTTGAATAAATAGTAATTTTGTTTCCCAACCGGCATTATTATTATTTTAACTCCCGAAATTGGCTCTCGTTTTACACTACTATTGCTTAGATAAATGATAATCCCTCTCACTTTCCCTTGAAATTTCTCAAAATATTTACAGAATGCTAAAAACTTGTAATTACATTAATTAAACAATAAAACAATAACCTTTGGAAGGGTAACATGTAAAAATTGCTGTTTTTATACACTTAAAATTATTGTGTATATATTCAAAACCTATTTGTTTAAACATTAGTACAGTTATTGAACGTAATAAAAAAAGTGGTGTTTATTAAAAGTAATTTAATAATTTTTAAGGCAAGTGATTACGTTTTAAAATGGATTAAGTAATAGTAATTAAGTGAGTAATGAAGCATTGGTAGCAACAATTGTTTTCTAAGTCGGTCATCATCATTCATATTCACCCAGGTTGCGTCAGCGTCTCAAAGGTATATTAAGATATTAAGCCTGAAACAGTCTAATAAGTTTATATTTCATGATAGTTCTTGTGAATATTACATTTTAATTCAAATCTATGTAGTTTGATTTATAAAATCTGTTTGTTCGATCTTAACATAGTGCTGTACTAAAGATTTTGAACAAAGTACAAAGTAGTAAATGATTTTCAAAATGAGAACATGAGATACCCAGCCATTAACTGGTTTGGAATATTTCACGAAGTCCTCAATTGGACATTCAAACTTTTCTTAAACTTTTTTCTTCCAACTTAAACTTTCTTAAACCTTTTTTAACCTTGCTTGAACCTTTCTCGTAAATGAAAATTTGTCATGTTTTACCATAATATAGATGGTTTCTTCTATATAAAGTATCTTCCGTTGTAGCAGCAAGATAGATTTAAAAACAAAATAATCATTCAACCCTGAAAGTGCCATCTGCAATGAACTAATAGTATTTGTAATTAATTGCGAAAGGTATTGTAGGCTTGAATGTTAACAGTTCTTAATGGTCTAACTTAATAGTGAATTATGAGGCAGAGATACGATTTCATTATATATATATAGGTACCGGGTGTCCCACGAAGAGGTTTAAACGTTTGATTTTATATTACGTGCCCATTCATGCACCGAACTTTTTTAAACTTTACACAGTTTACAAAGTAGGTTCTAAAAATAATCTGGAAAAATTTCAGCTCCCTAACCTTAATAGAAACAAAATGGCGGCATATTGAAAAACGATACTTTAAAAACATTAAAAAAGGTGTTTTTGGTTTTATAAAATATTTTTATTGTTACATTCTAGGGCAATATGACTTTCAAATAAAAGAACTAGAACATAGCCTAATGGAAAACCTTAAAGTCCAAAATTATTCAAACTGTAACCCATCTACAGCAACACACTGATTCTCTTCTGATTCTCTGTACAGAAGACTTCGGAACACCAGTTTCAAGTTCAACCTTCCTTAGTGATTTCGGTTTACCTGGAGAGCGGAGCATTGATGCGCACACCAGTTCTTCTCTTTCCTCATTAGATCGCCTAGAGTACTTTTTGACAACACTACCAGTTTCTAACAAAAGATTTTTCCACTTGGTTATTGTTGGATTACTAGGTGGTTCAATTCCTGGGTAGGCAACCTGAAATTGTCTAATTGCTTCAGTGACGTTGCCAAAAGCAATAGCCCACGCACAACACTTAACTTTTTGTTCAACGTTAAAAGCCATTTCTCGACTCCACTTTCAGTAAAACAGTACCGAAGAAAGTTAGGTTATGTTTTTATGGCTCAAGCGAAATTTTACAATCAAACAGCTGTTCTTCAACAATGAGCGTTAGAACCGCAACGTAGTAAACAAATCAGATAATAAATCATGAAAGTAGTTTTTATAGGAAGCAAATTGGTTAATTTTTCAATATGCCGCCATTTTGTTTCTATTAAGGTTAGGGAGCTGAAATTTTTCCAGAATATTTTTAGAACCTACTTTGTAAACTGTGTAAAGTTTAAAAAAGTTCGGTGCATGAATGGGCACGTAATATAAAATCAAAGTTTAAACCTCTTCGTGGGACACCCGGTAAATAAAATATGTATAGCTCGTGATAGTGTAGTAGTCCGTGTTTAAATATGCATAATTATAAACATGACAAAATCAAAATAATATTATTAATAATATAAGGAATTGTTAATAAACAAATATAAAAATAGAAGACCTTAAGTACAGGGCTTCACCAAATATGTACATATGTGATTAAAAGATTTTCCACTTTAATACGATATTGTTTATTATGAGTATTTTTCAGAAACAGCTTTTAAGTTTGTTAAGAAACTCTTTGTTAATGAAGTTAACTTTTGTATAAGTTCAACATTGGTCCTTGTTACTCAGGTTTATGTAAATTTTACTACTAGTTTAAGAATGTCATTGCATAATTGAAAGATTATATATTTAACATTTTAAAAATAGACACGGGAGTTAAAACCTTTCTAAAGTAAACATTATGGACGGTGTGAAGATTAGTGGAATCTTCAAGCGTTCAACCACCAGCTGTTTCGGCCAATTACGAGAGTTAACTTAAATTAACCATCATGCTCCTCAGTGGCGTGTTGTACAACGTCACCGCTATGTAAAACACCCCACGAACTGAAGTTTATGTTGTTCATTTTATATTCTACACATAGTATAATTAAAATAATACATTCCAATGATTTTAATTTAAACCATATTATTCTAGGAAACTTAAATTATACATTACCATTAGGTCAAAATACCCCGTCACAGCAAATCAGTGACTGGGCAACTTTCTTGAGGAACATTTGTTTGCTCTTTATTTGTTTACTATCATTTTATAGTAAAAAAAACGAGTTCGTGACGAGAGGGATGCGAATTTCCACAAAAACAACGTTTAAAAATCAAAATCAGTGAAAAGATACATTTATTCCAATTTTTATTAAAATCTGAAAACATTGATTTTTTTGGCTGTTCTGATTCTCCTGGTTCAATTTACCTGTAATACTGATAATACAATTTTACACATTATACGGTTTGGAGAAGGTCCAGTCAGGCTTGAATGTAGGCATGAGGTTGCTGGGGATGATAATATTCCCCGTCGCAGCATACCTGCGTACTCAGCGAATTTCCAATGAATGCATATGTCTATCACTACCATATAAAACCACGTACCAAGTTTCATAAAAATACATAAATAAATAAGTGATCTATAGCATTTTATTTACTCCCAATAAAAATAACATTAGGGCTAAGTATGAAGGTTTTCTGCTACCGGGATAGTCAACAAAATTTTGTTGTGCAAATATCAATATATCAGTACTACATGAAGCCACATACCAATTTTCATCAATATAAACTCATAAATAAACTAGACATCAAATTTTATTTATTCTCCATAAGGATAACATTGACAACGTACTGTGTTTAGCATTTTAAATATCTCTGAAACAGTTGGACGTAGAATCACAATTTAAACACCAAAATGATTGTTTTGTCGAGCTGAACTGATTGGTAAAAGCAAATGTGAAGTTTAGATTAAAATGAACTAAGGAGAAGCCAAAACCTTTTTCCATTAAGATTATTATGGGAGATTTTATGAGTAGGTTTTGTTTGGAATTTCCTGGCAACCACTTAACCTAGGTTAATAATTAAAAATACTATGTTATTTGTTTTTAAAGCTCTATAACATGGTTAAGACAGCAATTAAGTTTTTTTTATGTTAAGGTAAAAAATGCAAAAAACTAATTTTTGGACAATTTAAAACCCCCATGAACCCCTCTTCTCATGGTCCGATTTTTCTGGTTTTCGGACTTAAAGTCATAAATGTCACTTTACACATTTATACATATATATAAATTTGTACGAATAGTGTTTTTGTTATCTGGGTACCTCAAAACGAAAATTTATCATGGTCTCGGGCTTAAGTCTTACCATCAGACCTACGGTAATAGCTTCTTCCCTGTAGGATAAATTCACTAAAAATACATCAACAAATTAATAACAGGCTTTTCTAATAAAAACCCCATAAGACAACGTACTGTGTTTAGTCGATATACATTTTCTTTAATAACTCGATAAATATTTATGCCAGAGTGACGAGAGAGGGCTTAACACTTTCACCTCTCTAAGTTCCATCTTTATGCTTGCATTAATTTTACCTCAGGGGCTTTTCTGACCCATTTTGGGCCCAGACACTCGAAATTTTAAATATTAATCCCCAAAAAAGGTTAGAGTTTTCCAATTGTTTTGCCCAACGAACTTGTCTAACTAATTATGGAAAGGAATGTTTCTACCAAATTTAAAGGAAATTGGACAAAAATGCGTCCGCTAGAGTGCAAACACACACACACACACACACACACACACACACACACACACACACACACACACACATATATAAAATTTTGAAGATCCCCCAAAACTTGTTCAGGGGGTCACGTTAGGAACTTCCATGGTGGCCCCGGGCTTACGTTTTACCATATGGGTCATGCTAATAGTTCAGTTTCCATAGGAAATTCACTAATAAAGCGCAAAATTTACAAAAAGAATTTTTGTCACATTTATTGTTCAAAAAATCAGTTAAGCTGATCATTGTAAAATAAATTTAATGTGTCATAAGTATACTATGACACATTGCAATACTAAACTATGTAGTATACTATG
The DNA here is from genome assembly GCA_963675035.1 of Allygus modestus. Taxonomy (NCBI): domain Eukaryota; kingdom Metazoa; phylum Arthropoda; class Insecta; order Hemiptera; family Cicadellidae; genus Allygus; species Allygus modestus. The sequence goes on from OY776114.1 coordinate 60,067,196, forward strand.
ATACATAGTTCAATGCAAGGTTCGGCCTAAGAGTGTTTATCTCACTAAAACAAGGTTTAATCGCCTTCCAATCCAACTAATTGGAGACGGATAGGAGCTGCACAATATTAAAGGCTAACTGGGCAGCCAAGGCTTGTTGTTGTTCCAGCAGATGACAAACCGATTATATTGTAATTGGCTCACGGAGAATTGGGTTTATCTAACTAATAAACTTATATAGAGGAAAGGGCATTTGTAAAATGACAAACAAGGGATTAGTGGCTGGAATAAAACATGAGCTAAATTAAAATAGGGTTATCTGTGATTTCAGAAAGACATGTTACAAATTTACAATGATTAAATAATACCCCCCGTCGCAGAAAACCTGCATACTCAGCGAACTTCCAATGAATAACACATCGATATTTAAAATATTCATTATTTTCCATAAGAATAACATTAGGGATGAGTACACAGGTTTGCTGCAACAAGGAACACAAAATCATGGTTTTTATGGAAATATCAATAGAGCTCATCTAAGTGAAGTCACATACCAAGTTTCATCCATATACATTCATAAATAAGCGATAAACATTTTTATTACTCTCAATAAGAATAACATGGGGACCGAGTACCTAGGTTTGCTGCTACGGGAACAACCCCAACCAGATGAAGCGATTGCCAAGTTTCGTCAGTTTATGTTCATAAATAACCGAGGTATAAAATTGGTATGTTTCGCAATAAGAATAACATTGGACAACGTACTGTGTTTAGCACTTTCAATATCTCAGTAACCAATTGACGTAGAGCAATGATAAAAATACCAAATGTTTTAAACTGAATTCAATAGGATAAATTAAAATTTGATTTAAATAACAATTACATGTAAAAACCAAAAAAATTTTGGGGTACAAAACCTCCCAAAAAACCCCCTTAGGATGATGCGATTTGTCTGGTTTTCGAACTCGTTCAAATAAATGGTACTTAACATATTTGTACCAAATTTCAATAAGATCGGACCTTTTTTACGAGAGTTATCGTGCTTACGGACACATCTATATATATATATATATATATATATATATATATACATATATAAAAATTTGAACGAATGGTGTTTTTGGCATCTGGGGACCTTAAAACTAAAAGTTATCATGGTCTCGGGCTTAAGCCTTACCATGAGACCTACGGTAATAGCTTCTTCCCTATAGGGGAGATTTGCTAAAAGTACCGCGAGGACCGAGCCTTGATCAGTAAATTAGCTTAGCTTGGCCTGAAATTGTGTGTATTATTCATTACGGCCCCCTTTTCATAACGAACAGATTTTCTTCGCTCATTTGCTTTTTTGTACCTCGAAACCCGCCGAAAAATTTCCAAAAGTTACAGTTTTCAATTTTCAAACCTCTAATTTTTATCTTTAAAATTAGAAATTTTAACATTGGGCATATGGATTTTCATATTAAAACAAAATAAATCATAACAGCTGTAAGTAAACAAATATCCAGTAAACTGTCAATGTAACTCTCACATGGTAGAGTATAAAAAATTATGGAATATTTGAGTAAACATAACATCTAGAGTGGATATGTCCCAAATAAATCAAAATAGCATACTATATTAAAATAATTGAAGGGTCATTGAGTCATAACTGCAACTGAAGCGATCCTAGGGTCTAGGGACGGAGCCCTCAGAGAGCGAAGCGAGTTTTTATATACATATTTGGTGTTTATTTGCACTCTATATGGAATCTTCATTCAATGGTTTTATGTTCTCAGGAAACCACATGGTGACAACTCACAACATGAATATTACTTTGACAGTTTACTGGTTGTTTATGAACAGCTGTTATGATTCTTTTGTTTCCATAAGCCCAGTTTTAATTTTGTAATATTTTTAAATTAGTTTTTTTACAAAATTAGATTAGATTTTTCCTGGGGAAGAAACCTGTCATTGTTTTAAACCCAGAAAAATAAGTTGTTTCCAACATTTGAAAGCAATCTTAAGAGCCGTTTTTGAGATTAGGGTTGCAGCCAAGAAAGGAATCAAACCTTACTCAAATTAGAGTAGGATTTCTCAAATTGACTAGATTTAAATGGCAGCTCGATTTTTGTATTACAAATAAAACATTTAAAAGAATAGTCCACCTCGTAGAAGACGTAACAAAATTAGAAAATTGAGCGTTAATTAGGGCAGGTGAGAAAAATAATTTAAAATCTCGTTTCTCTCTTCCTGGGAGAATGATTGAATACAACTAATTAAATAACGTACCATTTATAATAAATCTTATGCAATCTTTGATTTTAAACCTACTTTTGAAATATAATTAACTTACTGAGTAGCATTATACGTGTTGTTACAATTAACAGGATAAATAAACTACGTCCCACAACACTAAAAAATATATTTACACTTATACTGTACTTAAAAACAATACGGTAAATATACAAAAAGATAATCTGATTGGGCCTAATGATGACCGGTGTGTCTGGTTGAAATCGATCGCCTTGTATTACCGTTCTGTATATTTAGCATCTTTTATGGAAGTACAGTGTAATTGTAAATATGTTTTGTAGTGTTGTGAAACGTAGTTTATTTATTCTGTTAAAATATAATTTGCATAAACGTATTTGGTTTATAAATAATTATAGTGGAAAAATATTGTTGGTTGAATATTAATTGATAAAATTGTAAAAATTCGAAACAACTATATTGACATTTTATCCTTATATTACATGAGTATCTTGTATAAAATTTAGGTTTCTCAATAACAGTTAAAATCTGTTCGCTATAAGGGCATATACAAAATCATTTTACAGTCAAATAAACCGCAACACATTATTTATTTAAATGTAGGGCCTATCTCTCATGCAACACCTAACTATAATAAACTACATTTCATGCGTTATATAATTTAATAATGGGAAACAACTAAAAAGATAATTTCTTTATTTCATTTGAAAGTACGAAACATAATCCATTTATATTATCAGTTTATTGATGTGATTAGTCCAGGTTCTAACATAGCTTTGAATTTTGTGGACTTATTTTCACCGTAAACACAATGTATAAGGGCGTTTTTCAACAGCAAAGTTACAATAAATCACAACTAATGGGTCTGGTAATTTATCACAGAACAATTCCACCGAGAAAAATATGTCACAATTAGGCAAGTGGCGCAGTAAACGTCCTTCGTTGATGTCACATGAATTTGTTGCATTCGGCACAGGGACCAAACTCTAAAACCTACAGCAAATAAAATGTATATATAGAATTATATTATTTGTATGTTTTTTAGATTATAAATATATAATTGTGTTATTATATTCTGTATATAATAAATATATCAATGATTTTTACTACCGGTAGGCCATAACATATTTAATAATAAGCTAAGGCAATTCTTTTTTAAGAGTACTCCTTTGTTACTCCTGAATCAAATTTTAACAATCAAGGTATTGCAATATTCGTTCTGGTTCGTATTTGGTTGTACATTGAGGTTTTTTTTAAATATTAATATCCGAAAGGGCACAGGCCGCCCTAAAAGTTAGTTTTTGCCCATAGATTAACATGGAGTATAATTTGATTTTAATTGCAGCTGTTAATACATTATGGACAGGTTATTAGCAGTAACAGATCTTACAGGTAACAAATTTATCTATTTATATAAATTTATTTATTTATTTATTCTCTCTGCATCGCTTTAAATCTAGATATAGTTTGTGTCTTTTATCTGCGATATTGAAATTATTGGTGTTTGTTTGTCTTGCTGTTTGTTACTCACTTAAGCCATATTTATTCCGCGTTTCACGAACGATATACGGTATTGAATTAGATACAAAATCTTTTCCCCTGTCGTGTAGAGCATTACACATTTAGGTTATCTCAAATGATCGTTATGTCATAAGGGTCATGTCCCTTGGTCCGTCAATGATCCATCGTTGATATTTTAGGTACAATTGACCCAATATTTCACCACAGAGTGTGTTGTATTTGTTGTATTGTTATACAAGTAGGAGTTATAACAAACACATTGACAAGATGAGTTTCAGTCAAGGATCTTTTAAATTTATTACAACATATTTTTTATTTTATTATTTATCGAATAGTTATATTTGAAACGCACTCTGATAGTTTTGTTAACGATGTCAATGACATTTGCTTTTAACGTTTTAATAAAATGTGATAAAAGTAATGAATTTATTTTTGACGAGGTTTAAACACGTGTGACGTACGTGTCATTCGTTTATGGGCTGGTTCCTGGGTGTTCGTGATCCTTTAAAAGAAAGCTGAGTGACGAGCCCGTAACAAAATTGAAGGTTATAGTATAACACATACAGTTACTTGAAACTTTAGGCTATTAATTTCACTTCCCATCGAGAATTGCCATTTTTCTGTGTTCTGTGTTTAATTTACCGTATTTATTTTATCTAGTTTGGTTGAGGTATATAATATTTATTTAGTTTGATTTCATTGAGGTCGATTTAATTTATAGTTACACAGAACGTTTTAAAGTTAACACAGCCTAGACATAAACACTTGTAGGTTTATGAACTTTTAAAAACGAATCATGTTACTCAAGAAATTATATAGTTTACAGCCAAGAAATAAACAATTGTAGATTTATGAACTTTTAAAAACGTATCATGTTACTCAAGAAATGATATAGTGCAGAGCCAAGACATAAACAATTGTAGATTTATGAACTTTTAAAAACGTATCATGTTACTCAAGAAATGATATAGTGCAGAGCCAAGACATAAACAATTGTAGGTTTATGAACTTTTAAAAACGTATCATGTTACTCAAGAAATGATATAGTGCACAGCCAAGACATAAACAATTGTAGGTTTATGAACTTTTAAAAACGTATCATGTTACTCAAGAAATGATATAGTGGTAACAGTATTAATGATTATGCGATTGGGAATAATTTCCATATTCCATGGCTTTTATGGCCAAATCCATTTCTGGTAGCTATTTATCCTTTACTATCAATGAGAAACTGTTGAGCTAGAAATGTTTTTGTGGAATGTAAATATCCAGCCCATATAATTGTGCACAACATTAAGCCTCATTGTTTTCCGATGCTCGGCTCCACTGAGCGACAACAACACTTTTGTTCCCCATTGTTATTTACTGTAACTGTACAAAATATTTACTTCTGATAGGAAAGTTTTATTACAAAGAAGAAAACACATTTTATAAAATTCACTAAATAGTTGTAGTTGTGAAATATTGGTGGATTGTAAGATATATGTATCTGGTTATATACCACATACATATATAAGATATGTATCTGGTTATATGTATCTGGTATATATGAATCTGGTTAACTAGGAGACTGCCTAAACAGGTTTTAAAGCTTTGACTTCTGTTATACGATTTATAACCTAACCTAACTCGTGTGTCGCTGAAAGCACAGATAAAGGAATCCATCTAACTATCTATAGATTCGTTTCTCTCTGCTGAAAGTAAATTAGGCGATCCTGTATTTTGAGCTTCCCTGAATTTTAGTTTGCACCATTAGATCCTGCGTAAAAATAGTCATTTGTATTGTTGCTCTACTTTAATTGGTAACAAGATGTTAAAAGTGATACGGTAAACACGGAACTTTGTCTAATATTAACCTTATGGAAGATAAGTAAAAGTTGTTGTTTCCCTGAAGTCTGCCCTACTGGCTTTCAAAGTCCCAGTGTTAAACTTATGGATATGCATTTGTAATGGATCAGACTTTTGCATAAACATATAAATGTTATAAACCGTTGATGTAGTGCTTCTTAGCGTTGAGTGAATATTGGTTACAGCAGAGGCATATAGAGTGGACGTTTCTTACTACAATGATCTTTATATACCAATACAAATCAATGTATGTATGTTTATATGAATTATTTATTTATTATGATTATATATATATATATATATATTAATGTATGTATGTATGTATTTACTGCATTCTTATTAAAACGATTTTGACAAACCTTGAAACTTTGATGGTAATTTGGGATAATCCTCTACAGTTTCCAGCCGTTAAACAAGTTAAAATCTCATGAATCACCACTCATCTCATCAATCATCATGAATCATCTCATGATGACCACTGCATCTTCAAGCTCCCCACGCTATTCGAACATATTTATGTGTATATTTAATTGTAAGTAACATACTGTGTTACATTAAATCTACATACGCATCCTTACTAACCCAAGCGTGATAGTATTATTTCTCTTTCACTGCACTGAAAAGTGGTTTGTGTATATTTTATTAGGCAGAGCGAGTATAGGTGTGTACTTGTGTGTAATTGTGTTTGTGCTCTCTCGTTGAATGTGTGCTACTCCTTATATCGAGTGGTATCAATTTCCTTCGATGTTGGAGAGAAATAGATTCATTTCAAAGGTTATTCTCTTCCATAACACGTGAATCCATTTTCTTTCTTTTCATTTTCCCACATTATGGTTCAATACACCATAATAGCCACATTAATTATTCTCATTGATTTGTTGTTTCAGTGGAACAAATGAAAACTCAAAATCGGTATGTTAAATGTTTTAATGGGCGTACAACATTCAAAATAAATCAATTTGGTAAGCCATTTATAAAATATACTAAACTAAACTTGTTCAGTATTTTTTTATAGCTTGACGTTCATGATTTGAATTAATTATTATTTTATGTTGTAGTAACCAATACTAGTGGCTTGTAGAGGCTCCTTGATAGCCTATAACCTTTTGGGTGAATCGTTTACTGGAAAATAAATTAGTACTAATGTGTATATTTCACTTGATTATATTACAAATATCTAAGTACACCATACATAATAGTAGCTGGTCACTTTAAAGTGTTGAGATTTTTGTATTTTAAGAACATTTAAAAGGAAAAATTAGGATTAAAATAAATAATTGAGAGTTAGGTTCTTTGCCATTCAATTTTCTATGCATGTTCCAAGTTACACCCTTCTATGTCGAACAAGAGTTTCAGAAACTTGTGCAATGTCACGGATATCATTTTTCCATATGCAGTCATATATTAGGATTTTAATCTGTTCTTTTTATCTAAATGGACGGTTTAGTTTTAAATACCACGCTGTGCTCTGATCAATGAATCGTAATGACCTCAAACAAGATATGCTTACCAACATTAGCAATGACCTCAAACAAGATAAGCTTACAAACATTAGCAATGACCTCAAACAAGATAAGCTTACCAACATTAGCAATAACCTCAAACAAGACAAGCTTACCAACATCAGCAATGACCTCAAAAAAGATAAGCTTACCAACATTAGCAATGACATCAAACAAGATACGCTTACCAACATTAACAATGACCTCAAACAAGATAAGCTTACCAACATTATCAATGACCTCAAAAAAGACAAGCTTACCAACATCAGCAATGACCTCAAAAAAGATAAGCTTACCAACATTAGCAATGACATCAAACAAGATACGCTTACCAACATTAACAATGACCTCAAACAAGATACGCTTACCAACATTAACAATGACCTCAAACAAGACAAGCTTACAAACATCAGCAATGACCTCAAAGAAGACAAGCTTACCAACACCAGCAATGACCTCAAACAAGACAAGCTTACCAACATAGCAATAACCTCAAACAAGACAAGCTTACCAACATTAGCAATGACCTCAAACAAGACAAGCTTAACAACATTAGCAATGACCTCAAACAAGACAAGCTTACCAACATCAGCAATGATCTCAAACAAGACAAGCTTACCAACATCAGCAATGACCTCAAACAAGACACGCTTACCATCATTATCAATAACCTCAAACAAGACAAGCTTACCAACATCAGCAAGACCTCAAACAAGACAATCTTACCAACATCAGCAATGACCTCAAACAAGACAAGCTTACGAACATCAGCAATTACCTCAAACAAGACAAGCTACCAACATTATCAATGACCTCAAACAAGACAAGCTCACCGACATCAGCAATAACCTCATACAAGATAAGCTACCAACATTAGCAATTACCTCAAACAAAACAAGCTTACTAACATCAGCAAGACCTCAAACAAGACAAGCTTACCAACATCAGCAATGACCTCAAACAAGACAAGCTTACGAACATCAGCAATTACCTCAAACAAGACAAGCTTACCAACATCAACAATAACCTCAAACAAGATAAGCTCACCGACATCAGCAATATCCTCATACAATATAAGCTCACCAACATCAGCAATGACCCCATACAAGATAAGCTCACCGACATCAGCAATAACCTCATACATGATAAGCTCACCGACATCAGCATTGACCTCAAACAAGATAAGCTCGCCGACATCAGCAATAACCTCATACAAGATAAGCACACCAACATTAGCAATGACCTCAAACAAGATAAGCTCACCGACATCAGCAATAACCTCATACAAGATAAGCTCACCAACCTCAGCAATGACCTCAAACAAGATAAGCTCACCGACATCAGCAATGACCTCATACAAGATAAGCTCACCGAGATCAGCAATAACCTCATACAAGATAAGCTCACCGACATCAGCAATATCCTCATACAACATAAGCTCACCGACATCAGCAATGACCTCATACAAGATAAGCTCACCAACATCAGCAATATCCTCATACAACATAAGCTCACCGACCTCATACAAGATAAGCTCACCGACATCAGCAATATCCTCATACAAGATAAGCTCACCAACATTAGCAATGACTTCAAACAAGATAAGCTCACCAACATTAGAAATAACCTGAAACAAGATAAGCTCACCGACATCACCAATAACCTCATACAAGATAAGCTCACCGACATCAGCAATAGCCTCATACAATATAAGCTCACCGACATCAGCAATGAGTTTTAAGCAGTGAAATAAATTTTAAAATGTTTTTCAACGTTAAGGTAGATTTCGCAAGTCAGCGATTTTATACAGGTTTAACTCTAAAGTTGTTGTCAACTTTTTTATTTGGTACAAAAGAATAAGTAGCAAGTAGAGCATTGAACAATAAACAAGACTACTATTTATTTGTTATTATATTTGTATACAGAAAGGTGAGCTAAGATGATGACTCAGAGATTAAATCAAGAAATTATATTGATCCACTTAAATATACTGTGTGCACTAAGTAAAAATATCAGCTTACATATATTCGGTTACATGTATTGTGTTCCAGTTGAGTCTCTTGTCTTTTCAAAGACTTACTGAGTTAAGTACAAACCTATGTTTCGGCGATTAGTCCAAACTCGCTGCGATAATGTTTGTTTAATCACACCTAGTTCGCTCATGTTTGCGCTTAGGTGTAAAATTTACTTGATGTCAACAGTGAAATTTCATCTTAGAAATTACCGATAAAGTGAGATTTTTGTAAACAAACAACATATTTCATAACTAAAAGTTTATATTATTCAAACAGAAATATATATTTTTATATTATACGTATTATGGTGATCAATATATGTTTTTTTATATTTACAAGATTATGTAAGTATTTTAAATATATATATATGGGTGTGTGTGTGTGTGTGTGTGTGTGTGTGTGTGTGTGTGTGTGTGTGTGTGTGTGTGTGTGTGTGTGTGTGTATGTGTGTGTGTGTGTGTGTGTGTGTGTGTGTGTGTGTGTGTGTTGTTTGTGTGTGTGTGTGTGTGTGTGTGTGTGTGTGTGTGTGTGTGTGTGTGTGTGTGTGTGTGTTATAAATGTCATGTATATTAAAGGTAGCTATAATAAATCAATAAATCACTTATTGTTATTTATTTGAAAACTCTAAATACCAGAGCACAGCTTATTTTGTTTTATGTGCAAGTCATCTTTGTGAAACAAAACCTTACCAAACTTTTGGGAATCACATAGTTACATCAACCAATACACTTGAATAGAATGTCTCGGTGGAAAAATGGCAATCTTTTCTTAAAACAATCTTTCCTAAGGCAAAAAAATAAATAAACAATTAATACTTTTTAAATATTTGCATTCGAACAGATGTGTAATGTAATTAATAACTGAATTCAGGGAAACAAGCGATGCTCTTGGGTGAAGCTAGTTTTCAACAATTCAATGAATTTATATATTAGACATAAAGTGCATTATATTTCAAATATATTTTATATCAGCTTTTTCATATTAAATTAACCACTTTGAAGTAATTTTATGTATAGTTTTGCATTTATATAGGCCACTCGATACAGGTGTAAATTTGATGTGATATAAGATGCAGCAAATAAAAATAATGTTAAACACATTTCTTATTTTTTCATGATGAACAAATCCGTTACTTTTAAAATATATATATATTTAACTACCATAAGGGAGTAACAACTGCTAAACACCTACACTGTGATAAAAAAGTCGTATAAATCCCTCATAGACGATCTGATCTAATCCTGGAGTAAGTGAGTTGCTTTCCTAACACAGGACACTTAATGAATTCTTGCATTCTTCTTGACCATTCACGCCTTGGACTAAGTGCAAAACCGACTCCTCTGTCTTCTCTGGTACTTGGAATTATACGGGGATGAATTAAATTCCGTGTTGATTATTTACCGCTATATTCTCAAAATAATTTTATTTCAATTTGCATGAGCGTTAAATGCTAAACAAATTCATGGAGTAACTTTAAATTATTTGTTATTTATACAAATAATATTATTTGGTTTATATTTACTTAAAATAGGATAAAATTACTGATTGGTTATAATTTTCCAGGAATCTGCCTTCCGGAAATGTCGACTAGTTTACATAGAAGTCAAACTGCCCAATCCGGCGCAACACTCTTCATACATTTCAAAATTATTATGTACGAACGTACAAATTATTATTTTTCTCCTTAGCTTATTTAAGTTAAACTAGGTTTTTCCACATATGTAGAGAATTCCTGTTAATTTTTCAAACCCAATGTGTATAATTTACCGCAGAATTTGAAATTAGTTTTTAAGTATTTATATTTATTACAAAAATAATCCTTTTCTGATTTTATATTACACATATTGAATTATTTTTACAAAATGTATACGTAGTGCTTTACACTTTTATGTACTTACATGCGAAGATCGTATTGTTATTCCCTTCGTGTACATAAAGTTGACATGCCCTGGATGCCTAATGGAAGGAAACATTTAATTTAGATTAGGGCAAATTGTGGGGGATGTGCCCCTCACTTACGATGTGTGCCGCATATGTATAAAAAAGAATAACGTACCTGAAGGTCCGCGCCGTCTGATTCAAGGGTTATCCTTGTAGGATTACCCGCGTTTCGACAGTAACATTGTTATCTTTAGATCCACTGTATAAAACTTATCTTGCCTTTAACATCTGCGTTGAAATTGTATAAATCAAAACACGAACATAAACACATACACGGCATATGTATAGTTTATTTTTAGTTCTCTATATTTTGATATTGAATGATTCTGATTCTGATTCAAAGAAACTAAATTGGTAAAGAAACAATATTTAACTGTGACGATTCCTCTTCATTCCGGTTACACCAAAATTACACTTGTCGTTAATTCATTTATACCTTAAAACACGCTGCAAAACGTGGTAAATATACTTTTACGGCTAAGATGATTGTTTAAAACCCTCTGAATAATCATCGCTGTGAAAGATGTATATTACAATTTAAAGGCCAAAAGGATGAAGCCCTAAAGTATTTTCGAATATTTACTAAATTATTGTGCATTTAGTCACTGAACCCCCTAGTTTGAGGTGCGACTCCTTGAACTATAAACCCTATAGAGCTTATAATATATATATATATATATAATATAGTATCAAATACCCTACACAGGTTGCGGGCTTTCTATTTTAAATCAAATATCATATTATCCTGCTTTTTCTTATTATTTTTTAACTACTGGAAAAGGAAAGATGATATTGTAAAAAGGATATTTGTCAGTGATTCCTAGTGTATAGAGTGAACTTTAATGCTAAACAATAATAATTTCACCTTTGAATTTTTTATCTTAGTTATAATGAAGATTTGTTAATCTTATTCATTTTTATTGTTAATGCCCTAAGACTGAATAGAATACTAGTGGTTTACGTACATTTCGTCATCAATCCTAAATGTAACACAATGGGTTAAAATTGTTTCGACATCTTTTGTGTCATGGTATTTCAGTATTTTGTGTCATAGTAAAATTGAAGTTTTAGCTGATATTCTCCACTAAAGGTGTGACCATGACACAAAAGGTGTCGAAACCATTTTAACCCATTGTGTTACCTTTAGGATTTATGACGAAATGTACGTAAACCACTAGTATTTATTTATCTTTAAAGAAAATTACGATACAAACTTACTATGCTTACTGATTGCATTGTTAATCTACAGTCTGATCATTGAATGTGTCATTTATAATACTTATTTTAAATTTAATATACACTTGTTATTTTTACGGTGTATTGCTGATCTTCTGTATTTTTTAAACTCATAATAGCGATGGATTTGAATTTATTTCTTGATTTATTTGGACTTTACCTATCGCTTCTAGTGTTTAAAACTACACTACGTTTCGGGAGGTAAGGAAACTCCTCTCGTTATCAAGTGAACCCCACTTACATCTAAATATCAAGTTCTTACACCTAACTAACCTACATTTTTTGATTTTCTTAATTTTTTCTTGTACATTTTGATTACACTAACACAAAAATAAAAAAAACTACTCAAAAAATAAAATACAATACACTAACACCTCATTTACATACACGAACAAATAGAAAACTGATTATACATTACCTGTTCTGCATCGTTGCCTCCAAGCAGACGGCAAACACGGGCAACCTCACTCTCACGTCCGCTCACCATCAGATAGTGCACTCGACATTTTGTCCTATTTTGGTCGGGTTTGTAGAAAAAACATCAAACAAGCTTGGAACAACTATAGAAATAACAAATAGTGACTGTGATCGATTGATATGTCCGACAAGGAGTCTTTATCCCCGTGAACAATTGTTTTCTGATATTTTCTCATCCATAAGTCAACAGCATACTCGTTCCACCATTTCGTGTTAAATGTTTACGTCAGTATTTATACCTGGAAATGTTTAGTGTATTGCGAGTATTTAGCATGTCTCAAGTATTATTATATGCGTTTCTCTAAAATGGTTATTATTCAAACATACTATTTTTTATATTTCTAACTGGTCCTTCCTTAACTCCAATGTTAGCTTTCAAAGCCCGTCCCTCCTTAAGCTGTGTTTTCCTAGGAGCGGAACTTTTCTGCAGCGGAGTGTGGAACGCGGAGATTCTCCACTCGTAGTTTCAGCTCAGCGGAATTCTGTTTTCCTAGACACGAACGTTTTCGGCGACAGACTGTGGGATAACCTAGCTCATTTTGGTTGCGACTGTTGCGGGGGTAACACCAAGAGCAATAAAACAAAAATAATATGTTCTTAAACGTAGGTCTATTTCAACACACGAAGTACTGTGTTTAGTATTTTCAATATCTCCTCAACCAATTGTCGTTTAGCAATAATAAGTAAAAGAACAGAAAGAAAAGGTTATAATTTGTTTTTCAGTTTTAAACGATTCAGATTTTATTAAAAAGCTAAAATAACAGTGCATGACAAATGTTATGTTATTTTAAAAGAACGATTATTTTTGTAATTATTTAATTATATCTGTCGATTATTATACCTGCCGTACTCCAGATAATTGGATGGCTTTGTATTAACTCAACTACATCCTCGTCATCTGACGCCCTAAATTTACCCGAACTCATTCGTAACAACACAAAATGACATGACACCATCATAACCTCAACACTATTCCGCGGCGGAGAGCGAGCTCCTCTGCTCAGGGAAAAGACAAAGTTAATCCGCGGTGCGGCGCGGAACAATTCCGTTGCCTAGGAAAACAGCGCCATTTGATTATATGATGAGAAGAGGCCAGCGTTCTCCGCTACCGAAAAGTTCCGCACCTAGGAAAACCCAGCTTTAGCGGATTATCGTTGATTTATGTCAAAGAATAAAATAAACAGAGATTATAGTGAGTATAATTTTGATATCACAAATTTTCACATAAAAAATATCTTAAATATTGAATATTTTAGAATTTTTATTATTTTTTTAACAATGAAACCAGGATATAACTTTTGTGTAGGGAGAGGCAGAAAAATGCTTTATGTAGACAGGTGGCTAGCCTGACGTAGTGACCAAACGTAATTTATCAACTAAAAACCTCCTCTTCCTATTGCCCACCTCAAGGGTCGCTTTCTAAGAGCTCTCAAAAGGTATCCTTAGCGTGATTCCAGTACCTTCAGGCACCAGATTTGCAGGAATAGATCTCCTACACCTTACTTTACACCTTACTCTTGGCGTCTTCAATTGCCGTCCTCTCCTTCCTTCCAGTGAGTCCTTGGCTTGGACGCTGGCGGAGACCTGAAGATCTTTGAGCTTTAGGTAAAAAATATTCGCTCATCTCCAGCCTCGCGTTCACTTCCTGCTCGTCGGTATGGGGGATATTTTTACGTTATTTGTTGTTTGCTGGTAACTTTTAAGAAATACTGTTTCTTTAGAGTCCCTAGTATCAAGACCTTTCATTTGACCTTTCTCTCATCATCTTGCGATTTGCCAAACACCCACAATTTCCAGTTAAAGATTTCACTTGCAGAATTATATACATAGATATTCCATGGGAACAAAATTATCTGATTTGTTTTTTTGAAAGACTTTATTGCACCTGATAGCTAAACACCCGCGAAATATGACTGATAGTTTCTTGATTGGCTATGTCAATAACAAGCCCTTTGTTGTATATTAACTAGTTTTTCGTGTTCAGAATTGATTTATTATTCCTAATTGTCAACATTAGTGATTGAACAAGTATTTCAAATGTGTAAATCAAAAATTAAACCGGATCAACTGTGTTAAACCGCTTGTTATATTTAGTGTGTTTATGTCAAGAGAGTCACACTTGAAGTCAATTAATACAGTTCGATATGTTTGTTTTTAATTTCTCATACTATATTGTTAAGATCCCTTCGATAAATTTGACATTCTTTCAATTTAAATTGTCAGTAATACAAATTTGTACTACCATTAAAGCTTATTAAAGTATGATTTTTAACTGAACGGTAGTAAAAAATTATAATACGAATTCTCTTTCTCTTCAATAGTTATATTTTGTATTTTGTATTTTTATAAATGTATTGCTACAAGTTCTCCTCCATGAATATTAGGGTAAAATACCACTGCAACCATTATTTATTTGAAAAAATTAAGCTTCCTATGATGGTAACAATATATGTTTTGGTGTGTTTTAATATTTGTATATTTTATAAAACCATACAGAAATTCTTAGAGAACCAAGGATGATTTTTCATTAAATTTATCTTGAGTACAATGTTGCTAAAGTTATAATTACGTATGATTGAATAAAGGCTACAGCTAAATTGTATTAAATATAAAAGGTAACTTATATTATTTTCTTTTTTATCAATTATGTTGGACATTTTTACAAGGCCTATATTTTATTTTTAACATTACTTCAAAACATTGTCCTCTTAAATGTGTACATTACAAATTGCGAGTACAACCCTTAATAATATTTAACCATGAATAAAAGGGCTAAACAAGAGCTAAAGGAGGAAACGTGTGAGAGCCCGCATAATGTGGTTAACCTGCACCTGCCGCGGGCGGGCTTTGATGTAATGTGTTGGCCCGACTCTTACATAAGTGGTGATAAACGAACAGATGCACAGGAATTCATTTTATAAATGTAATGTATAAATTAATAACATTTTACTGGATGAGCTGATAAGAGATCAAAATTGAAACTCTGATTTTTTCAGTATTTATTCTTTCCGCTTGTACTTATAATTAAATATTCTGTGTTCAAAGATGTTCCCGCAATACACGTTGGTCGCGGAAATAACCTTCCCAAGATTATAAAGGAAGTACTACGACTTCTTTATTATATCTAGGTCCAAAACTTTTCAACCAAATTCCAGACCATATTAGGAAAATGAATTCAAAAATCATTTTTATACAAAAATATTTAATTGGCTTTCGGAACAAAAAGACGTAAGTTATATGTATTTAGTTCTAACATAAGTATTTCAAGGGAATGAATGCTTGTATGAATGTGAGTGTGCTTGTGATACACGGTTAGCTTGGAAGCCTTTGCGGGCAGCCGGCTAACAAAGAGCATCTCATACTGGGCCATACAGGGACAGAGTTTTGACGGCCCTACGGGCTACCAGCCGCCTGATGGTATCGGTGTGAGGTAGCGCTGGCGACAGAAGTATTGCTATCTAGATTCAAGGGTCAACTGTGTGTATGCGTGTGCGAGTGATAACAGTATCAGCTTGCCTCTCTCATATCTCGAAATTGGAAGTATTTTGTTTAACCTAGTTTATGAGTAAAGCTTGTTTTTTATTTTATCCTTTATTAAATTTTAAATGTTGTATTAGCCTTTTTTAAATATTATTCTCGATTGTACGGATATATTCTTGTTGGTGTAAAGTTAATTACAATCTGGCATTGTTACTCCTTTTAATATTTTTATTGATCAAACATCACAAGGAGCAGCTTTAAATGTTGAACTAGACCATTGTTTTGTTGCTTGTATTATTTTGTTTTTATTAGTTTTATTTTATTTTTACTGACCATAGACTGGTTAAAGTGGTCAGTTTATTTCCAACTTTTCCATTGTAATTGTTTTGTATTGTTTTATTAAGGAACTAAAATCATTTATTCACTTATTCAATAGTTGGTGCGGTGTTTAAACGGATCAAACTTTGTTATCACGTAACGAGATGATCTCTTGCGTAAATTTTCCAAAAAGGATTTGTTTTAGTAGCAGTTTGTTGAAGTTCTGCTTGGTATCAGGGACCAAGTATAGCTTTAAAAAGATGTATGGTTAGAATCTTTACAGCTTTTTTACCATACGGCACGAGAAATTGGCAATAAATTCTTTTATTTTAAGTGTGAGCTAGGACGCTACGATTTATTCGGCCTTATCCGGGGTAAGAGCCTAATGTTTTAATTTGCTAGGGCTGTTCATATCAGTGATTTTCATATCATTTTTCCATTGTATAATGTCAAACATGTCTGCCTTATAATTGCTTGGTAAGAAATATGAATGTAGACAGTTCCAAACCACATCGACTTTGGATTGAAAACCACACTATCTTTTATTCAGTATTCACTTTAATAAATAAGAAGTTCTGATGAATCACCGGATAGTTTGTGATATGTTTTAGGAGTTAAAGGAAAATCTCTGTCGTGTGAGATAAAATAATCACCAAAAAACTCTCATCATAATACAGTAAATGATGACTCTCATGTTAATAACAGTTTATTATTAAAATCACAGTATCTGTGGATGACCTCACATTCTGTCTGTACCATTTTCAATTACATTTTGTAAAATAAAAAGCTGCAATAACACAGAGGGGGCCATATAGCTTGTTAATGAGTGCCCTCCAGTGGTGATGTATCACTGATTATGATGCATTTTTCAACATGTCCAGTACTTTGTGTAACCTTTTTAACACTTCAAACAACCATTCACAAATACATAGAGATTCTTAATTTATATTATATATATATATGATGGAAGAAAGGTCTGTGTCATACTGTATTGTCAAATGACTTATATAAACTCACTTCACAATAGAAGTAATAACATTAAAACGAGTTCGCACGCAGCAACCTGACGTGAGGGAAGTGAATTTCCACATAACAACTTTTAAAACTCGAAATCAGTGTAAAAACATAATTTATTCCAATTTGTATTGAAATCTTAAAACAGTGATTTTTTGGCTGTTCTGATGCATCTGGTTTCATTTACCTGCAAAGCTGGGAATACAATTTTACGCATTATAATGTTAGGAGAAGGTCCAGACAGGGTTGAAAGTAGGCGTGAGGTTGCTGGGGATGATAAAAGTACTCTAACAAAGGAATAACAGGCTTTTCTAGTGTAAAACCCCCATAAAACAACGTACTGTGTTTAGTCGATACACATTTTCTTTAATAACTCGGTAAATATGTATGCTAGAATGACGAGATAAGGCTTAAAACTTTTGCCTCACTAATTCCCATCTTTTTACATGCATTAGTTTTACATAAGGGGTTTTTCTGCCCTTTTTTGGGCCCAAAAACTCAAAATTTGAAAGATTAATCCCCAAAAAAGGGGCTTAGAGTTTTCCGACTGTTTTTCCCAACGAACTTGTCCAACTAATTACAGAAAGGAATGTCCCTACCAAATTTGAAGTAAATCGGGAATAATGCGACCAACAGAGTGCAAACACCTATATATATACAATTTTGAACGACCCCCCAAAACGTGTTCAGAGGGTCACGTTAGGAACTTCTATGGTGGTCCCGGGCTTAAGTTTCACCGTGCGGATCATGCTAATCGTTCACTTCCCAAGGAAATGCACTAATGAAGACATCGTCTTATCATAAAATATGTTAAATAACAAACGAGTTCGCACGCAGCACGCTGACGTGAGGGAAGTGAATTTCCACATAAAAACTTGTAAGACTCAAAATCAGTATAAAAACATACAGTTGTCCAATTTTGATTGAAATCTGAAAACATTGATTTTTTGGCTGTTCTGATAATCCTGGTTTCATTTACTTGCAAAGCTGGGAATATAATATTGCGCATTATAAGGTTAGGAGAAGGTCCAGACAGGCTTGAAAGTAGGCGTGAGGTTGCTGTGGATGATGAAAGTACTCTAAGAAAGGAATAACAGGCTTTTCTAGTGTAAAACCCCCATAAGACAACGTACTGTGTTTAGTCGATACACATTTTCTTTAATAACTCGGTAAATATTTATGCTAGAATGGCGATAAAGGGCTTAAAACTTTAGCCTCACTAATTTCCATCTTTTTACTTGCATTGATTTTACATCTGGGGCTTTTATGGCCCTTTTTGGGCCCAAAAACTCGAAATTTTAAAGATTAATCCCCAAAAAAAGGGGTTTAGAGTTTTCCGATTGTTTTGCCCAACTAACTTGTCCAACTGATTACAGAATGGAACGTCCCTACCAAATTTAAAGTAAATCGGACAAAAAATGCGTCCGTTAGAGTGAAAACACACATATATATATATATATATGTCTATACATATATATATATATATATAAAATTTTGAACGACCCCCCAAAACGTGTTCAGGGGGTCACGTTAGGAACTTCTATGGTGGTCCCGGGCTTAAGTTTCACCGTGCGGTTCATGCTAATAGTTCACTTTCCAAAGGAAATTCACTAATAAGAGAGACCTAGGGATGTGGGAATAAAATAAAAACGTAGTAACAAAATAAACTGTTTCTCGACTCATTAAGCCTCCAAATCCAGACACCTGTTGGCTTCTTTCTTCAAACCGCATACCATATAAGGGATTTTCCAGTTGTTTTGAGTTATTTTATTTGATCTACCTTACAATTAAGAATTATTTTGTGAACCTAAATAGTTACTCGGCAATGCAAAATTTAAAAACAACTTGAATTTAAAAACAATATTGTGAATTCAACCTGAAAATTTTTATTTATTTACTACATTTATAAAACCTTGTAGCACAAAACATTTAGACTAACAGTAAATAAATGTTTTTAATCTAAAATTTTACAATATTAGGGAGAGGTATAGGTGATCAAACAAATCCTTGATATATATTTATTATTGGTTTATTTGGGGTTTTTAAGTTATTTGGCGGTACATTTAAGTGAACTTTGTTTTAAACACTAGAAACGATAGGTCCAAATGAACTCAAATCCATCGCTATTATGAGTTTCAAAAATACCTTGTGTATTGTTATGACAAAATCCAGTCAGATTAGGTTTACTCCACAAATGTTCCCTTTACACAAAACTCTTCTGTGGGAAACGTTTTTAATCTCAACCTGAAATAAAGTAAGTTTTGAACACTATCACGTTACATTTTTTACCGTTTGAAGATGTAGCTTGTAAGCAATTACTCATACAATATATATTTTTACTTTCTCCCCCTATACATAGTATATGGAGAAAGTATTGTTTTCGTAAAAATGTTCGAATTTGAGTTGTTAGTGGAAATATTCGTTTTGGTGCTCCCTGAACCCAAAAAAGTGGTTTTTACGTGATGTCTGTCTGTGTGTGTGTGTGTGTGTGTGTGTGTGTGTGTGTGTGTGTGTGTGTGTGTGTGTGTGTGTGTGTGTGTGTGTGTGTGTGTGTGTGTGTGTGTGTGTGTGTGTGGTGTGTGTCCGTGTGTGTGTGTGTGTGTGTGTGTGTGTGTGTGTGTGTGTGTGTGTGTGTGTGTGTGTGTGTGTGTGTGTGTGTGTGTGTGTGTGTGTGTGTGTGTGTGTGTGTGTGTGTGTGTGTGTGTGTGTGTGTGTGTGTGGATGTTTACAGAGCTAGAGCCCTAACCTATGGGCCGATTTTTATGAAATTTGGTATGTAGGTACTAATCCACGATATCTCCAGGTATTTTTTTCATTTTTTTGGATTTTTGATTTTTAAGGGTAATTATCCACCAAAAACCGCCAAAAAACATAAAAAATCCAAATTTCTCAAAAACTGCTCTAACGATTTTGATTAAACTTTCGTGGTTTGTAGAACTTTAGGTTTGCAACAAAATGACACCACCCGCATTTCTTGAAAAATTCGGGTTCAGAAATTACAGGACTTAAAACATCCAAAATTCAATTTTTTGGATTTTTTATAAAAAATCATAAATGTTAAAAAAGATCACTATTCACCATTAAAAAGAGCTCAAAAACTAAATAAATTAGTATTTTAAATTACTATTCTACGATTGCTAGTTACGGAGTAAATTGAAATTTTCATTTAGCGGTAAACACAGTACGTTGTCCAATGTTATTCTTATGGGGAATACAAATATTAACTATTTCTCTCTTATTTACTGATCAATTTCATTAAAATTTGATATGCAGGTCAAGTTAGCATTGACCAACAGATGATGTTCGAAATGTGTTGCTATTTAACCCTGGGGGGGCAAGGGGCATTTCCCCTCTCAAAACCACTGTGTGTAGCAACGGACTCTATAGTGCCTCCCAAAAAGGTATTTGGGTGGATATTTCTGAAAACAACTATTTTAGACAATTTTCTGTACATTTATCTATACTTCATATTCTATATTTAGTAAATAACAAATATTTTTGTCATTAAAGTTTGGCTAAAAGGGAGAAAGTATGTGTCAGTTTCCTGATACCGTTTATTTAGGGATAGCTTCGTGATGTACCATACAACCGTTAACTGATAGGAAAACGTTACAGGATATGGAGTACTGTTTAAGTTTTTAAATTCGTTAGCAGAGGTTAGTCAACTTAATCAGATTAGTTTAGTAACCTAATATACCTCAACAACAAAATAATTGTATTTCAATTTAATTGCTTACAACACGCAGTGTTCTATTTATATTTATATGTATATGATATTTTTCACTGTTCCGCTCCTTCACTTAATTTACTTCTTATTTCTTAGATCTAGCATAAGACTCACAATAATCACAGTTATAAATAAAGCAGCTACAGTTAAACTTCTACTTTATATTAGTTTCCAGTTCAGTTATTTGACAAATCATCAGTTGAGCCAGAGTGCGAAGAACTTTGTTCAAACCTCCCAGGAAGTTGAGACATTTTGATAAGCAGCCATCTCTCCTTTGCCTATTTGACTAAAAGTCTTGCAGTACCTTACGCTCCCTTTCAAAATCCTATAGAAACTAGCCGGATCAACGAATCATGAAATGGTCGTTTCCAAACGAAGGGAACCTTCACACAGTTCAAGGATAAGCAAGAGAATAAAAATGATCATAAGCGACAAATATGATTGATATCAGACGCCTTACAGCTTATATTAAGGTAAAGACTCAACAAGAGTCTGGGGTGAACAAAGACAAACCGCCCCTTGTCGTGAGTGAGGAAGCGTCATCTTCTCCCCCACCCTGTGATGACTGTTCATTAATATCTCTCAAATGATCTCAGAGATTTCAACAATATCACTGAGTGCTTCCGTGTTAGGGGCATTAGGAAAAAGTAGACAAAAATGACATACTTACATAATTTTGTAATTAAATTCACTATTTTATCGAATGTCCCCTATGGGGAAAAGAAGCTATTACCGTAATTGGCATGGAAAGACTTAAGCTCGAGACATGATAGCTCTTTTTTTTGAGGTCCCCAGGTGACAGACACTATTTGTTAAAACTTATATATATATATATATATATGTATATTTATTTATTTATTTATTTGTTTGTCCAATTTTTTTATTCAATCATTCTTGGTTTCATTATTTGTCTTCAAATATTATTTTATTTGCATTTCCTCTGTTAAATTCATTACAAAAACTGTTTTTAACCAGTGAACTGTAACATATATTAATTATTTCTTTACATTTTTATATCGATATATGAATAGATTATTATTAGAGCATTTTATACGATATTTCCAGAGGAAAACAACTGCAGGTACTGAAACCAATGAAGTACGCCTTAGAGATGGATTCTTGAACCGGATTTGGATATTATTGGAGTAAAAATCCATTTTATACTTGAAAACTCATAAATCTTTATGAATTTATCTAATTAAAAACTATTGAATACCTTAAACAACAGTTTCTTTGTTGATATTAAGTAACTAACTTTAAGTATCAACTGTTAAGTAATTTATAATCGATTCATGTTAAACTTTTAAATGCACACATTGTATATTAAATAACCCTCAAATTTATGTTGCCAATTTGTACATGTAGTTACACAAAAGGTTCTATAATTTTAAAACCCAGAAATATTTTTGAGATTAGTAATCTCAATTTGATTTGTAATACTTTCAAATAACCATTATCTTTAGTTTCATTTACAGTATATATCTCAGAGTGCAATCGTCCAATGAGCAAAGGAACGAGCCACTTACCTGCTTTTTCATTATGCGGCATATAATATATTTATCACTCCCATATCACAAAACGGGTATTTTATTTTTACTAATACAATAAAAATTACATTTAATTTGTTAGTTAATTGTTTAGAAACTTGTGATACATTTCACGTTTTTCAAAAGCTATTGACATTGGGGTATAATATGTTAAAAATAAATAGTCCTTACAGCACACTCATCTATGTTTTGTATTTTACGCTAATGGGCATTCGTTCTAGTTTTAACTTACAGACAATTATGTTTACGATTGCAACTATTTAGTAAATAATTTATTTTATTGGTAACCTCCTCGTTATCTTACACAGACTTTTTTTAGCAAACGTTAAACTACATGATTGTCAGAATCGTTATTTCCTATGTTTTCTAATTTCTGAAATTTGTCAAGTTTTGCAAAAATAAACTCCGATATGCAGTTTGTTTGTATTTTTTCTCCATTTATGAACACCAATCTCGTTGCAATCAAATGCTGGTTGTTTCTGTCGTTTATATAATTTTGCGGCAACGATATGTTCAATAAATGAACCACAAGAAACAGCACTGACATATGTTTTCATTCTTGACTTATAAAACCAGTTCGCACGCAGCACGCTGACGTGAGAGGACCAAATTTCTGCATTATAAAATTAAAAATGTGTTTAAAACAAACACGTATACCAACTGTGTTTAGAACTAGAAAAAATTTGTTTGCTGTGCTGATGCTCCAGGTTCTATTTTTATCTCCAATGTTTTGATAGCAATTTCATTCATTATAAGGTTGGGAAAAGATCCAGTCAGGAATAAAAGTAGATATGGCGGTGGGGACAGTAAAATTTCGTGTGTATATATATGAAAAACCGCCTTTCCCAAAGTAGTATCCCCATAAGGCAACGTACTATATTTAATCAATTGACACTTTTAGTAACTTGGTAAATATTTATGCTGGAATGTAAGAGATGGCTTAACATTCTTGGCTCATGATTGCCATGAATGCTTCATTGGCATTGATTTTACGTCTTGAATTATAAAAACTCCAAAACAGGGGTTATGGCTTTCCGATACTTTTCCAACTAACTTGTCCAGGCGTACATCTAAGAGTAAATACAATTTAAAAACAGGATAAATAAAATACGTCTTACAACACTGTATCTATCGCATTGTACCATCTTTTGTGTATACATCTTTTGTGTATATTTTACCGTCTTGTATGTACAGTATAAGTGTAAATATACTTTATAGTGTTGTAAGACGTATTTTATTTATCCTGTTTAGATGTAACAACACGCATCATGCTAATAAAGAAATAATTTAAAAACAAAACTTCAAAACTCATCCGGGTACAATATCAACCAGTTTTTAGTTGTACAAGGTTTTTATGTTTGAGAATATCCCTGCAGACAATCTGCGAAAACATAATTGTTAAAACCAACTCGTGCAATCAAATCATTTTATATTTTACTCAATTTATCTCTTATAAATTATTAAGCTTAATTAAGTTGTGTTTTAGTAAATTACTTGATAAAATAGAGGTATATCGAGAAGATTAACATGAGATCTTTAAAGGTCAATAAGGTAAAGCCATAAACAAGAATTTTATTTTAGGTGCCCAGAAGTTTTTACTTTTAATCACGAAGATTTATTTTACAATTTACTTTTCATACGGCTAATTATTGATTGGAACTCTTAATTCTTCCTAAGACTTTTTTTAAATGTGTTATAAGAAATAACGTTAAATAGGAAATTACGTTAGGTTACGTAACGTTTTTTTTATTTTCTCAGCTTGCCTTTAACCTCTAACAGAACATCGTTAATTTTTTTCGTCTGATAATTTTATATAAATAAATAAATTACAAACTTTACTTCCAAATAGATTATAAAACTATATTCGTGGATTTCAATACCAATCTACTCTAGTAGTATGTTAGCGTAACATATTAATGTAACATGTACTTACGTAATATGCAGAAGAAATTACTTTCAACGTCTCACTGGCTAAAAACAAATTTTCTATAATCAATAAATGTTTAATGTTTGATCGTCACATAGTACATTTCTGTTCCAACGGGCCAGGAAAAAGTGACAAATTTTCAAACGTTAAGAAGTAGGACGTAGGAAGTTTTTTTTTCTCGGTAAACTGCTTGATGTGTTTTTAATATACACTAAGTCGTTAGTGCCATCTATGCTCTGTTTTAGCGAATTTCCCCTATAGGGAAGAAGCTATTACCGTAGGTGGCATGATAAGACTTAAGCCCGAGACCACGATGACTTTTTGTTTTGAGGTCCCCAGATGCCAAAAACACCATTCGTTCAAATTTATATATATATGTATATATATATCTATATATATATATATATATATATATATATATCATATATATATATATATATATATATGTGTCCGTTACCGCGATAATTTTTGAAAGAAACACGCCCGATTTTGATTAAATTTGGCACAAATGTGTAGAGTAACATTTATGACTTTAAGTTCGAAAACCAGATTGATCGGACTATAGGAAGGGGGTTTTATGGGGGTTTTAAATTTTTCAAAAATCAGTTTTTTTAATTTTTCCCCTACAATTTTAAAAACACTCAATTTTAGTTTTAGCCATTTTATAGAGCTTAAAAAAACAAATAATTTGGTATTTTTAATCATTAACCTAGGTTAAGTGGTTGCGTAGAAAATCCAAAAAACGTGTTCATAAAATCTCCCATGTTAATCTTATGGGAAAATGGTTTTTTACTTTTCCTCAATTAATTTTACTGTAAACTTCACATTTACTTTTACCAATCAGTTTAGCTCTAGAAAAAGATCATTTTGGTGTTTAAATTGTGATTCTACGTCCAACCGTTGCCGAGTAATTCAAAGTGCTAAACACAGTACGTTGTCCAATGTTATCCTTATGAAGAATATTTAAAATTTTATATCTCTATTATTAATGAATGAATATTGATGAAACTTGGTATGTGGCTTCACCTAGTACTGGTATATTGATATTTGCACAAAAAATTGATTTTTTGTTGATTATCCTCTTAGCAGCAAACCTGCATCCTCATCCCTAATGTTATTCTTATGGAGAATACGTAAAGCTTTATATCTCCCTTAATTATGAACATAAATCATTAAAACTTGGTATGTAGCTTCACCTGGTTGAGTTATATTGATAATTGCAAAAAAAATATTTTCATCTTCCTTGTTGCAGCAAACCTGCGTTCTCAGCCCTAATGTTATTCTTATGGAGAATAAATAAAATGCTATATATCACTTAGTTATTTATGTATTTTTATGAAACTTGGTAAGTGGCTTTATGTGGTAGTAAGAAATATATTCATGCATAGGAAATTCGCTGAGTACGCAGGTTTGCTGCGACGGGGGTATTTTTTGTTTGTGCTTTATCTATGTGTTAGGTTGGCTATGTACTTAAGTAAGAAAGAGCAGTATGTGTATTTACCTCCTACCAAATAATATATTGGAGAACACTTTCAGACGTTTTAAATCAAAATACATTAAACGATATTTTATTTTTAACCAATTCAAATAATAGTTTCAGTAAAGCAAAATTAGTTATATATAGCTCCGTAATACTTCTTGGAAGCATTTAAAATACAGGGTGTTTCAAAAAGAATCATCCGATTTAGAAAAATCATAGCTATTCATCTGTGAATCCGATGTGCTCGAACAATGTACTGTTAGAAAGAGGAAGCTCTGGAGTTTAACGTCGTTTCCGCCAGGTAGCAGTAGCGCACTTCTGTCAACGCCCAGCTCAGTAGTTGTCAAAATGGCGTCTGCACAACAGAAAGCGTTTTGTGTTATACGATTTGCTAGATGCGAGTCTGTGATTTCCGTGCAACGTGAATTTCGTACCACATATGGTGTTGATCCTCCTACAGCCCAGAGCATAAGAAGATGGTATAAGCAATTTAGTGATACAGGCTGTCTCTGTAAAGGCAAATCATCAGGTCGTCCCCGTGTGTCCAATGAAGACGTGGAGCGCATCCGCCAGAGTTTCACCCGTAGCCCGCAAAAATCCACTCGCCGTGCTGGTAGGGAACTTAACATTCCTTCGACATCTGTATGGCGTGTTTTGCGCCGCCGTTTGCGTTTTAAACCGTACAGGATTCAATTACTACAAGCTTTGCATGAAGGTGACAAAGTACGACGTGTTCAGTTTTGTGAGTTTATCCAATGCCAGATGGCAGTAGATGATGAGGAAAATGATGATCGAGATTTGGTATCACGCATAGTGTTTAGTGACGAGGCAACTTTCCATTTGAGTGGAAAAGTTAACCGCCACAATGTGAGAATATGGGGGACCGAGCAACCACACCAAATTGTACAGCATGAGCGAGATTCCCCAAAAGTTAATGTTTTTTGTGCAATCTCACGGAATAAAGTGTATGGTCCCTTTTTCTTTGCTGAGAACACTGTTACGGGAATAACATATCTCGATATGTTAGAAAACTATCTCTTCCCTCAATTGGAAACAGGTTCTGATGACTTCATATACCAACAGGACGGTGTCCCACCACACTGGAATCTTCATGTGAGAGAGTTTTTAAATGGTAGGCTTCCTCAAAGATGGATCGGCCGTACTGGACCTAATGATTCCGCGTTAAGTCACTGGCCTCCAAGGTCACCGGACCTTACTGTTTGTGATTTCTTTTTGTGGGGGTTTGTAAAAGACAATGTTTATATCCCTCCCCTTCCAACAACATTGGTTGAACTGAAGAACCGCATTAGAGCAGCCATCGAATCCATCACTCAAGATATGCTAGCTAAGGTGTGGGACGAATTTGAATATCGTATAGACATATGCTGTGCATCTAAAGGGGGCCATATTGAGCACCTGTAAATGGTATGTAAAAAAACGTTATTAGTTGTCCTTTAATATGAAATTAACCTCATGTCCATATGATCATTAGTTTTGAAATTATAAACCTTTAAAATCGGATGATTCTTTTTGAAACACCCTGTATATATCATCAAACAATTGTGATTTTACAATTAAATATTTAGAAAAAATATATATCAGGGATGTAAAATATTGTATGTATTCAGAATAATAGCGGTTTTCAGTTGCTGGCAAATGTAATGGTGAATCGTCGTCAAGATGTAACTAAACATTATTATAATTTTCCATTTGTTTAGCTAAAAAAAAACCGTTCTCAGCATAAGAATCAGCTGCCTGTTAGGCAAACTGCCAAAATGGCTTTTGTTCCCATTCTTAGTTTAGAGCTGAGTTAAGTTTTCAAAGATATCACATAAGTATGCAAATTACTTTAAGAATTGCACGATTATTTGAACTAATTAAGTTTAATTTTTGTTTATTTCCTTACGACAATTAAAAACTAATTCACAAAGGAGTTTATAAATAACTAGATGACCCGACAGACGTTGTTCTGTCTTTAATGTGAATATCGTTTATTGTAATGCTTTTTGGTTGAAGCTTTGAACTAAGTACAATTTATAAATCTTTGACAAAATAAAAACCAAAATGTAAACAAATAAACACATGTTTTTTAACTCATTTAAATCTTAGTATTGATTACATATGATCAAACCAAATGGCATTGGAAATTTTCAAATATTAGGTGCTGCCATCTAGGGGATAAATTGTTAATGGTTTGGGATAAGTCTACAGGAGAACGTTGTCCCTCAAATTCTTATATTAATGTTTTATTTGTTCACAAATTATAAATATAATCCCTTTTTCTCATTTGGGGAAAACCTTTCACTATATACTAAGTACGTTATGTTTCATGAAATGTATTTGATTGATATTTAATCATGATAGTTTCTTTGTAATTGGAAATTATCTCTTGTATCTCACAGTTTAATAAAAGCATTTTCCACCAATGTTAATTTAAAGGCATTTTTTACAATTTTTAAAGTCAAATTACTAAATAATAGTTGGGTGGATTAAAAATTTTCTTTCATACAAACCTTCCCCTGGCATTAAGGAACACAACAAAAAAAGAATCGTCCAATTTGGTGCACTCGTTCTCGAGTTATGGAGTCACGTCAAAAAAAGGGATCGTGATTTATTTATATAGATAACATATATTGTTAATACCTACCGAGTGGTGTGTCATTCAAGATTCATTATACTACAGTCATAAAAATCTGTTCTCTAGTTGTAGTTTTAAGGATTTTCAAAAATCTCCAACCACTATACCACTCACCTACGCTGACATGTATTGTTTGTTGTTTAAGACGAGTTTGTAAATGTCAAAGTTAGATTCCACAATTATTTAATAGTTTCACCAGAAATCGCAGCAAATTTGACCCGCATGTATAAATGTGTCCCGTCTTATAAATTTATTTTAAATATTAAATTTACAAAAGTGCGTAATTGTCTTTGTTAAATAAAAATAAATTAAATATATGCAGTGTATGTAGAACATAAGGTTGTTAAGGTTAATAAGTTATACAAGCTAGTACAAAACATTTAATTATACATTCAAGATTTTATTACATAATGTATTTCAGATTTATGTTACGATTAGATAGTCACCTTGTTAGTGAATTTCCTTTGGAAAGTGAACTAATAGTATGAGCCACACGGTGAAACTTAAGCCCGGGACCACCATAGAAGTTCCTAATGTGACCCCCTGAACACGTAGGGGGTGGTCGTTAAAAATGATATATATATATATATATATATATATATATATATATGTATATGTATATACATATAGACATATATATGTGTGTTTGCACTCTAGTGGTCGCATTTTTTGTCCGATTTACTTCAAATTTGGTAGGGACGTTCCTTTCTGTAATCAGTTGGACAAGTTCGTTGGGCAAAACAATCGGAAAACTCTAAACTTTTTTGGGGATTAATCTTTCAAATTTCGGGTTTTTGGGCCCAAGAAGGGTCATAAAATCCCCGGATGTAAGATTAATGCATGTAAAAAGATCGGAATTGGTGAGGCCCAAGTTTTAAGCCCTCTCTCGTCATTCTAGCATAAATATTTACCGAGTTATTAAAGAAAATGTGTTTCGACTAAACACAGTACGTTGTCTTATGGGGATTTTACACTTGAAAAGCCTGTTATTCCTTTGTTAGAGTACTTTTATCATCTCAGCAACCTCACGCCTACTTTCAAGTCTGACTTGACCTTCTCCTAACATTATAATGCGCAAAATTGTATTCCCAGCTTTGCCGGTAAATAAAACCAGGAGCATCCGAACAGCCAAAAAATCAATGATTTCAGATTTCAATAAAAATTGTAATACATGTTTGTTTTTACACTGATTTTGAGTTTTAAAAGTCTTTATGTGGAAATTCACTTCCCTCACGTCAGCGTGATGCGTGCGAACTCGTTTTGTTCTTCGAATTATTTTTTGTAAAGGTGGATCAAGTCAATGTACAAATTGTAAATAATCAAGACAAAGTGTTACTTTAAGCTAAGTAGTCTTTACAGTTGAGATTTATGGAACGGTAAATCACTGTCATTTCAGTGATAAGATTTTCAACCACTTATTCAACGAATTTTTTAACGTGAGCCCTTCCTTATTTATATAGAATCCCAACATAAATTAAGTAGAATATTTATTTTTATCTCGATATCAACCTCTTTTATTCAAGCGCCCTTTTTAAAATCATACATCTTTATTTCAATTTCTTGACAGACATTTTCGGCCATTATGCAATTTTCACATAAACATACCCTCACAAAAGACTATACCGGTAAAAAGATGACATATATATATTAGTATTAGTCTTACTGGAACTTAAAGATGTAATTGGTATTAACAAAATAAATAGGTAACAATTTTCATATATAAATAAATAAAACAAATTCGGGTTAGGATGTTAGCTAGTTAATTACACAAAACAGCTGTTATAATGATTATATCTAAACATATAAGAAAAGCATAAACATATATTTATTATGGATATAACAAATCTACTTGAATGTTAACTCAATCATTTTTTCGATGCAGAAGTTAGCTCTATATAAAAATAGGTGAGTGAGCGTAGCGAACGAGCTCATCTTGAAAATGAACGAGTATCTATGTTTGACATAAAACAAACTGAATGACATTAGGACAGGACAATGTCTGTCGGGCCAGCTCGTTTTGATTAAAATCAAAATCGTATTGCATTTAATCACTCAATGATTTAATTCAGAATTTACGTATATCTTAACAACATGATTTTACCGCTCTTGAGCCTCTATACCATTCATTACAGCAATATTGTGATGTTTAAGGCTTTTAATTTCTTTTATAGCTTAATTTCTAAAAAATGTTTAAATAAATTATCAAGTTAAAAAATATTTAACCTCAACAAACCTCCTAAATATGTAAAACTGTTATATGTTCAATGGAGTTAACACAGTTATTGTATTCATATCATGAAACCTGTGATATTATGTATACACTGCCTTCAGCTTTATGTTATAAATATCCCACCGTATCAATCTCAATATTAAACGTATTTTAACGTAATATACTTTGAATAAAACGATAAAGCACCATTAAAGTATTAAACCCTTGTAATTAAAAGGGTATTACAACTTTGCACGTTCAATTCGACATGTCTGAGCTGATTTGTTGGAAGCAGATGCTAAAGCTTGTTGAGCGAGTTTCATAAATACTTCAGGATTTAATGTTACAAGATATTATTTGTTAGTCTCTAAACTCAAAACTCGGTTTATTACCTCTTATGGAATAAAATATACGACTTAGGCCCGCTTTCCCCAAGTAAAGTTTAACTTAAACTTAGGATTAAACTTAAGTTTATGACAAATTCCGCTTTCCCAAAATGTTATGGGTAGTTTAAACCCGGTTTATGTTCAACCTATAGAGAAAACCCTATTTAATGATTATATTCCATGATAACATAACCTTAAATCCTTTGTAATAATATTTGTTTTCAGTTTAACTAGAGGGTAAACAAACAAACAAAATCGTATGAATCATGTTGCCAGCTCGATATTTTGTGGATTAAACTAAACTGGCTGGATAAAATGTTAGGGAAAACGAATTGTGCCTTAATCCCAAGTTCAAAATAATCTCAGGTTTAGTTTAAAATCGAGTTTAAGAAAGCGGTCCTTATAAGAAGTTTATAAGGGCTTAGAGTTTCTACTTGGATTTTTTGTAAATCCTTTTTACTGTGTAAATCCATCATAGAAGGATTCCCTTAGAATATATCCTAGGATGAGTACAAAGGATGTATTGAAACCAATTACAAACTGTATAATGCAAAAGAAAGCATCAACAAGATTTATAAACAAATATCAACAAAGTTGTTGAAAATCAAAGATATATTGAAATGCACGTTTAAAAGGCGGTTTTCTAAAAAAAATCGGGTTTATGCAGTAATTTTGTATGAGAAAAAAATTGAATTAACTCTTTAACTGACTATACCGACTGAACAATTTTGTAATAATAAGATCGCATAACAACCTTTCATCTGAAGTTAGATCATGTGAGATTTATTTTAGTTTGTTCAGAAAATAATAACTACTTCACGCATTGAATCAAAATACAACAACTTATGGAGGACTGAAATGAATTAAATGAATCCAAATTAATGTTTCTAACTTCAGAATATTTTTCCTTATGATAAAGGAATTTAAATCATCGTATTTATACTGGGAGTCTATTTCTTTTCATTTACTGTCTGTCTGTCTGTATGTTATTTTAGTATAAAATGTATATTTTTAAAGTGGCTTAACCAAGTTCAACCCACCTTTGGTTTATTATTCTTGGTAGGTTCTTTTTAGAACAAATATGTTTTCATATGTATATTTCCAAATTTCAGTTAATTGATATTTTTCTATGGAATACTTAAGGATATACTCGTCAAAACTTTTTGTTTTTGTATATTATATCAATACATATTTATGTTTGTAAAACTATTCAGCCCATTTATGTGGCTAATATAATGGGGTAATAAAGCAACGAAGTCTAATGGGATGAAATTAGTGAAGATTTTTGTGTTTCAGAGGTGTACTTTTAGTTAAAGTTTGCGTGCTTTTGTAAATGTTAACTGTATATTTTACTGTTACCTGCAAAACAAATAATTTTACTTAAAAATAAAATTTGTGTCATCATATCCAGTAAATCAGAAAATATGATAAATTCTGGAATGAACTCGGGCTTTATTGTGCCATTTTGAAAATAGCGAATGTTCATATTCTGCTTTGCGTTATATAGGCAAGTTGTATGGTGGCCTTAGTGGGGTCACTGGCTGAGTTCTGTAAAATGTACCTTGATATTAAATATGCTATATTCTCCACCTTCGTATTCTGCATTACCTAACCCTTTGTCATATGGATGACACTATTTCCTCCTCCTGTTATATAAAGGTTTGCGTAACACAACCTAATAACACGCCTATAATGCGAGAATTAGACCGTAGCTTTTTACTGTTGAAGCAGATGGGTTTTTACTTCCCTTCACTACAGGAAAAGTGATTTGTAATACCCACAACATCTTTTATTCAAACCAATCTCACAAAAAGCAGCGTAACGTATGTTCGGAATATTTCCTAAGTTTCTTCATAACTCAGACTGATATTATACATGGGCATTTTCCTAACAGGCATTTACAAGAGACTGGAACACGTTTAGTAAATTCCAACAGCATTATTGTTATGCACACAATGGTATTTGGTAAATATACACCATGCAGGCTAGTAAATATTGACTAACTACCGCAAGACCCGTTCAGTAATCAATGGCAATTAGTTTTACGATCATTCACCGTTACCAATAAAATAACAAGTTTGCACGCAGCACGCTGACGTGAGGGAAGTGAATTTCCTCATAACAACTTTTAAAACTCAAAATCAGTGTAAAAAAGATTTGTCCAATTTTTATCGAAATCTGAAAACATTGAATTTTTGGCTGTTCTGATACTCCTGGTTTCATTTACTTGCAAAGCTGGGAATACAATTTTGCGCATTATAATGTTAGGAGAAGGTCCAGACAGGCTTGAAAGTAGACGTGAGGTTGCTGGGGGTAATAAAAGTACACCAACAAAGGAATAACAGGCTTTTCTCGTGTAAAACCTCCATAAGACAACGTACTGTGTTTAGTCGATACACATTTTCTTTAATAATTCGGTAAATATTTATGCTAGAATGACGATAGAAGGCTTAAAACCTTTGCCTCTATAATTTCCATCTTTTTATATGCATTTATTTTACATCTGGGGCTTTTATGACCATTTTTGGGCCCAAAAACTCAAAATTTGAAAGATTTATCCCCAAAAAAGGGGTTTAGAGTTTTCCGATTGTTTTTCTCAACGAACTTGTCCAACTGCTTACAGAAAGGAACGTCCCTACCAAATTTGAAGTAAATCGGACAAAGATTGCGACCACTAGAGCGCAAACACATATATATGACGCACACATATATATACACACATATATATATGATATATGACACACACATATATATATATATATATATATATATATAATATTGAACGACCCCCAAAATGTGTTCAGGGGGTCACGTTAGGAACTTCTATGGTGGTCCCGGGCTTAAGTTTCACCGTGCGGGTCATGCTAATAGTTCACTTTCCAAAGGAAATTCACTAACAAGGATAAAACAATTTTGACCTAAAAACATAATTACGATTGTCGACTGTAAACTTAAGAACTTTTTTTGCTCTAGGTATCCAACCAAACCCTGTCATGTTGAGGGTAGTTGTTGAATAAAATATAAATGCACTTGCATGTTTTTATTTATTTTTAAAATATTTTATATAGACTTAACCGCTAAGTAATTAAGTGTATTCAAAATAATTACATTAATGCTATAATGTAATTTGTTTTTGCTGTTGATCAAGAGTAGTATAGAATTTTTCATGCAGTTTAGGTTGGTTACAATACTTCTTAATGTGTGTTACATTGTATTAGATTATCGCATTCTTTTTCCTTTAATCTGTTTCATGGTGCCCTTAACAGTAATGGGCAGTTATAACAAAATATAGCAATTTTAACCCGCAATATATAATATAATCGATTCGATAATATAGCACTTAAAATAATTTTGTTTAGTAGTTTTAATTTGTTTTAATAAATGCCTTTAATCATATTGTGAATAAAAATATTTTGACCTGTGGTTTTCCTTGACCACCAGTGAATGTAGCCTTCAATGTACATTTTCTTATTTTCCAAGGCTGTAAAACTGTTATTCTCTAGCATGACGGACATAACTATACAGCAAAATGTTATTATTAAATTATATCTACTATTGAAATATTTAATCGTAACTATACCGTATTCAAATACGTTGGTATTTCAAGTTAATTTAACCCTACGTATATTAATGCTCACGATCCAGACGCGCGAGTTTCAAAACACTTCATTCTTAGTGTCATAGCCCTCTTGAGGGCTGTTCCAAAGTAATAAAACTTTAGGCACTTCGTTGTCTCTTGATATACCATTATGTTCACTGATGGGCTAAAATGTTTTCAAAATTCAATCTTCAAAACCTCCTTGTGTGATACTCGTTCTCCGTGATACCCTATGACATCAGAACAATAACCATTATTTAAATCCTTTCTTATCTTTAATTCGAAACATTTCCTGAAGACTTATATATGAAATTCACACCTTGGTTTTAAAGGTCAAAATAACGCTTATTTTAATAAAGGCTTAATTTTTTTACGCCGGAGGATACTTAAGTTCTTCATTGCTTTATTTAAGACAGTAAAGTGAAATATGTTTCCGTTTTAAAACTATAATCGTTAAATTATAAATATTTTATTTTGTACGGTGAAAATTGTTTTCATCCGAATTGTCTGTATTAAACCAAAAAATAACTAATAACACTGTTATTGCCTGCTAACTTATGCCCTTGCCTAAGCGTAAGATAATCCCAGAATTGTTGGTCTTTGAGCTGTAGATGTAAGTGGGGCATTTCAACTCCTCTAAGTACACTACACAAACCGAATTCTATCTGGGATCGAAGTATTTGTTTTTGAAGGCAATTTAAACATTTCTGATAAGCTAACAGCTTTCAAAACTTTCTAATACCGTCATTTTGAAATATTAAAATTAGGTGGCCTTTGTTATATCTTCAATACAATACAAATAGAAACGCATCTTTGCTCTTTAGATTATTTTTTTTTGTAGAAAGTAAAAGCTAACAGAGAACAGAGACCTAAAACATCCATAAGGTGGAATGTTTCTTGTAGCTAATTTTCTTATTTTTAACTGGAACAACTTTTTGTTTTAAGAAAATTGTTTTGAGATATATGACAACTATTAAGACTTAACATTGAAATAATATTAAGTTAATTCAAACGTTCCAACCAGTAAACGAAATATTTGATATTTGGTCAGAAAATAGACTATTTAATGTTCTAGAATTCGTTTTAAACCCACAATGCAAACTCATAACTAAACGGACTCTTCACGGACTCGGACTCGGACGGATGGACTCTTCAATGCGATAGTTAAGTATGGAAAAGGCAACATGTCTTTTTAGATTTGGATGCATTTTTATTAGCAGCGCTGGGCTTAGCTTCCCAAAGCACGTATTGCAATCAGCTAGTTCTATTTAGACCTAATATCGTTAAAAAGTACTCAAACTGTTGGGTAACTTATGTTATTACAAATCAATCACGTTTAACCTCTCCGATGTCACTTAACTGATATTATGTGCGAGGCCCCGCTCCACGTTGGTTTTAATCACCTTTTTTCAAGCTCTTGAATTGGTTTGAGTCACGACCTCACGAAGTGAAAGGGGTTTAGTGACTTTCTTATCAAGAGGGGGTACCAATCACGAAACTCTTCGCAATTCCATCTGCTCCCTCAAAAGCCCAATGTCAACTTTCAAAGTCCGTCTCTCCTTTACGGATTATCCCAGAAATTTTGGCTCATTTTAAACAGATGAAAATACCTATGAATTCAATAAGCGAAATTTCAGTATCACAAATAATAATCTTTCAATAAAATTCCAAAATTATAAAAACTGACGACTTTATATTGTATTTTTGAAACTCATAATAGCGATGGACGATGGATTTGAATTTATTTTTTTTATTTCTTTGGACTTTACCTATCGCTTCCAGTGTTTAAAACTGAGACGAGTGCGCAGTCCGGTAGTGAGCTGACGTGTAAGAGAAGTTTCCCGTTTTTGCCGTTAGCTTAGAGGCAACGATGCAGAACAGGTAATGTATTGTCAGTTTTCCATTTGTTCGTGTATATTAATGTTGTTTTAGTGTATTGTATTTGAATTTTTGTATATATTTGTTATTTTTGTGTTTGTGTAAAATGTAAAAGAAAAAGATAAGAAAATCAAAAAAAATGTAGGTTAGGTGTAAGAACTTGATATTTAGATGTAAGTAGGGTTCACTTGATAACGGGAGGAGTTCCCTTACCTCCCGAAACGTAGTGTAGTTTTAAACACTAGAAGCGATAGGTAAAGTCCAAAGAAATAAAAAAATATACTTTATATTGGTAAAATATTTCTGACGTACTCTTGGATTGCTGGATGTTTTTGCTCTTGAAAATGAACCATAAATCATCGATTTAGGGTAAGCCATTGAGGACGGACGGGCTTTAAAAGTTAAAATTGGTCTTATGGGATGAGAAGGTGGACGCAGATGACTAGAAGAGCCCTCGCTTGGAACGGAGAAAATGCCAATACTGTAGAAGGTTCACTAAACAAAAGAAAAACGAAATACCACTTTCGGTGCTACAAAAGAATTGTACTGTTTCAGATCCGTGCTGACAAAACTAATCAACTTCAACACTTGTTGTTAAAAGCTATTTGTTAAACAAATTATAATAGAAACACCTTTACATCAGCTCGATACAGGGTGAGTGGCCTCCCTGTCATAAACAATTATAAATAAATATTTACAATGCTGTATGACTATATTTTCTTTTAGAAAAGGTTCAAAACTGAAAATTTTGTAGACAATGTAACAGTTTTAAATGTTAAATGAAATACAATTTGTACCTCTTGAAGAAATGCCCATATGTTTATATCCATATTCGGTTTTTTATGGAAGATATTCATTCTAAATTACTTTTGCCAAATAAGTGACTTAGTTACATCGATAAGCTATTTATAGTTTGTTTAAGAAATATAGATATTCAATTCACTGGGTCTGAAACGCAAACCATGTATGCATTATTGTAGCAGTTTCTGTGTTCCTCTCTTTTATAAAGTATTAGACATGTGAGTTACTGGTCAACAGTAAGTTTGAAGCTTATTTGTAACTGATTTCCTGACACCTGAAACTATTACCGTCCTCATAAGGTTCTGCGTAATACACAACTTCACCCAAGATATTCAAATAAAACTCGCCAAAATGAATAGTATATACAAATCCTGAAATAGTACTTGTACAAATTGAGCAATTCTGTTTACAAAAGAAAGTAATCTCACCTATAGCTCGAATGAGAACATAGAATATAAAATGAAAGTAATAAATATATTTTTAATATTTTTCATTGAAAGAAAAGTATTTGTAACAAGTAAAATTACTGTAGCTGGGTCAATCGGTCTCTAAACCGCCTGCTGGCCGGGTGACGCAATATGACTACTCCATTGATATTGCCTACCGGCCATTGTACGGCGCCACCGCTTCTGAAGCGCGGAAAATCTGACCCATCAGAGTAATAGACACACAAAACAAATTTGTTGAGCACCACTTCCAGTTTCCCCACTGCATAAAACTTAAAATAACTAAAATGACTAGAATATATAAGCGATGTTGAGACAAAAGTATACTTGTATTCTACATATATATATTTTCCTTTCTTAAAATATATATTATTGCTAATAACCTGACCATAATGTATTAACAGCTGAGATTCGGAAACAAATATTCCCCAAGTTAATTACAGAACCCAGAAACCATTACACTTCACACGGAATATCTTGAGCCGTGGCTTACTCCACTGCCGGAGTGACTGAGATAACCAGCTGGCCTACTGAACATGCAATTTTGACGAACAGTTATCTTGTTTACATAACAACAATATTACGATTAGTTGACTGAACAGGTGATGGAAACAACAGATGAGAGATTTAGACCGATGTCTAAATCTCGCTCTACTCCAACTGTTTGAATTGAAAACAGTTCCCACAGCTGAAGATATTCTGCGTCAAGTGTACAGTCCTCATAAGGTCTGCAGTACCTGGGGGCCGAGCTTTGCTCGGGGAAAGGCCAGTCAGATTGTTTAGATGACTCGGAGTAATATTCACCACTTCCCCCTACTGATAATCAGATTTGTATTATTCATTTGCCTCTTTTCTACATTTTTAAGGTCCCTCCAGTTGTTATTTATAGCTCAATGTCCCTTTGATTTATTTTACTACTCTATATATGTAATCTTAACTCAAATCTTTTAATCTCTGCTCTCAGAAAACCACATGTTAATAATCATAAACAACATGAGTATTACTTTGACAGTTCCCTGGTTGATTATGAACAGCTGTTACAATTCTTTTGTTTTGATTTGAAACTCAATAAGCCCAATGTTAATTTTTTTAACTTTTCATTTTAGTTTTTTTACATTATTTGATTTTTCCTTGGGATGAGGCCTGTCTAGAACTTATTTTTATCACAGAAATTAGTTATTTTGAATATTTGAAGGAAATCGTTGGAGCCGTTTTTGAGATCCGTGTCGCAAGCAAGCACGCAAGCAAGCAAGCAAACCTTACTCATATTAGAGTATAGGATAATACCCCCGTAGCAGCAAACCTGCATACTCAGCGAATTTCCAATGCTTATTAATTTATCTTAATACCACATAAAGCCACATAATATAAAGCCACCAAGTTTCATCAATATACATTCATAAATAAACTATTTATGACATTTTAATTATTCTCCATAAGAATAACATGGCGGCTGAGTATGCAGGTTTGCTGAAATAAGGAACACTAAAAATGGGCTTTTATACAAATATCAATATAACTCAACTAGGTAAATCCACATACCAAGTTCTATTAATTTATGTTCATAATTAAAGGAGATAACACGTTAATTATTCTCCATAAGAATAAAATGGGGCTGAGTATGCAGGTTTGCTGCTACAGGAACTACCGGCCAAAAAATGGGTTTTTGTCCAAATATCAATAGACCACAATGAAATGAAGCAATATACCAAGTTTCGTCAGGATAAGTTGATAAATAAGCAAGATATACAACTTTTCTTATCCTCCTTAAGAATAACATTGGACAACGTACTGTGTTTAGCACTTTCAATATCTCAGTAACAAATTGACGTAGAGCAATTATTAAAACATCAAATTGTGCGTATTTTTAAGCTGATTCCAATGGGAAAAAATAAAATTTTACTTTTTCAACAATTGTATGTAACAAACTCAAAAAAACCATTTTTGGGGTACAAAACCCCCCTAAAATACCCCTTTGGATAGCCTGATCCATCTGGTTTTCGAACTTAAAGTCATAAATGCTGCTTTACACGTTTGTACCAAATTTCATCAAAATCGGACCTTTTTTACGAGAGTTATCGCACCCACGGACACAATTCAATTTGTTGTGCTTGATAAAGAGAATACCTCGAAATATTGCAACAAAATGGTGTTAATTTCTTAAATGTATATATATATATATATATATACAGTTTTGAACGAATGGTGTTTTTGGGGTCTGGGGACCTCAAAACGAAAAGTTATCATGATCCCGGGCCTAGGTCTTACCAAGCCGACTACGGTAATAGCTTCTTCCCTATAGGGGAAATTCGCTAATACCTAACATCTCACCTAAAGCTTAACTATACCTTAATCGGAGACCTCCCAAATGATTAAGAACCTAAATTTTATACAATAACGATCAAAATAAACGCTATATCTACCATCCTTACCTTATCACAATCCTTACGGCTGGTAGGATTAACATCAATTTAGAACTATTTATGTGCTAAATAGGACTCGCAGGTGTATTTAAAAAAATACAAATTGTAAAATATAAAGTATACTTCATCGTTAATTTAATAAACAGTTTTTTTTATATTTTTTAAATGAGAAATATTTCTAAATGCAGAATTTCAAAGTTGTTTACGTTTAAGTTTGTACTTAATTATGTTGTTGTGACTAATGCCGTTACGGTACCTCACTGTCTTTAGATCGCCGCAAAGGCCTATTGGCCTATAGCGACGGGCAGTTGAGGTTTTTTAGGAAAAACCTGTGGGGTAACAGGATTCCGTCTAGTCATATTTTAAACCTTTGTTAAGTACGGCAACGAACGGCAGGACTCTCTCTACCACATCCAGAAAGACTTGCACAAACTTATACTTACACAATCTATGACCTATTTATTAAATCAGACCTTTTATCCGACACGTTTCATAAAATTGTAGGCTTATTAACGAATAAAAAACCTTGGAATCTACCAGTGCTAACTTACTATTTATAACCATCAACATTTAATTCATTCAAAATCGTGTCCCGGTTTGTTGTAGAACTGGTGAATTTTCAGTTGTTAAAGTGTGAATAAGCACTTTAGGGTCGCATGAAACACATTCACTCCCAACACACCTTAAAAGGTTAGCCAACTGGTGG
Organism: Allygus modestus; assembly: GCA_963675035.1. Lineage (NCBI taxonomy): Eukaryota > Metazoa > Arthropoda > Insecta > Hemiptera > Cicadellidae > Allygus > Allygus modestus. The sequence goes on from OY776114.1 coordinate 60,108,543, forward strand.
TCCAAAGTAGCAGTGCGTGACAGAATTATAGTGAGGAGTGAAGTTACCAAAATATGAGTCATTGTGCCATATGTCTTTGAGGAGGGAGGGGTTAGAGTGAATAAGGAGTGTTGCCTATCTAAAATCATTCCATGATCCCCAAATCCTGGACTTTAGAGGATATGTGTATGGTGTGACTTTATTATATATGTATAGTGTACGGTACATAAATAATAGTTTCTTACTGTGGAACGTTTTTTATTTTAAACCGTCATATTTTTCTGTCGCTCCCTGTACTAGACAAATGGTTTAAATAGGCAGCTATTTGTTCCTACTTATGTTTTGTAACGCGCGCTCTCTCTCTCTAATTATTTTAATTCATACAGTTAAAGTTTGTTGCATTAAAATAAATTTGTTAAGAATATTACAATAATTATGTATGTTAGAGACATTGTATCCGATTTAAAACGCTACCAGCTAGATACAACTCAGCGTTTTGCACGTCATTTTCCTGCGTCCAATCAGAACACAGACGCAACGAAGTGACTTGAACGCATGCAACAGGCGGGGAGGGGGATGAAGGGGTGGGGGAGGGGGGAGGGAAAGGGTTTGCATTCATTTTATTCAATCGAGAGTCTTGATCGGTACAATACCTTTTTACCTTTACCTTACCTTACGCAGTCATGGTTTCTATCTTTCATCTTCAATTGAAAACTTATTATACTCTGTTTAATTTTTAATACCATTTATTTACCCTTACAGTGTAGACTGTACAGAATACTGACCCTCAGTAAAGTATCGGTGGCATCAAAAAGCTATTAGCGAATTTCCCCTATAGGGAAGAAGCTATTACCGTAGGTCTCATGGTAAGACTTAAGCCCGAGACCATGATAACTTTTCATTTTGAGGTCCCCAGATGCCAAAAACACCATTCGTTCAAATTGTTATATATATATATATATATATATATATATATATATATATATATATATATATATGTTTGTGTTTGTGTGTGTGTGTGTGTGTCCGTGAGCACGATAACTCTCGTAAAAATTATCCGATTTTGATGAAATTTGTTATAAACGTGTAAAGCAACATTTATGACTTTAAGTTCGAAAACCAATCAGATCGCTCTATCCGAAGGGGTATATTCAGGGGGTTTTGTACCCCAAAAATTTTTTTTTGAATTTGTCACATATAATTTTTGAAATATTCAAATTTTAGCTTTCACCATTGGATTCAGCTTAAAATAACACACAATTTGGTATTTTGATCATTTCTCTACGTCAATTGGTTACCGAGATATTGAAAGTGCTAAAGACAGTACGTTGTCTAATGTTATTCTTATGGAGAAAAAGAAAAATTGTATATCTCGCTTATTTATGAACGTATACTCATGAAACTTGGTATATGGCTTCATCTGGTTGTGGTCTATTGATATTTGCCCAAAAAAAAATGTTTTTGCCAAAGGCTCCCGTAGCAGCAAACCTACGTACTCATCCCCATGTTATTCTTATAGATAATAATTATCTGCTGTCTCCCTTAATTATGAACATAAATTAATAAAAACTGGTATATGATTTCACCTACTTCAGTTATATTGATATTAGCATAAAAACCCATTTTTTGTGTTCCTTGTTGCAGCAAACCTGCGTACTCAGCCCCAATGTTATTCTTATGGAGAATAATTAAAATTGTATATATCGCTTATTTGTGAATATATTTTTATGAAACTTGATAAGTTGCTTGATGTAGTATTAAGACATTTATATCGCCATTGGAAATTCGCTGAGAATGCAGGTTTGCTGTGACGGGGGTATTTCTCTTAGTACACATTTTTTCCTAACAGTTTTGTGCTAAGTCGCCCGCACCGACAGAATGTTCCTGGGGAAAGAACGATTCCGACCCAAATAATTTATCATGAAAGCTTTTTCCACAAACACTCTTTAGCACTGGTTTCAGATTTATAGGTGACTTGGCTGTTCTCCTGAAGCTCATACTTCCAAGTATTCAATTATTTTGTAATATTAAATCCAAGTACGTAATGATAATTACAACCACAGGAGATCCACCAAAAACAAAATGAAGTGCATGTGATCAGGAAAATTCACAAACGTTATATTTGTTTGAAATTTTGTGATGTGTTAGTTAAATGTTCCTAGCTGTTTATTGAAAAGTTCAATTCAAGCAAATTCAAACTACTTATGGAATGATGAAAAAAATAAAAGCAAATGGACATTACATTTAGAGCTTAGTCAATGTCTTAAATTATTTCACAGGCTATAGAAAGAGTTAAAATCCAAATTCAGAAACTTCACAGTACATTGATTCAAATAGAACACCCAAAAAATAAAATCTGAATACTTGACTGAGGCAAAACGCAGTGATTTAGCGAATTGATAGGTTCATTGTGACTGTTATGCATAGCCAAAGCGGATTAGTATTTTGATCTTTGTTGATCTACGTGCTGCACACTGGGGTAGTTATTATGTTTATTATGTGGTTGTATTATGTTTATTTTAATGCCTATGACATAAAGATTTTCCTCGTTAACAGCTGGTATATCCTATCCTATACTCTAATATGAGTAAGGTTTGCTTGCTTGCGTGCTTGTTTGCTTGCGACACGGATCTCAAAAACGGCTCCAACGATTTCCTTCAAATGTTCAAAATAACTAATTTCTGGGATAAAAATTAGTTCTAGACAGGCCTCATCCCTAGGAAAAATCAAATAATGTAAAAAAACTAAAATGAAAAGTTAAAAAAATTAACATTGGGCTTATGGAGTTTCAAATCAAAACAAAAGAATTGTAACAGCTGTTCATAATCAACCAGGGAACTGTCAAAGTAATACTCATGTTGTTTATGATTATTAACATGTGGTTTCCTGAGAGCAGAGATTAAAAGATTTGAGTTAAGATTACATATATAGAGTAGTAAAATAAATCAAAGGGACGTTGAGCTATAAATATCAACTGGAGGGACCTTAAAAATGTAGAAAAGAGGCAAATGAATAATAAAAATCTGATTATCAGTAGAGGGGGGAGTGGTGAAATATTACTCCAAGTCATCTAAACAAACTGACTGGCCTTCCCCCGAGCAAAGCTCGGCCCCCAGGTACTCACACTAATATTCTGTTGTAAATATAAACCCTTGTTATTGTTTTTGTTCTTATTAAACTTTGGTGCTATAAAGATTATGTGTATCTTGAATGCTTTATTTTGGAATCGCTACTCTATTAATTTTATAAATATTTTCGTCAATTTCTTTCAAATTTTCACTATTGTTTATTATTTATTGAATATAAACCAAAAACCAAAAGTCGTTCTAAGAGAAATAAAATATCAAACCGAACCAAAACTTGGATAACCGAGATCGAAGGGTCCTGAGAGAGATGTTATGTACTCTCTTGTTATAAAATAAATCCTTTTTATCCTGTCCCACATATTTAAAATACGTTTAGCCATATAGTCCAGGGGCCTCAACATGAATTTTGGATACATTTAGATTCAGATCTGTAAATATATTTTGAACTATGATCACATATTAATTAATATAATAATGTATATTACTTTTATATAGTATCATTGATTATTAATACTGAAGTTGACTTCTCATTGCCATTATAAAAGCTGTCCCTACTTTAGTGTGAGCCAGGATTCAAAGAGGACATAGTTACACTAATCGCCAACAGCGTATACTGCTGTCAACTATTACTTATCCTTTTAATGAGGGGATAATACAACAGTTGGTGTGTCAGGAAGCAAGCATAAATTGATTATCAATTGCGTTTTGGGTGGAGATATTTTACAAGTTATCGTAAATGACTAAAATAAATATTTGTCAGCAGCACAACCTATCGGTGATCTAAACAAACTACGTTCACTTCAAATTCTGGCTAACACTAAAAGTGGGACAGCTGGGTCATATATATGGGATATCTGCTTCAGTTTGTATAGTCAATGATAATATTTTTTAAGGAATTACTTTAGAGAAAACCAGTTAGTGTTGTCAACAATATATTTACCACTTCCTTCACTTTAAAACACGTACCTTTAAACCTTTTAGAACATAATTTCATAGGTTTATTAATCTTTGCCAGCTTACACTGATGACCTAAATATATAAAGCTGCGATCCATTAGCAGCCACCAGTCTTAGAGTTATGGGGTATCGTCATCTCGGCTAACGCATCAAGCAAGTTTTAAGGCCTTAATAACCTTCTTTGTCGTTGTATGGATTATGAATTAATATTATCCAGTATTTCCGTTTTACCAAGGGCTAAATAACGAGTATTTCGTAGTAAATAATAATGGGGGTTGATACTTTTTCCCTATTTAGAATATTTTAAGACCAAATTGTTATCTTTCATTGCAGATAATATTTAACATAAGCAATGACTTTTTCATAAAATAAATTGCCTTTTATATGACCTTTGTATGGCTATAATTCAAAATATTAAATTGTTTAGAGGTAATACGCTCTCGGAAACAGTACTAATATTTTTGTATAAAACCAGGAAGATAATGCGAGTTTACTGTAATGATCTATACTTCTAAATATATTAAGGTTATGTTTTAAGTAATCAAAATATCCTCTTTGATAAATAGGAAAAAATGTTAATACTCCTTTGAACAGGTATTGCTCGATAACGTTAACATAGTTTAAAATAGCAACAAACAAAAGCACTTCTAGGCTGCTTTGCATAGTGGGACGATGAAGCTGCCCTTCCTTTCCAATATCCGCTCAAGTTAACTACCCAAAACCCGTATTATTATTATTAATTCTTTTGTATGATAAAAATGTTAATTCTTTCCTTAGTGAATATCCAATCAAATCTTTATCAACAGTATTATGAGTTTGATAATATTTTTATTTACAGCAATATGTTAGGTAATGTAACTTCATACGGTGTCGGGAAAAAGCGACCAGCGAAATAAGCGGCCAGCGAAATAAGCGACCATCATGAAATTGTATCTGCACCTGTGAGGTCCACACTTCAGTGAAATTAGTGATCAGCGAAATAAGCGGCCATCACAGAATTTTACCTGCGCCTACGAGGGCAACACTTCTTCTAACATACTGACTTCATCACGCTTTATCCAGGTTTGGACTCGCCAAATGATTAGCAGACGTTTTTAATTTAAATTTTTCTTTTTCTTTTGATATTTTATGAATAATACTAGCGGTTTCCGGTGCGTTGCTCAGTGAGCTGTATACAATCTGGAGAGACTAATGCCTTGCAGTTTCTTTCAAAAAAGCGTGCGATATTTGAAGAGCAGCTGGAAGCACAATATCTCCCCTCTACCGTACCAACATAACAAAAACGAACACCATGCATCAAGGTACCAATATAGTTTCGTAATATTGGTACTATACAGGGGAATATTCTGCCAATGGCACGAAAATCCAACCAACAGTAGTCTCTCCAGTTATTCATAGAGCTCATTGGCTTTGCTACGTCTAAGAATTGTGTTTAAAAATCTTCATTCATAACATTTAGATTACAGCTCACTACCTAAATGAATAAACAATTGTATACAATAATTTAAATTAGTCATCTTTGAAAATCATAACATAGGTTTCCTCCGTAAGAGTACCATTGTAACTTTGAAGTCTAGTGGTGGAGAGGTTAGGGCATTTTGGCCGTTTATTTCACGCTTATCTTGGTTGAATTACCTCGAACGGGGGGTGGGTGAGACTTAAGTTAGTTTGGTTGCTTATTTCGCACATTCCGTGATGGTCGCTTATTTCGCTGGTCACTTTTTCCGATATTCCTTCATACATACAGTAATAACATTCATCATTTACGGGTAGATACTCAGCATCCGTAAATTTTAAATTGCATTCAAAATGTAATAACAATCAAACATGGTATTTACCATAGCTACTACGAACAAAAATGACAGAAGAAAGTATACTACCAAAAATATAAATCCAATATTAAATATACGACTTATCAGCGAACAAGTCAAGGAAACTAGTTCAAATGTCATTAAAGTCAATTTATATCTAGATTCGTAGGTATTGTATTGTCTAACGAAATGCATTACATGGTATCATCATTGTGGCATCGTTACATGTCACATACAATAAGATCAACTCTGTATCTCATTATGGTAGTTGGGAACGAAGCGACGCGTCCTCAACCCCATCCTCGTTAGCTGGGAACATCTGGCTGTAGTTATAACGGGTAATCCTACCCACCAGGCAAAACATCAGCTTCACAATAACTAGTATTGTAATTCTTTTTTTTGCGTTGTCATAGCTGTATTATAAACGTGTTATAAATGAGCTATGGATAATGCCGGTATGGGATAAAGAAAGAAATGTGCGCGTTTTTTATTTGAATATCTAAAGGTTACTGTTGTAAAATTGAATATGGTCTATTCTAAATTCAATAATAGGTGATATCAAATTGTAATAAATAATTTAATTATTACATTTCGTAATTTTATTGGTAATCAAATCCAAGTTTTAGTTTAATATTAACAAAGTACGGGTTTTAAACCATAAATCACGTCCCCATCTTTAAATATTACAGAAGGAATATGAAATAATGTAATGGTTCCACATTTCCCGCAACCGTACCCTGGAAGAGGGAATGAAATCACTGTTTTTCACTGGATACCAATCATTGTTATTTCCTTATCACCATATCGGTTTTCAGCGGCACCAAAGAGTAACTGATATATCCATCGCTTCCCTTTCTCTTTGGATTATGCCAATTAATTCAACCGGATAAAAGTTAAGGATAACATATTACTACTTGTCAAGATAACATCTGAAAGTTTAAAAATATTCTAAAACCCTATGTATTCCTACGTAATATTGCTATTGAATTAATTGTAATTCATTAATTACATATTGGAATTAATTCAGCCTAATATATCATGCAAGATGGATTTTATTTATAATTTTACGTGTATTTCGTTGTTTTTTAAGTTTGCAATCGTTAAATAAAAAATGAACGATAAATTTTATTAATTCGTTACAGAGCTAACTGAGATCGGGCTTTTTCCAAACTTTAAAATCTCATCTCGCAATAACGGATGGACCAAACTTTGCACGGTTATTAAAACAAACAGTGGGACGGTTTTAAGCTAAACCAATTCAAATTCTGTTGTACCTTTGGGATAATAATAATCGATAAACGTTACACTTATTACCACAAAGTTACATTGTAGAATAAAATATATAAAAATTCGTTAAGTTGAATGGTTTTGTTTATGTTACACGTATTTCAACAAACATATACTTCAAAAATTGTAAATGTGTATTTATAATACGCATCATCGAAACTATGCGAACATGGTTCATCGCAACTTTGAATTATGTGTACTATTGAGAACATCGCAACATTGCTCAGCTCAATTGATGGGCAAGATTTTAAATTGCTAGTATTTATGTGCAATAATAACGAATAGTTTTTATTAGATAATTTACTAGCCAAGAAAGAGAGAAAGCAAGAAGGAGCACATTTAACATGCATGCATTTAAAGACCGGGTGTCTAAATTTAATAATATGTGCCCTCATTTTCAAATCACCTAGTTTTCACAATAACGCATAAGTAATGAAATACTTTATATTATAGTTTTAAAAAAGGGGGTCAGAATAACATTTCAAAAATAAGCATTATTGAATCAACAAAAGATTAATAAATACCCCCGTCGCAGCAAACCTGTGTACTCAAAGATTTTCCAATGCATAGCCTGTATATGCCTCAATACCACATAAAGCTGGTTACCAAGTCTCTTTAATATACATTAATAAATAAGCAATATACAACATTTTAATTCCATAAGAATAACATGGGGGCTGAGTACTCAGGTTTACTGCAACAAGGAACACTAAAAATGGGTTTTTATGCAAATATCAATAAAAATCATCTAGGTGAAGCATAACATGGTAGCTGAGTATGCAGGTTTGCTGTAGCAAGGAACACGAAAATTAGTTTTTATGCAAATATCAATTGAACTCAATTAGGCGAAGCCACATACCAAATTTTGTTAATTTATGTTCATAATTAAGGGAGACATCATATTTTATTTGTTCTCCATAAGAATAACATGGGAGCTGATTACGCAGGTTTGCTGCTATATAAACCATCGGTACTTTTTTTGTGTGCAAGTTACAATAGACCACAACCAGATGAAGCCATATACCAAGTTTTGTTGGTATACGGTAATAAATAAGCGAGATATAAAGTTTTTCTTATTCTCCATAAAAATAACATTGGACAACGTACTGTGTTTAGCACTTTGAATATCTATAGAACTAATTTACATAGAGCAATAATCAAAACACCAAATTGTGTTTTTTTGTAAGATAAATTCAATGGTGAAAACAATCAAAGATAATATTTTAAAAATTCAAAAACCTATTTTTGGGGGGAGAAACCCAAAATACCCCTTTAGATAAGTTGATCCATGTGGTTTTCGACCTTAAAATCGTAAATGTTGCATTACACGTTTGTACCAAATTTTATCAAAATAGGACAATTTTTAAGAGAGCCTATCGTGCTCAAGGACACATATTATGTCTATATATATATGTATATACTATATATACTATATATACTATATATATACTTTTTATTTTAACCTTAATTTTAAGTAAACCTATAAAACTTCATAACTTAAAATTAGTTCTCATAAATTGTAATTAAACCATTATAAAATCACCCAGTTTATACTTTACGTGACGTTGACTTATGAAGCAAACCTTCTCAAGGTTACAGTACATATTCTAGGGAACACATATAACAGACCTTGGTCAGAAAATTACATGAACTTTACCAGGGAAAAGCTTCCTACTTAAAAGTTACAATATTAATACTGGTTAATGCTTAAGTGCTATCCAGAGAAAAATAACCATTGTTCCGTTTTAGCGAATTTTTCCTATAGGACTATTACCGTAGTCGGCATAGTATGACCTAGGCGCGGGACCATGATATCTTTATGTTTTGAGGTCCCCAGACCCCAAAAACACCATTAGTTCAAAACTATATAACTATAGTATATATATATATATACTATATAACTATATACTATATATATATACTATATAACTATAGTATATATATACTATAGTTATATAGTTTTGAAATATATATAGTTTTATATATATAGTTTTGAACTAATGGTGTTTTTGGGGTCTGGGGACCTCAAAACATAAAGATATCATGGTCCCGCGCCTAGGTCTTAAGCCGACTACGGTAATAGCTTCTTCCCTATAGGAAAAATTCGCTAAAACGGAACAATGGTTTATTTTTCTCTGGATAGCACTTAAGCATTAACCAGTATTAATATTGTAACTTTTAAGTAGGAAGCTTTTCCGTAATAAAGTTCATGTAATCTTCTGACCAAGGTCTGTTATATGTGTTCCCTAGAATATGTACTGTAACCTTGAGAAGGTTTGCTTCATAAGTCAACGTCACGTAAAGTATAAACTGGGTGATTTTATAATGGTTTAATTACAATTTATGAGAACTAATTTTAAGTTATGAAGTTTTATAGGTTTACTTAAAATTAAGGTTAAAATAAAAAGTATAGTTTATTTATTACTGTAGTGCTTCTCTGAAATAAAAACGCGTCTAAATGCTTAGTTCTGTATTCCGAACGTAAACGTAATTTCCAGCAATATGATAATAAGATAGTGTTAACAAAACTTACCTTCACGTTTACTTTGCTACTTTTGTTCATACTTAAGATTAAACTAGGTTAAAAACCTTAAAACATAGAATTGTAAAAAATATTTTAGTAATATTTCAGGGATAGGTTTTATTACTTATGTTCTTCGTATCACAAATTCTCCATGAAATAATGCAATAATATTGTTGCTACGCTTAGGACAGTGTTAAAAAAGCGAACGTTAGAAATATTTTTAAAAGAATTTGTCTAAAGTCTATAAGATAGTAGATTATAACTTGAGACTTACCAGTTACTCCTGTTGAAACATTTACGAGTATTTTCCAGTGACCTAGTGTACGTTCTAGTTCTAAAGTTCTGGAGTTACGTTCTAAAGAAATAATTTGTTGAACTTCTTGAGAAAACTTTATAGAAACTGAAGAGTTTAAATACTCTACAAGGTTTATTGATTCATCAACGGTTTCTTGAAATGTCTCCAAAGTGTCTCTAGTTATGGTTTCAAGGATATATAGGCTAAACTAAATATAACTTTATAGAAACTGAAGAGTTTAAATACTCTACAAGGTTTATTGATTCATCAACAGTTTCTTGAAATGTCTCCAAAGTGTCTCTAGTTATGGTTTCAAGGATATATAGGCTAAACTAAATATAACTTTATAGAAACTGAAGAGTTTAAATACTCTACAAGGTTTATTGATTCATCAACGGTTTCTTGAAATGTCTCCAAAGTGTCTCTAGTTATGGTTTCAAGGATATATAGGCTAAACTAAATATAACTTTCCTGCAGTAAAGTTCTGTGTACTGACAGTTTTTTATGGTTATTCATTTAAAAATAAAATACAATTGTATCTTTATCGACGAATAAAAGTTATGAATCGATATTTATTGAACGTGATTGTCAATCTGTGATTTTGAGTACAAATATTGTCGATTTTTGTTGACACTTTGGAATGTTATCGAGAAATTTTGGGTGTATGGTCAATTGGTCAAATGGCAAAGGTAAATGCGTCATATCACTGTCAATATATATACTTTTAAAATACCTCACTACATCACAATTACGTTTTCCCTTCCCAAAAATCCAATTTAAATCGTCAAACCCAATTTGGTGATTTATTGTAAAGTTAGTTAGTCGATTTTCAAAGATAAAAATAATCTTTTAATAACATTAGAACCAAACAACTACCTTATTTCAGTCCAGGACTTAAAAATTAAACAATTACAACTTCAAGCTAAAATTATTTCCAATCATGCTCATTCTAATAAGAACATTTTATAAATACTTTTAACAAATTTAACATGAATAGGCTTTCAATTTGTTTTTGATGTAAAAAAACCTGAATCCATAGTTTATGCAACTCCAGGTATTGTACATCAGCTCATTGTATTTCTTGAGTTTTACTGAGTAGCTTGTATACTTACGGGGAAATTGCAAAGTTAAGCTTTTCTGTGATCTCAGTCCGAGCCACTATAATTGTGTATACTGTATACTTACGAATGCTTACCAGTTGGATATGGATACATCGGTGAAGGGTAATCCGTCCAAAAACTAAGCGTCTGTGGAGTAAATATGCAGTAAGATATATTACCAATATATTGTGAAATAGGCATTCGTCAATCAACTGGAAGTAAAGAAAAATAGGAATATTGATAACACAGAGCTATGCAGCATTCACAGTTAAATAAGAAGTTAAAACATTCAGCTCAGCAACATTACTCTGCTAGGCTGTTGTAGTGATTCGTTTTAGTGTCTTTTCGTGGTGTCTTGGATTCTCACAATAACAACGAGATCTTTGCGGATTCTTTATACAAAGAGAGTGTTAGATGGTTTAGCCATAGTTATTGTCAACACGATTATCCCTATATGGACTTTTATCGTGGAAAAATAACTATGGCAAGCAGGTACATAGACGCTGTTTATGTAACAAAGCTACAGTTGCCTTTATGCTTTCCTTCTCAGTGTAATGATCAACACACCTAATCGTTTGTTATTTTAAGCTGGATACAATGACGAAAAATAAAATTTTACTTTTTTAAAGAGTATATGTAACAAATTAACAAAAAATTGTTGGGGTACAAAACCCCCCCAAACTATCCTTTCGGTTAGGTCGATCTGTTTGGTTTTCAAACTTGAAGTCATAAATGCTGCTTTACACATTTGTACCAAATTTCATTCAAATCTGACCACTTTTACAAGAGTTATAGTGCTCACGGACATGTATATATATAAATAATACGTGGGGGGCAAGTTTGTTTAGATGAGTTAGAGTAATATTTCACCACTTTCCCCAGCTGATTGTCAGATTTGTATAGCTCACTTGCCCCTTTATCCATTTTTAAGGCCACTCCTGTTGTTATTTATAGCTCAATATTCCTTTTATTTGTTTCGGATATGACCACTCTATATATGCAATCTTCACTCAATAGTTTTAGTCTTAGATTTCAGGAAACCACATGTTAACAATTAAAAACAACACAAGTATTATATTGACAGTTCACTGGTTGATTATAAACAGCTGTTACTTAACTTTTGTTTTGATTTTAAACTCCATAAGCCAAATGTTAATGTTTTTTACTTTTCATTTTGGTTTGTTTACATTATTTTATTTTTCTTAGGGATGAGAACTATCTAGAACTTATTTGTATACCAGAAATAAGTTATTTCATACATTTGAAGGAAATTGTTCGAGCCGTTTTAGAGATCAGAGTTGCAAGCAAGCACGCACCATGGCACGGACGCAGGCAAGCAAACCTTACTCATATTAGAGTATAGGAGTACCTGGGGGGCGAGCTTCGCTCGGGGAAGTCCAGTCCGCTTGTTTAGATGACTGGGAGTAATATTTCACCACTTAACACCACAGCTGTTACAATTGTTTTGTTTTGATTTTAAACTCCATAAGCCCAATGTTAATTTGTTTAGCTTTTCATTTTTTTACATTATTTGATTTTTTCTGGGGATGAGATCTGTCTAGAACTGATTTCGATTACAGAAATTAGTTATTTCTAACATTAGAAATCGTTGGAGCCGTTTTTGAGATCAGAGTTGCAAGCAAGCACGGATGCACCGAAACCTTACTCATATTAGAGTATAGGATATATCATACAATTTTTAACGAATGGTGTTTTTGGCATCTGGGGACCTCAAAACGAAAAGTAATCATGGCCCCAGGCCTGTCTTAACCTGCTGACCACGGTAATAGTTTCTTCCCTATATAGGGAAATTCGCTAAAACTAACTAACTAGGGATTTATACTAACAATCTCTTAAACATATTAAATTAATTAATTGTTTCGCCATGAGCTATTACCCATTAGAGAACATAATCTAAATTATTGTCTTATTTACGTTGTTGACTAGCCACGAACTGGGAGGCTTCATTTGTTTTAGAACATTTTACGTGATTATATGGTGTGTTTCGTCAAGAAAAGCATCTTTGCACCCATAACTGGCTTTTAGAGAAGATAACACTACACCATTGAAGTTCAAGTTTTTGGCAATTAACTTAAAAGGAAACTACAGCGCACTTCGGCTTGTAATTTTTTTCTGAACTCAAACAAAATAAACTAAATTTAGAGTAGCCTAATTAAAGTATTTTGTTTATAATGAAAAGTAGCTTTGTTAAAGATGTGACTGTAATGAAATATTTGTACGGTTATAAAAGGTATAGTAAACAATTATAAATAATATGGTTTTGCATAATTATTTTAAATTTTCACAAACATTTAAATTTTTATTACAAATGATTGCTCTTCACGATCTATTGCTTTACATAAATTAATTTTATATTCTCGGCATTTTTATTTTGGGCCCAAAACCTCGACACTTTTATTTACAAAAAATTGGGTGATAGGATTTTATTATTTTTCTGCCCAAAGAACTTGTCCAACTGAAAATATAAAGTTGGTGACACTCAAAAACTTGTGCAGCGGGTCATTGTAGGAACTTCCAGGCGGTTCCGGGCTAAGTCTTGTCAGATGGACTGACAGGTTGCTTATAGGAAATTTGGTAATAATAACCAAATTAAGTTTACTTTTCACTTTGATATGATATTAGCATGTATATTTTAAAATATAAATTAGCATTTTAAATATAGATTTCTTGAGTAGCATGATACGTGTTTCTATTCTCTGATTTTTCTGATCATGACCGGTGGAACTGGTTGAAATCGACAGCCTTTACCATCCTTTATAGATATTTACCGTTATGTATGTAAGTTAAGTATAAGTATATAAGTATACGTATATAGTTAAGTGTATATTTCGTCACAAGTCCGGAGAGTGGCCGTTACCGGTGCACAATCGAGTTTCAAGTACGAGGCGAAGCCGAGCACTTGAATTCGATCAAGCACTGGTATAGCACTTTCGGACGAGTTATTAACAGTACTTTTCATCATACCGCCTTTTATTTTCAATATTGATTCAGGAATATTTATATTTGAATCAGCCATTATTGAGCACGTTTACACTTTTAAACTAACATCATCAGAGGTTTCTTATTGTTTCATTTGTTTACGTTGCTAGAAACAGTCAGCTGTTTAAAAATCATATAATGGAATACTGTAAGTAGAATAGCAGTGCTCATGGTGACAAATTTTGGAACCTTTTTTCCCGGCCTAGGCCTTTTTGCAGTTTTACCTGGACTGTTTACCCGGCCTATCGGGAATCGATTGGTTTCAATCACAGCTGATAGTACTGAAAACAATAGTTTATTGTGTGGGTATGACGAAAAATATGTTTTGTAGTGTTGTTATAAGTAATTTATTTTATCCTGCTTAATATATACGCTATATATAATGAGGAGTTAACCATTTCATCATTCAAGACAGTTAGTTATTGGTAATTATAAGTTACAATTCAATAACAATCAACTGCAAGCTGTAATCCGTCGTAGACCTCTTGACGTTGTAACAGTACGGTACATGGATTAAAATCAAAATTCTAACAGCAAGACCGAGAGCGTGTGCTCTCATGCTGGAGAGGTTCTGAACAAAACAGCCCTTTGTCCAACACTGATATTGCACTCGTATGTCAACAAGAGTCATTCAGAACTTGCAACATGAGTGCAATTCGACCTCTTCAACTGTGGGTTTGTTGTACATTTGTTCTCATTTGAAGCAGGCCTAGCTAGTGATACAAGCTATGTGTATTTCAAGCAGCACGTTTTGTCTTAAATGAAGGGTAAACGATTGGTATTATCAATTCAAGATATTGTCCTTATATTTATTAAGATTGGTGTAAGCACTTGTGTACTAAAAATTTAAAAATATAATTTATCTTAGATATTTTTGTGGAATCATTCTTACACAGGTGTTGCGTCACCCATGTAATAGTATATTCATTACTATTACCAAAAGCGGCCTTTACCGGTACGCGATCATGTTTTCTGTGCGAGGAGATAGCCGAGAGAAATTCGATCAAGTACCGGAATGACACTTTAGGTACGAGTTATGAACGGTACTTTTTATCTCACTGTAAAAATAATAATTAATAAAATAAAACATATTTCCAGACATTTTTATCATGTTTGCTGGGTAATAATTATCACAACATAATGTCAAATAGTGTTTACATTATTGTTGCAGTTATCTTATAATTTGTAAGATAGTCCGCTTAGGTTGTACAAAAATTAATACTTAAAGTAAATTATAAAATTGAGAGCACTTGGCAATAGTGATAGGTTACTACTGATCACTTGATTGGAGAGTTTAGGATCAGAAATAATGTAATACTACGTTTCTGATTAATAACAAGTATAATATAAATCAAAATATAAAGTTACAATAATTTGATAATTATTAACTCCTGTGAATGTTTTCAGAGATTATTTGATTGGTATTAGTATATTAAAATATCTTTCCTTAATCAATGAATTAACTATTACAATTATTTTGTATACATATGAATAAAAGTTGAATTCATCTGTAAAGTAAACTGTGTAATTAAATGCAAATTAATGAATGGTTGCTTTTGAAACATTATTCTTATAATTAAAAATTGTATTATACTTCTGTGATTTTAATATTACTTGAACAAACTATATAAAATTAAAAGCAAATCTAAGAGTTGTTTCGTATTTTCTCCATTGAGCTAAATCATGTAATTAATTTAAAAGGTTGAAAACATAATGTTATTACTAAATTCACCAGTTCATTGTTAGAGAATGTGTTTATATAAATTTAGAAGAGTTACTTGTATCTTTGGGTTTATCCAGATTTTTCACTGCACAGACACTTCACTTAAATTCGAATTGCCCATTTCTGGCACAAGGCCATCACTCCCTCACTACTAGTCACTGAAACTTTCTAATACATTGTTCTAGGATGATGTTGGCAGACTAAATTAATTTTCTTCACCTTCCTTCAATCCCCTTCCACCCCAAAGCTGTGGATCGTTGTCATTGGCTGTCTAAGTATAATTTTTCATGGAGAGGAAGAAGGCTATTGGTTCAATATGATATGGGGAGGTCTTTAGTTGGAGTTAGTATTGTCTCAGCATTTCTCACGGGTACTGTGCAATGTGGATGGATCTCATGGTGATAGGGTTCAGGGTCAAAAGGGATAGGTTTACTGGCTTTATTGTCTGAGAAAGGAATTTGTTCTTAGAAAGGTTTTATGTCCGAGGAAGGAAAGATTCATTAGTTTAGTTAGAAATTGTAAGGGAAATGATTTTAGGAAAAATTTAAAGTCTCTTACACTCCCCAGTCCTTTCTAAGAACCTTTAGTTTCTAAGAAACTAGCTTCTATCGTACCCGGTTTCGCCCAGGAATAAAACCTATGGTGTGTACGAAACGTGATCAGCTGTTTGAATTATCATCAGCTCAAACTAAATGGAATTTTCATAAGAATAACACATAGGATTGGAAATTTGACTCCCCGTGGGGCGGAAAACTATGGGAATTTCTTAAACTCCTTTCTTAGTAATCACTAAGAATCACCTGCGTAATCACCTGCGTAATGGAAAGAGTACATATCCCAATGTCGTGGTTGTAGGTGTAGAGGTTTGACCTGCAGGATGATCGGTTTTCCGTATTTATAAATTGTCCATAAGAATAACATAAGATTGGAACTTTGACTCCCCGTGGGGCGGAGCCCTATGGGGATTTAATAAAATCCTTTCTTAGTGGTTACCTACATTATGGAAAGAGTACACGTGCCACATTTTGTGGTTGTAGGGGTAGTGGTTTGGCCTGAGGGATGATCGGGTTTTCGTATTTATATATTTATAGATATAGGTTAATAAGAATAGCTGATTTTAAATGCATTGCTACCATTGATAAAAGCAACAGGCTACTAGCGTTTTTGGTGTCAGAGTTCTTAACTAAAAACAGTGCAGGAAAAATATCCAGCTGTTTTTTGTTACTTTTTCAGAATCCAGAGCGGGATTGTATCTCTTTTGGTATTTACAGCTGATATTGAAAATTGCCACTTTCAGTACAGTGTGATGAAAATAGTTATTTTTGAGTTGATAGCGTAAAGTAGGTCGAGAGAAACTGTTTTCCAAAAGTTATAAAGACACTTTGTACTCGAATTACATACAAAATGTTTCCTACAACTGAAATTTTGGATACCACAAAATTATTCAAATTCACTTTAATCCATTTTGACTGGATTCACGACACTGAGGTTATAAACAACGTAGTCAGTTAGGTAGTTAAGTCTAAAGCAACAATCAATAAGCTGTTTATTACTACTTCAGAGAGCGGAAAAGTAAGATACATCGCGAAAAAGTTCTTTTCGCTCGCTAATCAGAAAACAGCTGTTTACGATATATTTAGATCGTAAAGGAGCACATTAGGCGCAGTTGTTGGAAAAGTAATATTTTGAAATTTTAATGAAATTAGTGTATTGTAAACAATAAATTATGGCCAATTTACTTGTTATAAAACATTTACATTCAAATTAGTCATTCAATGAGGTATGAATGGGACAAATGTGTACTTTGACTTTCAGATATGGATTTGCACCTATTTAAAAATCCGCTGTCAGCATATGTTATGCAAAGCTTTACTAGCAGCCATTTATCACTCACTTGTCCGGTTGGGGCCCGGTCTGTGACAATGTAAAGTTATTACTAATAAATTTGAAATCGCTATAATTTAAATTATTTTCATTTAAAGCTGTCAAAAAATTCATATGCGTCCCCAAAAGAGGAAACATCACTAAAACTGTACTGAAAAATATTTAACTAAATTAATACAAGTTTTCCACTGCAAAATGTTTTACTGTAGGTTTTACAGTTTTTTAAGTTCTAGAGTATGCTACTATTATACAAAAATTTTTCAGGACTTTTCCAAACATACTGTGATAATATAATAATGGATCTCAAAACATATGTGGTTATTCGTCATATCCAATAATGTCGTGGTTAAAACATATCTGGTTATTGGGAAAGTCAGATGCTGTAATGATGTGGTTGACTGTGGGACAACAAAACCAATAATTGTTATAGAAGATCAAAACTATTGCTTATTTTACTATTTAATTGGATGAACTACATTATCTTGTCTCTAGAGTGATATGATCAAATTACCAAATGAACATGTGTTACACGATAACCATAAAAACCACCATCACACATACATAATTTTCTTAGGTTTCATGATTAGAAGGTGTTCTGCAGAGGTTCCTCAGTGCAATTAAAGTTATGATCCATTGAACTGAGAGATTGGTTCCACCAATTTAAGCACAAGATATTACATTTTCAAAGTGTCAATGAGGTAATCATAAGAAATTGAATATCAACATATTTAATTTCATTCTCTATAGCTTAATGTCCGTTCCGTAGAACTTAAATGGCATCGGTATTTTATTTATAAATACAAACAAGTTTTGAATATAATTAAAGAAAGAAATAAACATATGATATTTTACGTTTAAGTAAAAATTACTAATTGCTCATATAACTCTTGTTCAGTTAAATTGGGTTTAACTATTTTATGAACCTTTTTTCATGTGCTCCATGTCTATATATCCGAAAAAGTTATAATTTAAATATAATTTTAAATACATATTTTAGAACGACATTTATTCCCGGTAGGTAATCTATGTTTACTAAATGATCTATTGATTTGAACTAGAGATCGCATATACTAATAACCCGCATGTATATGTATTAATTTTACTTACTCCAAATTATTTATTGTGATGTCCAATGAAAGTATAGGGTTGCATTCTGTAACACTATAGTGATATGCCATGTAAAAAACATAAAAATAACACCCTAATTCCAAGCAAAATATTTGTTATCTGCTTTAACTTAAAATGGTGTTATAGCATTTTCTTCTTTGTTTTAAGGTTTATTAACATGTTGTTGTAGTTTTAAGACTTGAGTACCTGGGGGACCGAGCTTTGCTCGGGGAAGGCCAGTCAGTTTGTTTAGATGACTTGGGGTATATTTCACCACTTCCCCCTACTGATAATCAGATGTGTATAACTCATTTGTCTCTTTTCTACAATTTTAAGGTCACTCCAATTGTTATTTATAACTCAATGTCAAAAGTCAATTTATTTTACTTCTCTATATATATAATCTTCACTCAAATCTTTTAATCTCTGCTCTCAGGTATGTTAATAATCATAAACAACATGAGTATTACTTTGACAGTTCCCTGGTTGATTATGAACATCTGTTACAATTCTTTTGTTTTGATTTGAAACTCCATAAGCCCAATGTTAATTTGTTTAAATTTTCATTTTAGTTTTTTTACATTATTTGATTTTCCCTGGGGATGAGGCCTGGCTATAAATTATTTTTATCCCAGAAATTAGTTATTTCCAAAACTTAAAAGGAAATCGTTGGAGCCTTTTTTGAGATCAGTGTCGCAAGAAAGCAAGCAAGCAAACCTTACTCATATTAGAGTATAGGATATAGGATTACCAGTAGTCAGTAGCTTGTGGTATGAGTAATTTGTCAGTTTATTCATATTGACTGTCTTGTTCCATATACCATATATTTTAAGGAGTATCAAAAGTTATATAATTGTTTTCTTTTTTGGGAAAGAAAGGTCATTCAATTAATTAGTTAATTTGCATTAAACAAAACGTAACAAAGCCTAAAATGTCTAATGGCCTTTTATTGTAATTTTTTTGATGGCTTATTCTAGTTTGATATCACAAACACACATGGGTAGAGAAAGAATGTTCACATATTGTTGAACTAAATACAGTGAACTAGAAAATACATAAATTAATTTGATGTCCTTGTTTGCAGTGAGTTAAAAATATTCCATTAAAGGTATTAAACAACTGTTTAGTTCTGAACCAGTTTTTGTCCGTTTTAAATTTTTATTTATATAGTTAATTTCATCAACGCTGACTCATAATAGATAGCTTTAGTAAAACCTATTATCTCAAGGAGGAAAGAAAATACGAACTGCATCCAAATATCGCTTCAACAACTACGGGAACAAGCAATTTTCCAAGTAATTTCCTTAACTCAAGTTCAGAAATGTGTTTTTAATCTCTGACGTAGTCAAAGGGATCAGACTGACAGAGGGGTGAGTCCGAAAGTTTTCCTGCCAATAATTAAACTCAGAAAGTTCCAAGGGAAGTTTAGACGTTGATGTTGAGTGAAGAAGATTAAAACGTGTTACAGTAGTAACAGACCAAATAAGTGATGTGAATTATGTTAAAATAACTGTTGTGTATATATATATTTCATATATATATATATATATATATATATATATATATATGTCAAACATATTTTAATAGTTACATTGCAAAACATAATTTTTACACTTGAAATTATTTTATTAAAATATTAATAAGGACTCTTTGAAACTATTTAAAAATAAACGTCAATAGTTGATTTTTAAACCTATCATTAATTTTACTTTTGTTTTTGTTTCTTCTTGCCTGCGCCCAACGGATTTTACATACATTATTGGAGGGCAACGAACCAAACGCGCATTAGGCTAGGGAGGTGCTCTTTAAGTATATAGTGGCACACTTACTCTGAATATAGATTTGTTTGTCATATTGGTTGTTTTATGAATACGCAGATATAGTGTGTGAAGTATTTATGGTAATTATTGTTAGCTACTAACGGATTTTATGTCATTTATGGTAGAGATAATTAATAAGATAACTTAGTAAACAATCTTTTCTATACAACCAAATCATAATCACAATTATATAAATATCTACCAACACTTTTGTTTGTAGAATTTCTTGGATCTGCGCTACATCCGATTTCGATAGTCAATGTAAGAGGCATTTGTCTCCAAGGACTACCGCATTAGCTCCGAAGCCTGCAGTTTATTTCCCTTTGGACATAGTGTAAATCGATTTTTAAAATGGCTATTCATCTCTCAAATTTACGAATTTTCAAAAAAGTCTAAAATCATTCAACTGTTTTGCAGTGTTCTGTACACTTGTAACTGGTGATCTCATTACCAATCATCATTACCAATTATCTGATGATGATGATTACCAATCATCATCCAGCCTCACTCCTACAAATTGTGTTTGATTTTTTTTTTCAATTACAGTAAAGCTGTTTTATTTTCCGTACATTACCTATAGTAAGGTAGAATATTACTTTACTTTTCGTTATGTATCCATAGGCATACTGAATCCTAATTTCCGTATCAAGATATATACTATTACTATCCCATAAAAACTTAAATGAGTGATAATTAGTTTATTGAATCAGCCATTTTAAAATGGCATATTTTAAAATATGTGTTTCCATAATCAAAAAAATAAACACTGTTTGAAGTGATAAGACATGTGTTGGTGGTCCTCTTGTAGCGAAGCGCTATTGACCGAGAGGCGCTGTTGGTCTCGTAGTGTTGATCTTGGCGGAGGAGTAATTGAAAAACTTGGCCTCTCTCTGACCTGCAAGTTACAAACTGATGTTCTTCCTCGTGTAAGCTTTAATATTCAACTCATTCTAGTTTACACAGATGAAGTAACATTTGTAAGTTTATTCTTTTGTACGATGCTTCTTATCTTTAAACGAGAATTAATAAATTTCGTTGGTCATGTCACGGTTTAAAAATATCCTTTCTCATCTTATTCTAAAGTTTTAGATTTCTAAAACAGCTACAACGCGTTTTAATCTTTAGCCCTGCTTGCCAAAAAAACGTTATTCATAAAATTGAATAGGACTGTGACCACTTTGAATCCATTTATAAATAATAATGTGTATCAATATTATCCATTAACCAATAAATATCTTACTAAATAACTCAATGGTAGAAGATGGATCTCATTTATTAGTTGGTTAAATATCCGTTTTGATGTTTCCATTAAAAATAAGTAAAATTTTGATGTCTGTTCTATCCATCTGTTTGTCAGCCCAGAAAGTAACTGATTTTGATTAAATGGATTACATAAGAGATTTGAAGAAATGTCAGATGAGAGAATGTATGTGTAAATTTTCTGATGCTATTTTACCTCAATTCTACACATTGGGCAAGTTATGAATGTATTTCGGAAGGCTTTTAGTAGTTACTGAAAACCAAATCGCACCAATATATTATTCTGGCTAGGTCACGCCGGGTATGCAGTAACGTGCAATATATAGCCTCTCTTCCTGTATCGAAATGTTATATTGCATAGTCAATGATATAACTCAAATACTGTTAGTTATTACTCCAGTTTACTAAACCAACAGTTTATGTAGGCTACGAAACTATAATACTTTTCAGTATTTAAAATTAAATAATGTTCAAGTTTAGTAATGCATAACAAATAAAATGTCATAAAACTAGAAAATATTTACGAGACTACATATACATGCAATTTTAAATAAATAATGTCATCCTGTTTAGAATGAAATACTTCTAAAAAATCATCAATAGCAATAATCATAAAGACTAATAACTAGTCCAATTCTTGATTTCAAATTCATTGTTGGCGATGGCGAATTTATGTCGTGTATGTAGATGGTTAATCCATTTAAAAATTGAGAATTTCTTTCAACTGATAGAACTTGTTTTAATTTTGAAAAATTAATAAATGTTCAAATGAGGCTGATTGAACATTCAGTTTGTGTTCTTGTAACTTATTTCTGGAACTTGCCTAATATATTATAAATGACAATAATATGTTGTTTAAAAGCAATACATTTTCAAAACATGTAAATGTACCTCGTTTCAACATTTCATGCTTTTATCACAATATCACCAATCATATCTGCACCTCTTTTACTACGAACTACAGAAGTTAAGACAGTTTGCTGCTGGACTAACAGTTCACAAAACTTGTCCAAGGATCCAGTGAAGAATTAAAAATAAACTAACTATCAGTTGCAAAGGTAAACTGCTTTTTTTCCTCCCATTAACATGATACAAATCTTGCAATATTTGTTGAGGTATGAACTGTAAATCTATACTTATTTAATAGGCGAGCAGGTTTTTTGTGACAATCACTCCTCCTAAATTACTGAACCGATTTTCATGTTTTTGGTGTCATTGGAAAGAGCCTAATGTGAAGTTGTGCAGGAAAATTTTTTTATAGAGAAATAATTTGTGAGTGAGGCCCTGGGGCCCCTTAAAGTTGAGTTTTCCCATAAGCTTAACATTGAGAAATAACTATAAGTTTTAAGCTATCAGCTGGATAGAGTAAACACAGATAATCAGCAGGCCATGTTGGCTTTGGAACGGTAACACAATATTTATACGGGAATGTCAGTATAATATTACGTAGTGATCGCGAGCGAAGCCGCGACAGGCTACTAGTACACAATTAATCTATTAAACTAAAATCCTGACTGATGTTTTGTGACATTTTATTTTGATATTTGTTTATAGATTATACCCGGTTATGTTCTGAATAATTAAATCCATTTATTATAAGTTTTACTATGTTTAAAAAACAATGAATAGTGAAATTCATTTTCTCATTTTTACATTAAATTTACAAACTATAAACGTTGATATATTCAAACACTTTAACTAACAAATATACGTACATGCAAACAAATGTTAAGTTGTTTTGTTTTCCTATCATATTTTGTCAATAAAGTTTATTTCTTATTATTAATTACATATTGAACAGGACACTAGCATTATACATCTGTACCTAAAACCAGTTTATATTTATAAATAATATAATATTCAGATTTGGTTAAGAGAAAAAGGTTACGTTTGTATCAGAAAATGAGAAATGATAGTATTTTATAGAAGTTTAACTAAAACAAATATATGGGCATTAATTATATAAAACAATACCCTTGATGTTAAGGTGTTTTTTTTTACAATTTCCTGGATTATTTCTGATTTCTTGAACCATGAAATGTTCTATTGTAATTTCTCTAAACACAGGAAATGAATATTCTAAATTATAAATATGTATACTAAAATATTTGCAGGTCAGAATGTTCCAAAATTATCAAAAGCCTGGGATTACAAGAAAGAGATTAAGTTATTATAATTAGGCGTTTGCAAGTATATCATTTGAATAATCTAATTCTAAGTAAGCTAGGTGGTTGTAATGCTTAAACCGTTCAGAACAAATGTTGAATTAACTAATTTCTACACCGTTTACCAAAGTAATTCTATCTCTGCAACTATCATCGGAAACATGTTGTTTTAAATTAGGATAATAGTACCTGGGGGGCGAGCTTTGCTCGGGGAAAGGCCAGTCAGTTTGTTTAGATGACTCGGAGTAATATTTCACCACTTCCCCCTACTGTGTATCAGATTTGTATAACTCATTTGCCTCTTTTCTACATTTGTAAGGTCCTTCCAGTTGTTATTTATAGCTCAATGTCCCTTTGATTTTTTTTACTACTCTATATATGTAATCTTCACTCAAATCTTTTAATCTCTGCTCTCAGGAAACCACATGTTAATAAACATAAACAACATAAGTATTACTTTGACAGTTCCCTGGTTGATTATGAACAGCTGTTAAAATTCTTTTGTTTTGATTTGAAACTCCATAAGCCCAATGTTAATTTTGTTAACTTCTCATTTTAGTTTTTTTTACATTATTTGATTTTTCATGGGGATGAGACCTGTCTAGAACTTATTTTTATCCCAGAAATTAGTTATTTTGAACATTTGAAGGAAATCGTTGGAGCCGTTTTTGAGATCAGTGTCGCAAGCAAGCAAGCAAACCTTACTCATATTAGAGTATAGGATAAAATATTTAAACAAAGCATAACTTCACTGTTAAAAGTTAAGGAATAGTTCATGAGAAATCTTATAGAATGATCTATCGTATCCAAATCTATAAATACAAGATTTTGTTAGTTTTGAGATCTAAAATATATAGATAAATTTAATTTACTTTACAATCACAGCAAGATTAAATGTTTTTATCCGAAGAAACCCCTCTCTAGAAGGGCAATTTACTTTTCAAAAAGTCTTGTTTTTGTGTTTTACATATAACTAGTAGCCTGTCGCGGCTTCGCTCGCGATCACTGTAATATTAGACTGACATTCCCGTATAAATATTGTGTTACCGTTCCAAAGCCAACATGGCCTGCTGATTAACTGTGTTTACTCTATCCAGCTGATTACTTATAGTTATTTCCTTATAGTTATGTTAAGCTTATGGAAAAAAACACAACTTTAAGGGGTTCCAGAGCCTCACTCACAAATTATTTCTCTATACAAAATGTTTCCTGCACAACTTCACATTAGGCTCTTTCCAATGACACCAAAAACATGAAAATCGGTTCAGTAGTTTAGGAGGAGTGTCTGTCACAAAAAACCTGCTCGCCTATTAAATAAGTATAGATAAAACTATGAACTTTTAAAAACAGTTGTGAAGGCATTTTGAAAGGAATTGCGATACTAATAACACCATAAAATAAATTAACACTACTCTACACTTTTACTTCATCAACCACTAATTTATTAACTCTGTAACTCTATAATTAGGATCCTGAGGAGGTAAAGTTCAAATCTTATATTTCTTAAAACATAGTTTATCATATGGTATTAAACCTGCACAGCTATTAATATTATTACTATGCAAAAGTAGTACATATCTTATGAGTACAAGAAGTTTGCAATAACCGTTTGAGTTGTACGAGAATAAATAATCAACTAGTTATATATTTTATAAAACTAAGTCAGATTTACTTTTATGTCATAATTATTTGTTTAATGAGTGGAAAATGTATGCAGAAGGCTTGGCTCAAAGTTTGAAAAAGAAATAGAGTAAACAAAGATTAACACCTCGGTGTCAGGTATAAGAAGCAGAGATTCTTTGTTTTCTTTTACTTACCTAACCAACTTTCCCCATTAACGTGGGTAAAGCATCTGTCTTCATCCGTCAAATCCTTCACCCACTTACTAACTGATTTTGCTCTTTCCACCTCCTTTTGTCTGATTCTTAGCTCTAGTAAGGTTACAAATACAGGGTTACAAATAGTAAGGTTGTTGGGGTTTACTACCAGTAGCATATATGATACTCGCTTCGCTCGCTGAGGGCTCCACCCCCAGACCCCCGTTTGGGGTCGCTCCAGTTTGTTAATATAAATCAATGTCCCTCTCGAGTATTTTTTATATAGTATACTATTTTGATTCATTTGGGAAATAGTCACTTTAGATGGTATATTTTTTTCATTGGACCTATCATTTGTTTATACTCTACCATGTGAAAGTTACATTGACAGTTTACTGGATATTTTTTTACAGATTTTATGATTTCTTATGTTTTTATTTTAAACTCCATAAGCCCAATATTAAAATTTCCAATTTTCAACATAAAATTTAAAACTGTAACTTTTGGCAATTTTCCTAGGAGTTTCTAGGTACAAACTACGTGCATGCTAAATTTCACGTTTCTAACTCGTCTGGAAGTGGTCTAGAATTCATATTTGAGAGTGAGTTACACAGCGGGCTGTATAGTTATTTAGAAGATACTAGTGGCTTGAAGGGGCCTTAGCCCCTAATAACCTTGCTCCAATACTCCTTATGTGATTTTTTAAGAAGGAACACATGTCAGTTCATAAACAAAGTAGATATTCAATCACATGTTTTAATGTAAACAAAGCAGACGTTTTTAACTCCCCATACATTTCTTATGGGGGATGTTTTACGTTACTTCTCGTTTGCTGGTGACATTTTGGAAATGCTGCTATTTTTCCCGAGTCCCTAGGATCGAGACCTTTAATTTGAGCCGTCTCCCATCATCCTGCAATTTGCCAAACTCCCACAATTTTTACTTAAAAATTTTGCTTACAGAATTATATATAAAGATATGATACAGAAACACTGTACATCAAATAGCCTGAACCAATCATTTATAGTGGAAAACAAATTTTCTAGCCATCTTTTAATTTAACTTAGGTGATTTTAAATTGCAGAGTGAAGATCCAGACTAGACCAGCCACAACTCACGTCTAAACACAGACACACATGGCAGTGCGCGGCATTGTTCCGAAAATGCACAGCTCCGAAAGGCAGAACTCCGAAATAAATATGTAATTTCTAAGGCATTAGTCCGAAATGCAGAACTACGAAAAGCATTACTCCGAAAATGCACTACTCCGATAGCAGTGTTCCGAAATGCACTGTTCCGAAAATATTTTCGGAGTAATGCCTATCGGAACTACGCATTTTCGGAGCAATGCATGGATCTCCACAATTACTTAGTTTTCAACATGAATTAATATAGTGCTAGCCTTCACAATAGAATATTTGTGGAGTTGTCATTAAGAAGAAGTAGCAAAATAACCACATTCAATGAACACAGATATTTATATCGACTTCTTAAATCTTTACTCCACAAATTACTCCAAAATTAATCGTCTGCTGATGAAAAATGTTTGTTTTTGTCGATCTGTTAGTGATTTTTTTAAGTTTTCTTATAAGTCAGCTTCTGTTTTTTTTATATATATATATGTGTGTATATATATATATGTGTGTGTGTGTTTGCACTCTAGCGGTCGCATTTTTTGTCCGATTTACATCAAATTTTGTAGAGACGTTCCTTTCTGTAATCAGTTGCACAAGTTTCTTGGGCAAAACAATCGGAAAACTCTAAACCCCTTTTTTGGGGATAAATCTGTCAAATTTTGAGTTTTTGGGTGCAAAAAGGGTCATAAAAGCCCCGTAAGTAAAGTTAATACATGTAAAAAGATGTGAATTAGTTAGGCAAAAGTTTTAAGCCCTCTCTCGTCATTCTAGCATACATATTTACTGAGTTATTAAAGAAAATGTGTATCGACTAAACACAGTACGTTGTCTTATGGGGGTTTTACACTAGCAAAAGTTGTTATTCCTTTGTTAGTGTACTTTTATCATCCCCAGCAACCTCACGCCTACTCTCAAGCCTGTCTGGACCTTCTGCTAACATTATAATGCACAAAATTGTATGTCCAGCTTTGCAGGTAAATGAAACCAGGAGCATCAGAACAGCCAAAAAATCACTATTTTCAGATTTTAATAAAAATTTGAATAAATGTATATTTTTACTCTGATTTTGAGTTTCAAAAGTTTTTATGTGGAAATTCACTTCCCTCACGTCAGCTTGCTGCGTGAAAACTCGTTTTAAGTTGTAGGATTCATTGTAGGTTGTAGGTTCTGGTGACGAAAGGACAAAAATTCTTATTTAAACCTGCATGATTACGTTTCAAAATATATTATTGTATACCGGTAAAATAAGGCTAGGAAATAATACTCTTTCACACCAAAATTGTCACTAAATTCAAGGGTTCAACCTGTATCAAATGTTACTCCTTCTCTATAATCTATAGGGATAACAAATTCGATCAACCAGGTAATTATAACATGCAAGTTTATTACTGGATGATTTTTTTAACTCATAATGTGTATTTTAAATATTTAACTGAATATGATAGAGGAATGCCATTTTTTTCTATTGACTATTTGAATGGATCTTCGGACTAAATGTGTCAATAAATTATCAATTTATTGTTCAACTAAGTTATTAACTTTTATTAATTGTTAGTGAATTTCCTTTGGAAAGTGAACTATTAGCATGACCCGCACGGTGAAACTTAAGCCTGGGACCACCACAGAAGTTCCTAACGTGACCCCCTGAACACGTTTTGGGGGTCGTTCAAAATTTTATATATATATATATATATATGTGTGTTTGCACTCTAGCGGTCGCATTTTTGGTCCGATTAACTTCAAATTTGGTAGGGACGTTTCTTTCTGTAATCAGTTGGACAAGTTCGTTGGGTAAAACAATCTGAAAACTCCAAACCCCTTTTTTGGGGATTAATCTTTCAAATTTTGAGTTTTTGGGCCCAAAAAGGGTCAGAAAAGCCCCATATGTAAAATTAATGCTTGAAATAAGATGGGAATTAGTGAGGCGAAAGTTTTAAGCCCTCTCTCGTCATTCTAGCATAAATATTTACCGAGTTATTAAAGAAAATGTGTTTCGACTAAACACAGTACGTTGTCTTATGGGGGTTTTACACTAGAAAAGCCTGTTATTCCTTTGTTAGAGTACTTTTATCACCCCCAGCAACTCACGCCTACTTTCAAGCCTGCCTGGACCTTCTCCCAACATTATAATGCGCACAATTGTATTCCAAGCTTTGCAGGTAGATGAAACCAGGAGCATCAGAACAGCAAAAAAATCAATGTTTTCAGATTTCAATAAAAATAGGACTACATGTATGTTTTTACACTGATTTTGAGTTTTAAAAGTTGTATATGGAAATTCACTTCCCTCACGTCAGCGTGCTGCGTGCGAACTCGTTTTAATTTTACCTATGTAAAATAAAACGAGTTCGCACGCAGCACGCTGACGTGGGGAAGTGAATTTCCACATAACAAACTATAAAAACTCAAAATCAGTTAAAAACATACATTATTCCAATTTTTATTCAAATCTGAAAATATTCATTTTTTGGCTGTTCTGATGCTCCTGGTTCTATTTACCTGCAATGCCGGTAATACAAATTTGCGCATTATTAGGTTAGTATAAGGTCCAGTCAGGCTTTAAAGTAGGCGTGAGGTTGTTGGGGATGATAAAAGTACACCAACAAATGAATAATAGGCTTTTCTAATGTAAAACCCCCATAAGACAAGGTACTATGTTTGGTCAATACACATTTTCTTTAATAACTCGGTAAATATTTATGCTAGAATGACGAGAGAAGGCTTAAAAGTTTTGCCACACTAATTCCCATTTTTTTACATGCGTTAATTTCACATCCGGGGCTTTTCTGGCCCTTTTTGGGTCCAAAAACTCGAAATTTGAAAGATTAATCCCCAAAAAAGGGGTTTAGAGTTTTCCAATTTTTTTGACCATCGAACTTGTCCAACAGATTATAGAAAGGAACGCCCCTACCAAATTTGAAGTAAATCGGACAAAAAATGTGACCGCTAGAGTGCATACACATATATATGTTTTATATATATAAAATTTTGAACGACACCCCAAAACGTGTTTAGGGGGTCACGTTAGGAACTTCTATGGTGGTCCCGGGCTTAAGTTTCACCGTGCGGGTCATGCTAATAGTTCACTTTCCATAAGAAATTCACTAATAAGATGAAATTAAAGAGTTAATGTTGAAAAAGTATAATATGAAAACATCAAATCACAAGTTAAGAGTTTGAATGAAAAGTGGATCCGCTTTACTGTAAATAAGTACTTCCGAAACAAATGAATAACAGTTCAATTCTCCTAAACTCGCCCCGGGGTGTGATTGTGAAATAAATCCTCTCTAATATCCCCACTTTTCATTTTAAATGTTCGCTGATTCACTGCCCCGTCGTCGTAGTTGGAAGTGGAACGCAAAACAAGTTAACATCCGGTCAATGTCAGAATATCCATGCTCAATAATAAATTTAAAGAAAATATTTTTTACCATTATAAGTTCTCTATATAAACGTGGATTGGTATTTATTCATATGTATTATTACATCATTATAAGGGTGTCGCTGAAATATTTGCAATAACCACTTTAGCTTTTATGTATTAGTCCTAGTTTCTAATTCATCAATGGAAAACATTCATGAAAATATTGATATAAAATATTTTGTTATAGAAAATTTATATTCAGTCGAAGTCATAAAATTATCATAAAATGGTCATTATGTAATTTAGATTTGAATAGCTATATGTTTTCAACAACAAAATTTGGGCGAGTTTTAGTTTTTTTTATCAGTTACACCAAATAATGTACTAATTCTAAATCCCTTGATTTAAAGACCGACTTATGATCGCACAATAACCAAGGCATATATTTGTATGTTTAAATATTGTAAACTGTAATCATCAACAGCAGACTTGTCCGTCAAATAGTTTTTTTCTCGCTACGGCTGCTGTACCGTTGGTCGGATATGGGTTCTGATTAATCCTTCTTGTTCGTCTTGCCAAGCTGTGTAATTTGAGTACCCACTCGGCATCCTTTAAACCATAAATAAAGAAGTTATTTATGGTTTGTCCTTCAAATAGTTGTTTATTTGAGTACCCACATGGCATACTTTGGACGAACTTTATAACCCCCCCCCCCCCCCCCCCCCGTCGACAGACGAGACCCCACCTTGACTGTGACCTTGAATTGATGACCTACGGTGGACCGCACAAAGTGGGTTGCACAGAAAGCGGAGACTAATAAAGTCTTGTTCCTATTTCAAATTTCAAATTCCGGAACTCAGTTTTGGCGACGTAGAGCGGTGTCACCAATTCACTGTCTTTCATAACCTTGGTTTCCTTCATAACTTCTTCAACAGTAGGAAGTCGAGTTGAAGTTGAAGGTCGAGTAGAAGGATTCCTCAGTCTTCGAAGCTTTTCAGGAGTCAGAGGAGAAGCCATCGTACAATAGAATGGAGTTGTAGAGAGCGCGTGGGGTCGCATGGTGAAACCTTGCTCCATCCATAATATGGTTAGAAAGCTGGGGCTGGTTTAGAACCAGTTTGACCGAGGAGAGTCGCAGAAGGTGAAAACTTTGTCCCGCCCATATATGGGTAGGGAGCTGAGACTGGTTTAGAACCGGTTTAACCAAGACCCCCCTCCCCAGTCCCAGGACTACCTAAAAACTGGTTTATACCAGTTTTGAGGCTGACATTGGGTACAACAAATGAAGTTGTCATTACATATGGTAAGTCTTTTGGTTGTCCATTATGACAAACTTCCCTTTCACCTTTGGTCCCTCCATTTGCAGCGGCTAGGGACAGAATTTCTGGGTTTGGTCCCCAACTTGCCAACCTGAGAATGGATGGTCCCTGGCTGTTATACATGGATACCCTGTCAGTTGAGTTGACAAGTTGGAGGGCAGAATGCGGGTCCCCTGTTTGAGAGCCTCATCCCAGCTGTCATAGAGGCACGGGAGTTGGCCCTCTGAAGGGTCGATTTGGCTGTCGTCCCATCCCACCCTTTCCTTTCCCGCTATATCCTATCTTTCCGGTAACCTGCGCAATATTCCCGCTTGTGGAAGATGTGACTAGCAGCTATTCTGGGGTTTCCTAATCCGCAACAATGATGATGATGATGACCCCCCTCCACCCTATCTGGACCTTACACGTATCCTGATATGATTGGAAAGCGGTAACCGGTTTAGTTGGCTCGAGTATATATAGAGCCCGAGACTCTGCTCTCTTCGCAGTAGCCTGACGCCCGTTTCGATTTAAGTCCAATTTTGTGCGCCATAGGACGATACGAGGTGGTGTGATTGGTGGCCGTGGGTTTTCGGTACGTATCGTACTAAGCTTACTATTTAGCTTTCTTAGATGAAGGTCTAGAAAATTTATTGAGTTGTTCAGTACAAATTCAAGGTGTAAATTTGAGCTTTTCTGTTGTATCATTATGATAATTTTTCAAATTTTCTAATTGTCTATTGTTACCTTTGTATATTACAAAGGCGTACTAGGTAGCGACTGTAAAAGTGGATTCTGTCGGCATGCTTATTGGTGGGGGGAAAAATGTATTGGTATAATCAAAATTGTTGAGATATATTTCGGATAAGATACTTAATAATGGCAAACCCATGGCCAATCCTTCATTCTGTATATAAAACTTATTGTTGAAGGTGAAATAATTCTGGTTCAATACGGTTCAGAGTAAAATAATTAGTTTGTTTAATACATACTTACTAAGGTGAGAATTGTTAATTAAGTTAAGCAGGGTTCAAGCAGCAAAATAGTTTCCTCAATTGGTATACTTGAGTACAGATTTACTATATCAAAAGAAGCCATTTTGTAGTGGTACAGTATTTCTAAATCCTGAGTTAAATTAACATATTCCAGACTGTGTTTTAAACTACGGTTATTTGGCAGCACAATGTTGTCTCTTATGATTCTGTCCAAGATTTTTGCTATTTAATGTGACGGGGCTGTAGTGAAATGTACCATGGCCTGATGGGCATATTATCCTTATGGTCTTTGGGTAGGCCTCTCAGAGTCGGAGCTTTTGGGTAGATCATCTTTAATTGCCTAATTTCTTGTTCGGTGAACAGAGTTTTTAATTTATTTAAATATGATTTTATCGAGATCTGGCATTTATCTGTCGGTCCTTTAGACTCGACTTTATGTATGTAATTAGTAGTGTTTAAAATTACAAGTGATTGCCCTTTATCGACTTTAAATATAATGCACTGATCTTTAGTGAGCATTTTCTTAATACTTTCTCACAGTTTTTTCCCTGCTGTGTTGTTTGTTATTGCTATCTCGTAAATTCTTAACTTTTTTATCTATTTATCTCTGAAGACAATGTGGACTTGTCCATCTTTAACAGAACTGTAATGACAGTTTAAGCGTGGATCAATTCATGCGGTTGCAATATTGGCCTTCCATGATTTTTGGGGAAAGTTGTATTTCAAACCTTTGTTAAGAATTTCTATTTCCTCCTCAGTGAAACTTATTGTCTGTGCAATTAACAATACAAGGATTAACTTTTTTGTATTAGTGGTTTTTCTTTTTCCTTTAGAAGATTAGTAATCTTGCTATCCTTGGTTCTCTTTTTACTTATAACATTTTTATTTACGAGCTGATCAATTTTAACGAATGTTGGATTTCTGACTGCAGGGTAAAGCGTGTGTTTACAAGTTGCAACTGTTACTTAAACAAAAGTGTGATTAATATCCTCTTTTTTCTATGAAGGCATTTGATTTCATTTTTAATCCAGTACATTTGAGCGAAAAGTTTAGTTTTTTTAGCTACATGAGACTTATTATTTATGATATTTATTCGAGCATAAAATGGGCACGATTTGCATATTTTGAGCAAATTCTGTCGATGTTTTGAATGAAAAGCTGAAGTACGGGTGTAATGTACTCTTTAACACGATAAATTTAATAAAAGACAATGAGTAGGAACTACGATAAAGCAGTCCAAAGTCCAACTGGCGCTTCATCTTCCGCTCTGCCTTGTCCACCTCAGAAGGCGTTCACCTACCGGCCGGTACGCGTTAATAGTGCACTGCTTTAAATGTTTTTCGTTGTCGTGTAACGTGTGTGTATATTCGGTGTTATGTGTCTTTTTAAACTTTTGACGACAGACATGCAAATCCTGTTAAGATTTTATTGAAATGAAATTCAAGACCTGAAGATGGAAGCACAATAAGCTTTTGAAACCGCAGTAGTCCAGTTTAGATCAACTTAAAGCTGTTTTTAGCGAATTTCCCCTATAGGGAAGAAGCTATTACCGTAGTCGGCATGGTAAGACCTAGGCCCGGGACCATGATAACTTTTCGTTTTGAGGTCCCCAGACCCCAAAAACACCATTCATTCGAAACTGTAGATATATATATATATATATATATATATATATCTATATATATATATATATATATATATATGTGTCCGTGAGCACGATAACTCTCGTAAAAATTATCCGATTTTGATGAAATTTGGTATAAACGTGTAAAGCAACATTTATGACTTTAAGATCGAAAACCAGCCCGATCGGCCTATCCGAAGGGGTATTTTGGGGGGGTTTTGTACCCCAAAAATGAGTTTTTTGAATTTTTTACATGTAATTTTGGAAATAGTCAAATTTTATTTTTTTCCATTGGATTCAGCTTAAAAAAACACACAATTTGGTATTTTGATCATTTCTCTACGTCAATTGGTTACCGAGATATTGAAAGTGCTAAACACAGTACGTTGTCTAATGTTATTCTTATGGAGGAAAATAAACATTTTATATCTCGCTTATTTATGAACGTATACT
Source organism: Allygus modestus (assembly GCA_963675035.1). Taxonomy (NCBI): domain Eukaryota; kingdom Metazoa; phylum Arthropoda; class Insecta; order Hemiptera; family Cicadellidae; genus Allygus; species Allygus modestus. Next base: position 60,143,227 of record OY776114.1, read on the forward strand.
GACGAAACTTGGTATACGGCTTCATCTGGTTGTGGACCATTGATATTGGCTCAAAAAAACAAATTTTTACCAAAGACTCCCGTAGCAGCAAACCTGCGTACTCAGCCCCATGTTATTCTTATGGAGAATAAGTAACGTGTTATCTCCCTTCATTATGAAAATAAATTAATGAAATTTGGTATGTGGCTTCACCTTCATGAGTTATATTGATATTTGTATAAAACTCCATTTTTTGTGTTCCTTGCTTCAGCAAACCTGCATACTCAGCCGCCATGTTATTCTTATGGAGAATAATTAAAATGTCATAAATCGTTCATTTATGAATATATATTGATGAAACTTTGTATGTGGCTTTATGTGGTATTAAGATACATATATATGCATTGGAAATTCGCTGAGTACGCAGGTTTGCTGCTACGGGGGTATTTTAATTGTCTTATCAGCTTGGGAGGCTATTCAATATGAATAAGTATTATTTATACTGCGTTGTCATTCCAGTAGGCACAGTTTACACAGTGTATGTGACATCTGTTTTTGCTGATGTGATGTTTTGTTAATGTGCCAAGAGCTATCATCGACTTCTGCCGGGTACCCAATGAGGAGCCGGCTGCCGGGTACGTAGCCACAGCGTTAAATATACAATCCAGTTTGTCTTTACTCTTCCGTAAGATTTACATTGAAGCTTTGATGAAGACCTGTGGGGCTGAGCACTAAAGTTAATTGTTAATTACTAACAAAACATAAGAGATAATATAAGAAAAATGTTTTGAAAAAATAAATAGAGTTACTACTTTGGTTAGCCTATGGTAAAACTCTGTTGTTTTTGTTAATTACTGTACAACACTATATTTGTCTGAATTATAGTAGACAAGCAGGAACGGACTTAGCCGTGACCGTAAGCGATCAATTAGCAGGCTGTTTACATAAACCTTACCCTACCTATAATTATATTTAAGGTGCTATAGAGTACATTTTAGCAAAAAGTTGTCTACCGTCCTAATCAATAAGTCAGTAACCTGCAGTTCTATAGCGGGTTTCAGAAAGCTATAGGCTTTGCAAGTGGTAGTTTTAACATGAGAAATCCCCATGACATTGTTTATGGGTTTACCATTGATTATGTACACGTTATACATACAAAATCAATGGTTTTATGGTTCCAACAGATTATGTGGTGTGGTGGCAGCACTGGTTAAAAAAGAATTGTCAGAACCCGGGATATTTCCTGTTTACATCTGGATTTAACTATTCAACTATAGTGTATATCTTGTTTATAATTTGTCTTTCATGTTGATTTGGTATCATTTATCTTTCAAAGCTTCCACTTCACCGTCTTAAAATCGTAGGAAACATGAGTGATGATTTGTTAGGCATTGTAACGAAGTATAATAGCTTAGCCAAGGCTCATTCCGGCTCCGCTGTTCGTGTCAAGGTAGGCAAGATTTTCACTAGCCTAAATGCCAAATACCCCGTTGCAGCAAACCTGCATACTCAGAGAATTTCAAATGTTATTTCACTACGTCATGAAGCCACTTACCAACTTTCATCAAAACATATTCATAAATAAGCGAGATATGACATTTTATTTATTCTTCATAAGAAAAACATTAGGACTAAGCATGCAGGTTTGCTGCATCAAGGACCACAAAAATCTGGTTTTTATGCATATACCAATGGATCACCACCAGATGAAGCAACATACCAAGTTTTACCAATTTATGTTGACAAACAAGCGAGATATCACATGAATCTTATTCTCCATATGAATAACATTATTCATGCTGGATACGCAGCACAGTGGCGGATTTAGGGGGGGGGTCATAGGGGTCATGACCCCCCCAAATTTTCTCGAAAATGTAAGTAAATGGCTGCTTAACAATATCATTTCTCATATTAAGTTGTCAGATAGCCTAGAAATGCGTTTTAACTTAGAGTCTTATAATTCCCCGGACCCACCACTGTCCTGGGGGGTACTCCAGTGCCCCCCAGACCCCCCGGTGACCCCCCCAAATTTCACCCTAAATCCGCCCCTGTACGCAGGTTTGCTGCCATGGGGACTACAAAAAATGGGGTTTTTATGCAAATATCAGTAAAACCCAACCATACAAAGACACGTACCAAGTTTCATTAATATGTGTTCATTAATAAGCAAGAGATATAAAATTGTACTCAAGGGCGTAGCCAGGATTTTATTTTGGGGGGGTGTTAAACCAGGGGGGAAGGTTTTTAAGGATGTTATAGATAGTAACTAAATTCATATAGGATAACAAAAACGAACAAGAGACAAAATAAGTTTTATTAAGGAGGTTAAAGAAGCCTCTGTTAGTCATTGTTAAAAACTTAATTTGATGGGAATTTCGGGGTTGCAGGAGCACCTTCAGCACACCCCCTGGCTACGCCCTTGATTGTACTTATTCTCCATTAAGATTAACATTGGACAATGTACTGTGTTTAGCACTTCCAATATCTTGGTAATCAATTAATCAAAACACCAATATGTTGGGGATATTCACTAAAAGATTAGTGTGATTTATAATAGCGGCCAAATAAATTATCAGTTGAGGACGTGGTTTACCGGCTGTCAACCGAGATCAGCCAATTTACCAAAACTCCACCCCAGCTGATCGGAATAACATTTGAGTACCTAATATTTTTCTATGTCAAAATGGCAACAGTGACAGCGTACTGCCGTGCTATTGGCTACAGCCCAACTGTCAATTTATTTGGCCACTATTATAGCTTAAATATTATTTAAAAGTTTTTCCGATTATTATTATTATGGTGTAAATCATCAGATTTTGGCCTACTATCAGGATCGCCATGAGGGGGGGGGGGCAGCAATCGGGGCACTTTGTTCCGTCCCCTGAATTCCAAGGCAGCCCATGATTAGGATACAGACAGTGAATTCACAATTAATAGTTTTAAAAGCTATGATAACAATATTTTTTCAAATTTGCTATTCCATTTTAACATTATCTTATTTCTTGCTAAGATAACCTGAATAGAAAGTAAAAACTTCAAAATATTAAACTGTTGGCTTAGCGCCTGTAGTTTTTTAGAAACCCTGTGTCAAAACACTGCACAGTGCAATATTCATATAATTTAGGTGTTGCAAGGCAACTACTGCTCTCAGTAGATGTGCTAGAGGTAGCACATCAATATTCTCCATAACCCGCTTGTATGTCCTTTCCACCCCCTAACACAACTCGCTGCTGTTGATCAAAATACCAATATGTAATAATTATATATGTAAAAAGTAAAAAAAAAACACATTTTTAGGGGTACAAAACCCCCTTTATAATGGTGATATTTGCATGGTTTTCGAACTCATCAAAATAGATGCTGCCTTACACGTTTCTACCAAATTTCATCAAGATCGGACCATTTTTACGAAAGTTATCGTGCCTACTGACATTTGAATGAATGGTGTTTCTGGCATCTGGGGGCCTCAAAACTAAAAGTTATCATGCTCCCGGGCTTAGGTCTTACCATGCCTACTACGGTAATAGGTAGCTTCTTCCTTAGGCCTATAGGGGAAATTCGCTAAAAGATGAATGTGATTTATAATAGCGGCCAATTAAATTGTCAGTTGAGGGCGTGGTTTACCGGCTGTCAACCGAGATCAGCCAATAGTAGACTTTGCCAAAACTCTTCAGCTGATCGGAATAACATTTGAGTGTACCTAATATTTTTCTATGGCAAAATGGCAATAGTGGCAGCGTACGTACAGCCATGCTAAGATTGGCTACAGCCCAACTGTCAATTTATTTGGCCGCTATAATAGTTTAAATATTACGATCAGGATCGCCACAAGGGGGGAGGGGTAGCAATAGCCTTTGTTCCATTCCCTGAATTCCAAGAGCCCGCCTCCAAGGCAGCCCGCGTAGGATACATACCTCATACAGTGGATTCACGATAAAAGCTATGATAACATTTTTTACAATTTGCTATTCCATTTTAACATTAACTTATTTCTTGCCAAGACAAACTGCAAAACATTAAACTGTTGGCTTAACGCTTGTAGTTTTTTAGAAACCCTGTGTCAAACACTTGCGTGTTACTTGTAATATTCATATACCGTAATTTACGTGTTGCAAGGCTACTCTCAGTAGATGTGTTAGAGGTAGCCCATCGGCATTCTCCGTAAGGACCGTAAGCCACTTGTAGATATGTCCCCACCACCCCCCAACACGACTCGCCTGTCTGTCGCATATCCCGTGTATACAGCATCAAGCTAGAGAAGAGCAGTCTGGTCATGGGTCATACGCTGCTAGATAATTATGTGCAGTTTATTTATAATATGGATATGTAGTAATTATGTGCAATGCCTGATTTCCCACCTCGAATTCCCTTAATTTACTCTACATTACCCACACCTCTCAGCTACTTAGGCTATCAGACAGTTTGACTTGGGCCTATAAGCCTTTTGGGGGATTTTAATAAATAATTTATTGAGCTAATGGGCAAGTAATAATAGGCACAGGTTATATATGTGTTTTGTTATGTATGTGTGTATTGATATACGTATATAATTTATTGTCTCCTTGCACTAGGCTCCTGGCAATAGTTTAGTTTACATCAAATATGATATAATCAAAGTAGTACTGTCAGATACAAAATAATTATAGATCTGTTGTGGTAGTAATTGGTTGGCAGCATGAGATTGGCTGAAGTGATTTAGGCCTAAATAATTTCTGATTTGTGTGATATTTAATTCATCCTCTTTTGTTTTAGGATAAAACATTATTCCCTTTCCTTGCATTTTGTCTGAGTTCAGAAGATGCTAGCTTGGAAGTTATTGACCTGGCAATTGATACCTTAACACTATTTTCCAAAAACGATTGCAATATGAGTCAGATGAAGAGGACATATGGGGTGTTTGAAGCAGTAGAACTTATTGCTTCTAGGTAAGTTCATGTTTAGACAATAGACAACGATCTTTATGGACATGTTCTCCAAGAACATTACATAGCGTCAGAGGTATTGTTGTTTTATAAGTAATTCACACATTTTTCAGTAAATTAATCTAGGTAATTTGATCACCAAGGACTTCTTCCAATACATAAAATGGTCTTGCTTGCAACCAGGTTGTGACCATGGTTGTATGCAACCAGGTAGTCTTAAGCCTATGTTTTAGATAATATACCTAATGAGTAATCACCATTGTCAGGTCTATCAATATTTACTAAGTGAGTGCCACTCTTAAAGCATAAAACAAATATAGGCTACCATATATTTGGACGGTTATGCTATCAGCTAAAACATGTACAAACATTGAAAATTTGGCAGGATTTTCGATTGACGCCGTCTTTCTCAACCGCTGTAGAAACAAGACACGTGATCGCTCAGAAACGAGACTGGCCTTATTTTTTGTTGGGAAAGGTGAGTGGGAGAGCTATGCTTGGCACTGTGCACAAACCACCTTTCCTCTCTGGATGACCCTCATATTCTTATGTAAATACATTCTAAACATTTGAGATTGGCATGGTTCGATCATTTAACCTTTGAGGGCCAAGCTTGTTAATAGAGTGGTTGATGTTATTTAAGGAAAATTTGTGGACATTTTCTATCGCTTTATTAAGTGATGGAAAATGTCCACAAAAATTCCTTAAATAACTTAAACTCGCCATCACCAACAATGAATTTTAAACAAAGAAGAGTGATTGAATCAGTTTTTTTTTTTTAATATAAATACTTAAAATTATATAAAATGATAAAATGTTCTTCCAGTGAACACACAAACATAAACAAAAACACAGAGTAAGAATAGGTAAAACGTAGCCAAACACCTGATTAGATGTGCAACTCTGATTTACCTGTCCCCTTAGCTTGGACCTGTGTTGTCCACCGTTTTTGTAACGTCCGCCCTTCCTTTCAACCCTCCCTGACTTCTGTTGTACAAAAAATCACCGACTGAGGCGGATTTGAACCCTCAATCCAAGCACTACCCCCTGGCCGGGGGATAACATCTTAGACTGCTCAGCCAACCTGATCAGAGTTGTAGCAGTTGTATGAGACCGTTTGGTAAAACGGCGTACACGCTGGATGAATTACTTCAAGTCATGTCTACCAGGTTACATGACATGTCAGACGCAGACTGCAGGCGGAGCTTGCAATGGTGCAACTGCTTATACTGTCGTTAACAGTGTTTCAGGTAGATCACCCTTGGTGCTCGAAGGGTTAAGATTTTCAGGGGAATAGACATATTTTCCTGTTGACAATACATTTATACTTAGCTAGTTCGAACACTGTTGAGAACCATACGATCAGCCAATTTGGCAATGGGGCAACTATGATGAATGAAAACCTTGTTAGCCAATGAAAACGTTAGGTTTCGTTGAATTCAAACGCTATTGGCCAGTGGCAAGTTCATTCAATGTCTACTCAGACTAGCACAGCGTGGTGTAAAATGTTACTTAAAACAACAACATTTTAAGTAGTCACTTCACTGAACTATTTATTATTAAAAAGCTATCACGTAAAATAAATTTATAACATGATATAATTACTCTTACTCGTATCGATGTATGAATTAGGTTATATTTGTTACGACAATAATGTTATTATTATTTTTTATCATCTTAATGTTTGTTATACTTTTAATGCACTATCGTTTTAAAATATTAAAATAAATCTTCTCTTGCCGAATTAGTTACGAGTTATTTTTTCCTTACTTTTTATGATGGTACTCACAGAACTGAGTGTAAAAATTATCAATAGGAATGTAGTAAAGACTCGACTGACAGGTGTTTCAGCGAGTTCACAGCTGATTGGCTACATGATCGTTGCATTGAACTCACGTTTGATTGAACTACCGTTGCCCCAATGCTGAATTGACGCGTTGGCTTGTCCCCATTGTAATGTTGATAATTACTTAATTAGGAGCTTTAATTTATTTCAGGATTGATATACCGGAACATGTCAAGGAAAAAGCTACAGAGCTTCTCGAGAAAAAAGACTGCAAAGAATATCCTGCATACTGCACCAGAAGTCAGACAAAAACAGAACAAGAGCAAGACAGGAAAGCGCGAAGGGTCACCAAAATGTTCACCCTTCATGTCCATGGCCTCAATAAAGTAAGTGCCTGAACTAACTGCAGCTACGTTGAGTTATTCAGTTACTAATACACAGCTAAGCTATGTCTCTCAGAAGACCAGTTTGTTCGTAAGCTGTAAAATGGAATTTCTTTCAAAACATTTGGTAGTGTCCACTTTTTATAGCTTTCCTAGTTAGGCCCTCTAAATGATGAATAAGAATTTGGTAAGATCACTCTCCCTATAACCCTATAACCGCTTAGAATCGGGATCACAACTTTTTGTCTCCTATTTAAAATTCTAAAGTCAGAACACTTTAGTCTTGATTTTTCTTGTGCAACAGATCGATACTCGATTAATTAAGATTCTTTTCTTATATGCAGAGTTGACACACCCAGGCACACTGACTGTTCCACCCTCATTCTCACCTGTGTAATGCCGGTCGCCGAAAAAATTTTACAATTGTCATTACCTACATAGGACTTTTTCTTCCTGTTTGGATAAATGACAATGCAAAAATATAATAATTTATTAAATTATAACTAAAAGCTTGCTGTTATTACAACACTGTGTCAGTCATTTGACACCCTTGACTATCTAAATGTAACAGGGGCGCTAAGTCAGTTTTTCACAATTAAATCCTAAAAGCAATTAAAATGCCTCCAGTGCTCTCCTAGAGGAGAGTCGGTGAGAAGAAGTGAGTACTTCTTGGTGCTTTGTAGAATTACATCCAACTATGTTGTAACGCAGTACAATGCCATACAGTGTCATTTTTATTGGTTAGCCAGGATTTTTAAATTTGACTGTGCCCATAGAGCTGTTTGCCGCACCGGGGATACATCAACCCTCACAATAGCTGCAGAAATAGTGTAACGTCCAGAAATATTCAGGGGGTTTGAATTGGCCGATGACGCTGCCGGTACAATCCGGTTGTGTATAAACCATGCCCGCAGTCTGGTGGGGTGACAGAGGACACTTGCGGAGCGACAAAAGCTTTATACGCCCGCCACGGACTAATAACACCGCGGCCCGTGATCCCTCTCGCCCTTGTTCTCCTGCGCTACCGGACGGGTCGAGAAGTCAGCAAAGACTGGCAAATTAGCCTGGCACAGCGTTAGTAATATAGTACTCGTTTGTTTAAAGACCGGCGAATAAGCCTAGCACAGTATTATAATATATTATTAGTTGATTTAAAGACCGGCGAATGGGCCAGGCACAACATTAATGAAAAGACCGGCGTATACGCCTGTCACATCGTTATTAATATATTTTTTCGTTTATTTAGCCTTGATTTTTCAGATCACATTCACAAAGTTTCCCGCAAAATTAATAGTTGTATTTTTATCCTCCGAAGGTTGTCAAATTTTTCAAATACTGACGTTTTACTCACTGCCTATTATGGTTGTCTGTATCCGCATATTAGCTATGGCATTGCAATTTGGGGAGCCGAATCTTTAAAAACAAAATCACTTTTTATCTTGCAGAAGAGAGCGATTAGATTGATTTTCGGAATTGGAAGGAATGAATCATGTAGAGGTATCTTTTCCACGAATAACCTACTTACTTTTAGTTGCTTGTACATCTATGAATGCCTTTCCTTTTTTTTCAAAAACAAATGTTTTTTTTATTTTCGCAATAGTAATCATTACACTCTTAGACATACCACTTCCTTGACCATCCCCCAGCATAATACCAAATTTGTTGAAAAGCAGGCATATTTCAGTATTGTCAAACTATTTAATTCCCTTCCACTCTCATTAAAAACCGAGCTGAATGAGACCAGTTTCAAAAGGAGGTTGAGATCGTTTTTGGTGGCTAAAGAATATTACAGTGTTCAGGATTATTTTTATGATGGCAGAAAGGATTCGTTTAGTAGCCTATGTATGAAAGTTCACTGAAAATGTTATTATTTTTTCTCATGTTATTTTTCATGTAAATTGACTATTGTTTATGCTTGTAAAAGTTTTATGACAATAAATATATTATATTCTATTCTAAAGACCGGCGAATTAGCCTGGCACGTAGTCGACTAAGGTTATGATTATGAATGTACCATATTGGGTTTAAAATGAGAGTTATTCGTTTTAGTTAAAAACCTGCGAATAAGCCTGGCATTTAGGAAATATATATAGTTTTTTATGTAATTGTTAAAGGTAAATTATTAGTATGGTTTTATTTGCATATTGAAATCCTAAATGATCTTTGATGTTCAGTGTTTTTTATTTGTGCAATGATGAGACGAGACATCGTTAACCCGTATGGTGAGATGTCTCTCTTAGCCTATGAATCGAATCAAATCACTTTAAGTACTGGATCTTGGAAGGAACCCAGCAAGGCTGAGTTATCGGGAAACTGTAGTAGCGTTTTGATTGCTTAGGCGGTGTGCTAACGTTATTCATGTAAATAGCACACCCATTACCAACCAAGCATTACTATAGTTTTAATTTTTCTTTGCGCTCCTTATAATTTTTTCGCCCTAGGCCTGTTTGTGTAGAAATGCAGTAATGGTCAGGTAACTTTTTGGACAGCTGACTTTTCTTGATTTTTTTCACCCGGTACAAAAATTAGTCGTTGACTGTTATAAAACGTTCCATTTTGATTAAGATTGTTTGTTAATTTACTATCCAATTTATCTTTTTAACCCCATCAAAGTCTATATTTTTTTAATCTGCATATAAGGACAATAGATTGTTGTGGCAATCACTAAGGTAATCAGAGTTGTCATTGATATAACAAAGAAACAATAGAGGACCTAATATGGAGCCTTGGGGAACTCCAAAAATCTAATATGCAAAAAATGATAGACCGAATTTTATTGACTTCACATTTGGTTGAATTTTTGGTAATTTCCACAAACTGACAGCAATTTGAGGGATATGATTTGAACCAATTTATAAAAACTTTTACTCCAATTTTAAATAATTTTCGCAAAAGAATCCCATAATCCACACTATCGAAAGCTTTTGATAGGTCCATGAAACACAGGAAAGCATCAATAACAGATGTTACAGACTTTATATTGTGACTTCTGGAATAACCTACGCAGTATGTTAACATATTATGAGAGATGATGTAAATTTAGAAGCATCGAAGAACATTTGCCCGAGTTTGAGCGGCAAGTCTTATAATATTAATTTTGCCAACCATAAGAACCGAATAGTTTACTGTAATTTTGCTGGTGATGACCTTTAGTTAAAGAAAATTCCTAGATTAGTTTGAAATTTGAAAGTTACAAATTTTTAAAACTATGTCATACCTCTGATGTAAAGTCAGGATATTTTATCTTGTTTTGTACCTACCTGTACTTTCTGTAACTTCAAAATTGGCCAGGTTGGAATTGTCATTGATGCCTCCTATTCATTTGGGGTGTACCATTGAAGATAGGATAGGGTAGGGGTTAGGATGGGTTATCCCCTGATCATTAACTGAAAAAGAAGATATCTTCCAATGAATAACAATCTTATTTTGTAAAAGCGTTTTGAGATCTCAAACTTAAACATTGCATTTACATTTCTTATTGAGGTAGGTATCTTCTGAAAAACCTTTAATCCCGGTGTAAAGAGGTTTTTTTTCTTCAACAAAATATAATCTGTTTTCTGCAAAGGTATTTTTGAATCTAGTGTTGTAATTGTGTGTGCCATTACTACAGTAGAACCCCACAAATCCGACCTCAGATGGTCCGACCCCTCGCTTAGTCTGCCATTATCGTGTTTGTTATTGTTAACGTATCCGGTGCGCTGCTGAGTTCAGGTCTTCTGTTGATGACTCATCATTGACAATGTAAATTAGCAGACCGGTGACAGTTTATTTAAGTGTTTATGATTTACAATTCTACTAAATCCGTAAAACTGAACATACATTTTAATATTTTCAGTTTAAACTACGGTTTTATCATGTTAGCATATGTATAAATGTGTTTCCCTGATATTCCGACCTTTATATGTTCCGACCATGCTCTCATTCCCAATTGTTGGTGGATTACTTGGGTTCTACTATATTAAAGCTTGGGATTTAATGATTTATTGTAGGTACAAATTTCTACAATATAAATATAAGGTACAGTTAAGCCTCGCCCCACTGGGTCGGGACGGTACGAACGTTCCACACTCTTTTAGTGGGCTGCACGCACTGGAACGGGTGGTACAGGACGGACGAAAGATAGGTACCACCACAGTCTTCTAGCTTTTGTGCTGTGTGTATTATGAAAATGTGAAGAATAAATTATTGAAAGTATAATGTTAGTGGCAGAAGAAGAAGAAGAGTCAAAAAGGAGAGGGAAACCCAGATTTTTGTTTCACAAAATAAATCAAAAGAGATTAGAACTTGAAGAGTGTCACACTCTATTTGCTGACTTGATTGAAGATGACTGCAAGTTCTTCCAATACTTTCGGACGACCCACCAACAATTTTAAGATTACCGGCAGCTGACCGGACGTGGCAGTTGACCGGATGCGGTAGCTCAGAGGTAAAGTGCCTGACTAGTAAGTCAGATGTGGCTGGTTTGATCCTGGTCCCGGCTGACTCCTGTAAGATCATGAGCGGTCACCTATGGCTTACCCATGTGACTAATGCCGTTACGGTACCTTGCTGTCTTTAGTTCACCGTACAGGTCAATAGCCTATGGTGATGGGCAGTTGAGGTTTATTAAAAAAAAGAAAGGAATTACTAAAGACCGACCAATATCAGAGAACCAAGAGGCCCTAGGAGAGGGATGAATCATCAGTATGGGATGTCCTAGAAATGTTTCTTTCAACTTTACAATGACGTCTGAAGGTGCAGATTTTCCCGTTCCAACCATGTCGATAAATAGGAAAATTAATGCTACACATTTTGATATTTTTGAAAAATCCCTGTCCTGTGCCGACCTGACCCAGTGCGCGCTAGGCTTTAAAATTTGTAAATTTACAAAAAATTCTTTGCAGTGTGTCTGATAAGGCAACCTCATCAACACATCTATTTTTTTTTTCTTTTGAGCTTTACTAATTATTTTTAATTTAGAATCAGTTGCTCCCCTAGACTACACATTTTGTTTCCGTAGGATTGTGGGGGGACCGTGTCGTCTGCGGTGGTGAGAGTGGCAGGCGTGGTGTCAGTAGTGCTGGACGTAGATCATCAGAGGTGCTCAGTGCTGTGTTACGAGGGGGCACGACCCTCAGACATAGCCGCAGCCATCCACGACAAGGCCGGGCTCACGGCTCAGCTGGTCAACAAGAATAGGTTCGGACAAGAGGTCAGTGTACAGTACATATATATTGTATGGCTTATACAGTTGCCTTCTATTTCTGAATTTACAACAATTAAACAACTTTGGTGTGATCTACCTGCAGAAAAAGTTCAGAAAAAAAGTAAGGATCTTCCATCACAGAGCTAAATCGAGGGTGTGAAGCCATTGGAGTCCAACCTCTGTCCCACAGTCACAAGACTGATCATATGTCATACCCCATTTAAATTTCCAATAATTGCACCTTCCCACCCCAGTGAAAAAGCGATTGAGTATATCCCACTGCTCTGAGGAAGGTTTATTCCTCCTACCGCTGGGATCGGATATCAGGAAGCCATTCCGACTGTTGAAAGATTCCCAGGAGGAAATCCAGTCAGCTTGCAGACAAAAGTTGTTGTCCTTAACTGGGAGGTTGTTCGTATTAGTGGTTTTTGGGACTTCAATCGTCTTACTTCCTGAGGGAGGTAGTCATGAATAGGTAGCTGTGGGTCGGATAAGATCTTATTGTATTCCCTCATCAGGGCATCCTTCCGCCTGATCTCAGGTGGAGCGATATTGCACAAGACTAAAGCCAGGAGAAAGGGGTTGCGATAAGTGTACCACTGAACGCCCTGCCCTCATGGCCCTGTTTAGTTAGACGTCGATCTCTCGATCATGCACGCTGTTCATGTAGTTTACAGTAATGTTTCAAAACAGGTTGTTTAAAGACTGAACTCTCAAATTAGGAGTTTTGGCCTACCACTGACCACTGGGGTGTGTGAACCATCTTACACAGTGTCTGCACATTACAAAACCCTATTAATAAAACAAAATAAGTTGATATTTTGAACTCTTTTGGATAGAGGATTGATAGTTGAGCCAGGGTATACTACATGTGTTTTTAAAGTAGGTACCTTTTTTAAATTCAACCCTTGCATCGCTTCGGTTGGCATTCCAGGATCCTGCACTGTGTACCAGGAACCTGCATCTAATGAAAAATCTGGGACGCAACTACAGAAAAATCCATCATGTTCAAGTTTTATTTGTGAGCATTGAAAATGGTGCCATCAATTAGGAATCCCGTCGACTCTGTAATGTAAAGTTTCTGAATTTCATCGCTAGATTAGTGAAGTGTATGGCAAAAACATAATGAGCAATGGAATGGTATGTAAATGTGTTACAACCTTAAAGAATGTTTAACCTTTTTACGAATGTTAATAACGAGGAATTAAGTGGGCGACCTTCTATTATTACTGAAGATTTGGTGCATTAAGGTGGTGTACAGAGGTGTCTTACACTTCTCTAATCTGCCAATGAATTTCAGTCACTTTCACACCTTTAAGAAATCAAATCACAGCGTATACATCACAGTAGGCGGGATTCTCAGCCAGCGGTGCCATTTTGAATGCTCACAAATAAACCCAATCATGGTCAATTTTTGCCGTAGTGGCGTCCCAGGCTTGCCAATAGACGCAGGTACACAGCGCAGAATGCAGGAATGCCAACAGCAGTGGCGGAATTTAGAAGCTGTACTGACTTTCAAAACATGCCTCACATTTTTATAGAGGACAAGAAAGAGTACAGGATTTATGGTTGAATCCAATAAAAATCCTAGATTATACCAGATTAATGTTGTGCAGGGAACCAAAATTATTCCTTACATACTAAGCATTCCAAATAAGAAATCTGAACTTCAATCACTATAGTTTTATTACATAAACAGATTGTCTTACAGATAAACAACTCTGAAGTATGTTTAGTACAAATACAGAGCTTGCCTCCAGGACCAGAAATGATCATTGACAGAATCGCTCTGTGTAGCGTTAAATCACACAAAAACTAACCATTATAGAAATCACAGTTTGCAAAGACGTCTTGGGCATTTTAATGGAACATTATGTATTCGTACCAAATTGGCTGAGTTATTTTTCCTAAAATTGATGTTTTGAGATTTAGAGTTATTCCTCAGTAAAAATTCATCAGTACTAGTAAGACCTGCCGCTCAACATCTTCTCAAGCAAATGTTTTTCTCATGCTTCTGAATGTACAACACCGTCATAACGTATTGTACATACTACATTGTCATTCCAGCAGTTATTTTATTTATAAATAGTTGTTCCAATGAATTTTGTTGAAATGTTGTACCCATAGTGGTACTGCAGGTAATATGTTGTATATCTACGTTGGTATGCAATCTAAAATCTATCAAACCTAACTCCCTATTCTTCGGTTTGTTTTTTACAATTTTGATCTATCTGCCTGTTAGTTACATAGTATCAAAAAAAAAAGCTCAGAAACTGTGTTGGGTAGGGGGTTAGGAATAAATTTTTCAGTATTTTATTAGTGAATTTCCTATGGAAAGTGAACTATTATCATGACCTACACGGTGAAACTTAAGCCCGGTACAACCATAGAAGTTTCTAACGTGACCCCTGAACACGTTTTGGGGGGTCGTTCAAAATGTATATAAGTGTATGCACTCTAGCGGTCACATTTTTTGTCCGATTTTCTTCAAATTTAGTAGGAACATTCCTTTCTACAATCAGTTGGACAAGTTCGTTGGGCAAAACAATCGAAAAACTCTAAACCCCTTTTTTGGAGATTATTCTTTCAAATTTTGTGTTTTTGGCCCAAAAAGGGTCAGAAAAGCGCCAGATGTGACATTAATGCATGTATTAAAATGGGAATTAGTAAAGCAAAAGTTTTAAGCCCTCTCTCGTCATTCTAGCATAAATATTTACCGAGTTATTAAAGAAAATGTATATCGGCTAGACACAGTACGTTGTCTTATGGGGTTTTTACATTAGAAAAACATGTTAGTCATTTGTTGGTGTATTTGTCCCATCCCCAGCAACCTCGCGCCTACTTTCAAGCCTGACTGGACCTTCTCCTAACCTTATAATGCGCAAAATTGTATTCCTAGCATACCAGGTAAATAAAACCAAGAGCATCAGAACAGCCAAAAAATCAATATTTTCAGTTTTCTATAACATTGAAATAAATGTATGTTTTTACTCTGGTTTTGATTTTAAAAGTTTTGTATGTGGAAATTCATTTCTTCACGTCAGCGTGCTGCATGCGAACTCGTTTTACTTTTACAGGGATTGTAAAGTTTTTTAATATGTTTTGTGGAGGGAGCGGAGTAAAGTCACTTTGATTTAAATCAAAATCTTTATCTTTATACAGTTATAGAGGTTTGAATTAACCTAGGAAGGGTCCCAATTCAGAGTCCTTTTTTAACATTTCAGGGTTTGTTTCAATGTAATTAGCAGCCCTGAGTTTACTTGCAAATGTTTTCTTGACATTTGTGACTAAGTTGTACCGGTAAAGATTCATTTCAGTCGAAGGTGTGAATTTTAAGTCTTGCAAGAACTGATATTTCATATTCCAAAAGGCTGTAGTCTGAGATGTTCCAGATTTGTTGGTTGTTTTTTGGTTTGTTCATTGATGGAAGGTTTAGTCTTTAACACGTTCACTGCATTAATCATGTTCATGATAATTGCATTTGTTTCCTTGTTAGGCAACCATCAGAAATCCCGCACGCCGCACTGAATGGTTAAATAATCACCTGTGGGTGGTGTGAATTGTTTAGCTAGGTTACATGTTATACTTATGAATGTAGGCTTGAGCAAATTGTCATAGTTTCCGTGATTTTGAATTTCTAAGTTGTGTAGGCTAAGTAAGCTATATGCATTGTTGGCACTTCTTCTCATGTCATGCAGAAAATTGGGGCAGGATCCCAGCAATAGGCTAGATGTGGAAAATAGGCCAAGTCTGTCTTTGTTTTTTTCTTTTTCAGATAGTTTGACTTTCTGTGACGTTGTGTGCCTTTAAGTTTTGAAAAGGTTAGGATAGGCTGTAGGTTACTTCATGTAATCAGGTAATCCAGAATGAATGGGTCTTTTGAGGTCTTTGATGTTAGGCCCAGGCCGAGACAAGTCGATAATAACCATGTGTGAGTCTAAATCCGTGGTAATTTGTAAGTATGATTTTTGAACTGTTTTAGCCATTTCAGTTGGAAGTTCATTTTGGGAAGGGTAAAGAAGCAGGATAGGGTATCAGGAACGTGACACAATAAGAAGGAAGAGTTAATATTGGAAACTTGCTTTATGCACAGTTTTAGAGTGGGAGAGAGAGAAATACTTTATTTACAATCTTAAAGATTGAAATGGTGTCACAATACAATGATGGCAACATTTAACGTCAATCAAGGGATGGAAAGTCTTATTTTGCTTCACAAAGTGCGCCAGTTCATTAACTTGTTCACACTGTAGAAAGGATGTTCCATCAGCCAATCGTTGAGTGTCGTCTTTAGTTTCTCTGGACAGGGCTTTCAACCTTTTTAACTTACAACTTTTCAACAAAATAAAAAACTTCATGGATATTGTCCTCACTATAATGTAAAGTTTGTTAATACACCTGAATAATTTAAATTAAAATAGCTTACAGCTCAGTTAATTAAAGCCCCAAGTATGGCCAATGTCGAGAGAGAGAGAGAGATGAGCGCAACAGAACCCACTAGATATTAAAGTTTTTTTCAAATATTTGGTCGAATGTTGACGATTGGGCAGTCTCTATTATTTATAAATCCCTTAGGAGTTGGTTCCATTGCCTCCCCTCTAGCAGCAGAAGTTCATTAACATTATAAAATGCTATACGAGCAAATGTTCGCTCTTGATGCTCATCATCCATGAATCTTCACAAGACACAGTTGATCCTATGTTTTAGTCTATATTAAAAATGCTAAACACATTAAGTGATTAAATTAATTGGTAAATCTGCAGTACCAAATTTGAAGGAGTTAGTGCAACAAAAACAAATAAATAAATACAAAAATCAAATCACTTATCATATCAATATGTTTGTCATAACTTTTACATCTACAGTAGACTTGTGATTATCCAAGTGAAGGTTAACCTAGCCTTCAGGTAAACCAAGCTAATTGTTGGAAAATAACAAAATAAAATCAAAATTGTTGCGGGACGATTACGGAAAGAAGCAATGTTTATTCGTTTGAACTGTGATCATAATGAACCCAGTAGGGATGTTCAAAATGTATATACCGATGATAAAATGACTGATATATGTCTCTCACTGAAATATTGGTGACAAGAAACTCAAAAAACCAGTGACAGCACTTGCTTCTCACGGTGGCTGCCTTAGTTTACTTGCCTGAATAATTTATTGCATATAATTAGTTCCAAGTCACAAATATTGGAAAATGTAGCCTATATCAATTCATCATACCGTAAACCAGGCTAAACCTGGACACTATTTTACGTTTTTTAGGTTAAAGTGCCTTTCAAACAACAATGTCACTAATAAAAACCATACCATTTACATATCATTTACTATATACCTGTTCCTTTCTATGTGTTAGATGTTATTATAAAATAAATAAAACTTCCACAAACGGTCTAATCCCGGACAATGACCTAAATATCATTCTAACGCCTAAACTAACCTCTGCTGTCCGTAGTAGGACGGGGTTTTGAGGTTTGCAGATGCCTTTGCACCAGTCAAAGGCTTAAAAATTGAATTTAAACTATTTTTAATGGATTGGGGATGAATAAAGAGTATTCTTGCATCACGTTTTCAGCTGTTTATTCTTTGCAACTAAAATTAAACTAAACAAAGAACCGTAAAGGAAAAAGGCGTTTAAATCAAAGTTTGAAACAAAGAGTAATACTACTTTTATATATATATATATATATGTTCAACATGACCAGCGATGAGACATGATCATTGATCACGACCATGACATTAACTTTCCTCCTTTATTGCCTGCTTTAATATCTTGGCTCTTGAATTTTGTTGATCATCTTGGAGACTGTACAAACAATTTTTCATAAATTAAAAGCACAAATTTTAATAACAAACACAGATAGGTACCGTATCAGGGCTAAACACCACAATGCTGTTATTAGTTACGGCAGGAAATCTGCTTTTTACGTCAGTAACGGCAGGCGCTAGTCGCAACCGCCGGCCCAACAGTGACATCCACGGAGTATTATTAGTTTCCGGGTTTGTACTGGAATACTTAAATATAATATATTTTTTAAATATATGTTGTATATAGCTTTAAATAGCATGGCATTATGCGCTCTAAAATTTTGAATAAAAATATGCCTTCGCGATAATAATTGGACAAACTTGATGAAAATTACATGTCTTAGTTAGGCATACATTTTTTTTAAGTCGTAAGTTGGTATACCTGCAAAATAAAACAAAAAAACTATCCTATGCAGTTCTAACCTATACGTAGAGCATCTTCTACTGTATGCGAATGGATAACGATCAACTTAATAACTATGCAGGTTAGTTAATAAATATTTATGTTTAAAAACATGTACACCGTGTCCGGGAATCCCCCCCCCCCGTCCGGGATTAGCCGGTTTTACGGTATCCATTAAATAATACCAAGGGTTATTCATATTAAATATTCGTCAAAAGCCAACGATAATCGCTCATTCCTGATTTCTAACTAGGCTTTTCTAGGCAATTTTCAGACAATTCCAGTTCTCCCCCCTTCCAAGCTAAGATACCCAACCATTCGCCGCGCTGTCACCAATTTGTCAATCACTGATATTTCTTTGTCACTTGAGCTGACGACACCGATACCTTTAAAGTCACTGGATCGAACTAGAGCCTGATCACCATGCAGCCATCTTGTGGCGTATGCGCACCAGTCTCCTGTGCTACTGTGCATCTGTTCTGTTTTAGGACAGAGGTTAACTCAGAAAACAATAACAGATTTTTTAAGAACAATGTAATTTTTCTACTTGTTTTCAGGTCTGTAACTATGTTTATTTTACATTTTTTCTTACAATTAACCAATTTTCTACATTTTTCACGACTTTTTTCTTTGTTTTTACCACAATAGCATTTAACCTTCATATTATCAGAGTTTTCCCAGTAGCAGAGGTAGTCTCGGCCCCAGTTACCTCAGATAATCGTGAGTCTTACTGTATCAGAAATCTGAAAATGCTAGAAAACTAGGGGTGTGCGAGTACTCGAAACTTCGAGTTTTCGGCCGAGTATTTTAATACTCGAACTCGACTCGAAGTTTTGAAAACTACTCGAAAGTTCAAGCAAGTATTTCCCGCCGATTTCCAGACGATCGCTAACGATTGTGACCGGCCAAAACGCGTAGTAACGGCCGCAAAAGGCAATCGCATCACGTAAAATCGGCCAAAAATGACGACCGCGAACGATTGCGACCGGCCAAATCACGTAGTAACGGCCGCAAAAGGCAATCGCATCATGTAAAATCGGCCGAAAATGACAACCGCGAACAATTGCGAGCGGCCAAAACGCGTAGTAACGGCCGCAAAAGGCGATCGCATCAAGAAAATCGGCCGAAAATGACAACCGCAAACAATTGCGATCGGCCAAAACGTGTAGTAATGGCCGCAAAAGGCAATTGCATCAAGTAAAATCGGCCAAAAATGACGACCGCGAACAATTGCGACCGGCCAAAACGCGTAGTAACGGCCGCAAAAGGAGATCGCATCACGTAAAATCGGCCGAAAATGACGATCGGACCGCGTAATTTCGGCCATAACTAACGATTTCGTCATTTAATATTGATTATAAGCTATGTCTGGACCAGGTGAAATTGGCCAAATGACAACCGGACCCTGTTTTATCGGCTGGAAACGAATGTCAAACCGTGTTTTGTTTGTCAATACGTAATCCAGTTTGATTGTACTGACCAAAACTTTGTATTGCTACTCATATATAAACATGTTAGAACATGTTAGAAAACATGTTTCTATTATCAAATCTAGGGTGGTATCCAAATCCCATCACACTATTTTAAACTACCAACTGATGGCAAATACTCGCTCGAAAATACTCGAAACTCGAAAATAATTGGCACTACTCGACTCGACTCGATTAAAAAAATCACTACTCGCACACCCGTATAGAAAACCCTTCAAATTTTGCTCATTGGCCTTTAAAGATTCCATATTTTCTTAACAAAGAGAGTATTTTATTTGATCCAATGGAATCTTTTAACATTTGTGTACTAGTCGTAACAGTTACTTATTTTTCATCACAAAATGCAGCACGAGATAAGTCTAACTAATATTGTCAGGCCCATCAGTTCCTGTCCAGATCGTCAGTTCCTTTCAAATGTATTTACATGGTTTCTACGGTGAGGAGAAGTCAGGGAATGTCAGGGGAATGGAAATTCGGTCAGGGAAAGTCAGGGAACCCAGAGATAAAGCTTATTTTGTTACGTCTCGACCCCCGTACTAAAGATATGAAAATAAATTTGTAGCTTATAGGCAATATTGATTACTAATCCACCGTTACTTTACAAAATATATTTTGTAATCTTTGTTAAGTCAAAATAGGTTATGAAGGACATTATCACAACAAGAATAACTTCCTGTGAGGAATCATTTAAAATTTACATGACAATTTGGTGCTTTTATTATTCCATCTGATCCTCGATAATGAAAAAACTGAGGCAGTGCTTTGCACCAGGTTGTATATAATCTGTTGTAGCAGTATTTTTCAGGTGAAACCCAATGGTTGGCTGATGATCTAAGGATTCCTAAGGAGTTTATTCTTATCACCTTGTACTCCTCAGTTATTGAGTTATTATTGAGATCTATTTATTTAATTTTGCTTTATTAACATTTATGACATACATGATATAAGAAATAATGTCTTATATTAAATATATAATAATTGTGCACACATGCTTGTTTATAAAGCGAAAATGGTAAGACGTATTTCAAAAGTTGGTCAGGGAGTTTAACAGAAGGGTTAGGGAAAAGTCAGGGAAATAGAGAATTGAAATTCTGTAGAAACCCTGATTTAGTATTTTGTAATTTTGTTGTTTATAAAACAATATATTCGGTTGATGTTTCATGTTGAACAGTTCCTGGTCCCTCTTCTGGAGAACGCGGATGATTCTTCAGTTTCCCTCCCGCCGTACCTAAGAGAAGAAGATTCCCCTGTGAAAGAAAAGGCTGTTTCTCAAATGTTCCTTATCAAAGACAAAACTGCCAACTGGGTTAACTCAGCTGTAGGGTTTTTCCAAAAATCGTTTTACTGGTGATTGGGATTAATCTTTATGTTTTGAAGTTTTATAAGACTGAGAGTTCCTTTTGGATTTTACAATATCTGTCTCAAATGTGTTTTTCTTTTCTGGTTTTGATATATTTTAATCCAATCTATGTGTATGTGAACAGGATATGGTCCGCTGATTAGAAACCCTTGTCATACATGATAAGAAGTAATTTTTAAACAGATAGAAAGTTATTTTTAAAATTAGTTTACCCAGCCCATGTTAATTCCAGTTTTTTCCAACAGTCAGCTACATTGTGATTCTGAAACCCTTTTGTTTTTAAGACTGAGAGTTGCTGATAGATTTGTAAATAAATAAAATTTATATGTTTTTTATTTGTGTGTTATTATTATTGACTTCCCCTTGTTATTACATAATGTCTGTATGAACATCATATAGGATGGAAAGTTTTCCCTTAGATTGTGGTCCCTAGCTGATAAACATGGATACCTCGACAGTAGGGGTGTGCAAGTAGTGTTTTTTTTATTCGAGTTGAGCCGAGTAGTGCCAATTATTTTCGAGTTTTGAGTATTTTCGAGCGAGTATTTGCGATCAGTTGGTAGTTTAAAATAATGTAATGTGATTTGGATAGCACCCTAGATTTGATAATCCAAAAATGGTTTCTAACTAATATATGAGTAGCAATACAAAGTTTTGGCCAGTACAACTGGATTACTTATTGATAAAGAAAACACGGTCCGGTTGTCATTTGGCCAATATCACCTGTTCCAGACATCACTTCTAATTAGTATTAAAAGATGAAATCGTTAGTTACGGCCAATATTAAGTGGCCCGGTCGCCACTTTTGCCAATATTATGAATGCGTCGTCATTTACGGCCGAAATAACGCGGTCTGATCGTCATTTTCGGCCAATTATACATGGTGCATTCGCCTTGTGTGGCCGTTACTTCACGTTTTGGCCGGTCACAATCGTTAGCGATTGTCATTTTTGGCCAATTTTACGTAACGCGATCGCCTTTTGCGGCCGTTACTAAACGTTTTGGCCGGTCGCAATCGTTAGCGATCGTCCGGAAATCGGTGGGAAATACTCGCTGAAACTTTCGAGGATTTTTCAAACCTTTGAGTCGAGTTCGAGTATTAAAATACTCGGCCGAAAACTCGAAGTTTTGAGTACTCGCACACCCCTGCTCGACAGTCAGCTGAGGGGCAAAGCAGACGAGGGCTGTTGCCTGATAAAGCAAAAAGCAAGTCATGGGTGTGCCCTATAAAGGTTGCTTGGCAACTCCTTCCCGTCCCGCTTTTCCGTCCCTGCTAGTTCCTCTCCTTCCAGTGACCTGCGCAATATTCCCCTGTGGAAGACATGCCTAACGGTTCTGTCGAGGCTGCCTATTTCAGTAATTTAACATCTAAATCATCTGGTCAGGTCAAGTTCAACATATGAATTTTAGTGATTTTCAAGTTTATCAGACATTTAACCTTGTGTGGTTTGAGGAGAAGTGTTCATTGTAAGTAGGAGGAGCTATCCAGTGACACTATGGCCAGACAGTCTCCCTCCTCTGACTTTCCCTCACTCCGCACAAGGTTAACGCATATCTTTAATAGATGTCAAGATGATTATTTTTATTTAAAAAATAATTTATTATTTCCCACTCTATGCTAAAGCCAGTCTTCTAGCTGAGTGCTCACTGGGGGAGGAAATAGTCGGAAGCAATTGTTGCAAATTATGTGTGAAGAAAATTCAACATTCATCCCCTTAATTTGTTTATTGTATTTGTTTATTAGCTTAGCTCTTAGCTTGTGATTGTATTAAGAGTCGGTTTCTGGCTAACAGATGAAGCAAAAATAGGTTCTGTATTTGTCCCTCGAGAACAAACATATCCGATATTAAAATAAAATCCTTTTAATGTTTAATTATACCTTATACATTGTAATTTTTATAAAATACTTGTACATGTTTTTAACCCATATCAGGCAAGTTGAATTATTTTTACTCAAAGAAAAACATATTGTTATTTCCGTCAGATATTCAATTGAATACAGTGGATTTGTCAAGTTGCCAAATTTTCAATTAATTAAATTTTAGAAAGTAGTCCTAACACACTGAAGCAAAATGGCAAGTCCCATCTTCACTGAACACCCTCTGTTGACCAACTACTAATTAAACATTAAACTTCTCAATGATATCTAGTCATGAGACAGCTATAGAGTGGGAAGGCTGTGTACTGCTCATTCTATCGGTATTGTTGTTTTCAACAACTACATTCATTTTACAGACTGCTTGTGGATTACAGTTTTGCTGCACATTTTAAATGTTGTTTTGCTCTTTATTTTGTTATTTATTTATAGAGAGCTACAGTCATCATCATCATCATTGTTGCGGATTAGGAAACCCAGCATAGCTGCTAGTCACATCTTCCACAAGCGGGAATATTGCGCAGGTTACCGGAAAGATAGGATATAGCAGAAAAGGAAAGGTTGGGAAGGGACGGCAGCCAAATCGACCCTTCGGAGGGCCAACTCCCGTGCCCCTGTGGCAGCTGGGATGAGGCTCTCAAACAGGGGACCCGCATTCTGCCCTCCAACTGGCCAACTCAACTGACAGGGTATCCATGTACAACAGCCAGGGACCATCCATTCTCAGGTTGGCAGGTGGGGGCCAAACCCGGAGATTCTATCCCTAGCCGCTGCAAATGGAGGAACCAAAGGTGTAAGGGAAGTTTGTCATAATGGACAGTCAAAAGACCATATGTAATGACAACTTCATTTGCTGTACCCAATGTCAGCCTCAAAACTGGTATAGACCAGTTTTAAGGTAGTCCTGGGACTACAGTAGTTATTTCGCTTTACTGTCGGCGAGAGGAAAGAAACACCTCGTTGGCATTTCATTTTTAAAATTATATGGTTCTTATATCTAAAAATGCAATACAAGTAAGTATTGTTACGGTATCACGGTCTCAGCAGGCAATTACCAAATGGTAACACTGAAGCCCTAGCATAGTGACCACACGGTCTACAATTTTTGTGTGGGCCAGATTCCAGATTTCTTCTTTCCTCTCTCCGACAGTAGCTACTTATTATTAAAATAACTGTTTCGAAGTCCTTGAAGAATGTCAGCAAGCAAAGGTATCGTTTACTGTTGTATACAAATTTTTTAAGCCAATTTTGTAGACATGAATGCTGATGATGTCAGCCACATTGCCGATCAGGGTGAGTAGGGAGGTGGTGGTGGTATGAACCATTTATTTATATAGTTTTCATAAACTATAGTTTAAAATAACACAGAAAATACTGAACAAAAGGCTAAAAATAACGTTAGAAACACCGTGATGAATTTGAACACATATATTATTTTATCTACTTGAATACGAGTGTGGATTCGAATACGCTGTATTCGACTCTTGTAAGTATTTGATTTTCCCATCACTAGTATGACCACCTCAACTCCCGGGTCAGCTTAGGAAACCTGTGATGATCTTTGTGAGGGTGAAGAGGATGACACAAAGGGACTGCTGCAAGAGCGGAGGATGAATTTCGACATGCAGCCTAGGGTTGACTTATACAGGGTGTTTTTTTTTAACTTGCAACTTACAAAAAAAAGAAAAAAGGTATAAATATGCAGTTATGGAATTGCCTATTCACATTGGGAGGAACATTGTTATATTGAAAGTGAATCCCCCATTTAAACACCCCTCTCCCCCCCACCCCAAACTGAAAAAGGTCAAATAGCAAAGTACCCCAAACGGCATGTCAAATTAAAGAGGATTGAAAAAGTAACGTTTTGGCATAAAAAATCATTAAAATCGGGTAATTTGTTACTGAGATATTGTACAGTACTTAAATACTTAAGTTGTAAGTTTGTAATAAATGTGCCGCTTCTTCCGACACTTAAACAATGTCTACTATTAAATTACTCATTAATAATCACTAATCATGATAAACACATCTTACATTACATAGTTGAAAGCAACCACCAAAATAGAGCAAGAGATGAACAAGCAAAGGTTTGACCTAATAAATTCAACATTGTAATATTTCAGTAACAAAATTATCCGATTTTAATATTTTTTTTCAAAAACAAGCTTTTTCAATCCTCTTTAATTTGATATGCCAATTGACTTTCCTACTTTACTTTTTTAAGTTTTGGGTGGGGGACTCACTTTCAATATAAACATTTTTCTCCCATTGGGAAGATATTTCCTGCAAACTCCATATTTATACCTCTTTAGTTTTTTCATGAAAAAAGATGCAAGTTAAAACGAGTTCGCACGCAGCACGCTGACGTGAGGGAAGTGAATTTCCATATAAAAAACTATAAAAACTCAAAATCAGTTAAAAACATACAATTATTCCAATTTTTATTTGAATCTGAAAATATTGATTTTTTGGCTGTTCTGATACTCCTGGTTCTATTTACCTGCAATGCTGGGAATACAATTTTGCGCATTATAAGGTTAGGAGAAGGTCCAGTCAGGCTTTAAAGTAGGCGTTTCGTTAATTTCACATCAAGGGCTTTTCTGACCCTTTTTGGGCCCAACAACTCGAAATTTGAAAGATTAATCCCCAAAAAAGGGGTTTAGAGTTTTCCGATTGTTTTGCCCAACGAACTTGTCCAACTGATTATAGAAAGGAACGTCCCGACTAAATTTGAAGTAAATTGGACAAAAAATGCGACCGCTAAAGTGCCTGCACACACACATATATATATATATATATATATATATATATCTAAAATGTTCAACGAACCCCCAAAGGGGGTCACGTTAGGAACTTCTATGGTGGTCCTGGGCTTAAGTTTCACTGTGCGGGTCATGCTAATAGTTCACTTTCCATAGGAAATTCGCTAAAAACACCCTATAACGGTATCCATATGGATATGGTATTCACATCTCAGTTCTGGTACTTATAGAGCAAGTTGTAGATATATGTAATATAATCAATTTGAATGAATAGTGTTTTTGGCATCTGGGGACCTAAAAACGAAAAGTTATCATGGTCTCGGGCTTAAGTCTTACCATGCCACCAACGGCAATAGATTCTTCCCAGTAGGGTAAATTTGCTAAAAACGGACCTGTTGACACCTACGATGCGCATAAATAGTACGAAATAGGTACTAAATTGTTATCTGGGTTTTATATACATTTTGTGACATGGCCGGGCTGAGAGTTCATTGACCTTTATTAATTACATGCCATTACTCGTAGCTCTTTGAGGTACAAATTATTTTAATGTAGGTACTAAATAGTACGAAATAGGTACTAAATGGTGACATTTATATGGAAATTCCGACATGGTCGGGCCAGCATGTCGCTGGCCCGGAAACACAAAAACTCAATTAACTCCGATCTGGGTGAGGTACTAATTTTTTTATTGGAGGTACTAAATAGTACGAAATAGGTACTAAATGGTGACATATTTTTTATATGGAAATTCAGACATGGCCGGACCAGCGACACAGACGTACGATGCGCATGTACCTAAGTGATTGACTTGTGTCCTACTAGTTGTGTTTTTTTTTGCGTTTTCGTATACAATTAATACAACGCCCTACTAATTTATGTAGGCCTTTACAACCTTTACATTACACCAGTTCCGAATACCACATCCACCCGGACCACCCGCGGCCGGTCGCCCGCAACATGTGCTCGAGTATATCGCTGCTGTTTGTTGTTGTCCGCTATAACGCCGCCGCCGCCGCTGCACCGCGCTCTCTGTCAATCACTTATCAAAGCTCCCGCTCTATTTATTTATGGCTGGCGCCTCACTCCTTCCTCAAAGCGGGAACAGAACATGTGTTTACACCGACTATTTATAGGTCATTAGCTAATGCGGCTATCCTGGAGATATTAGCCATTATTTCATCATGTGCTTTCAAATACTCTTTGGTTTGCGTATACGTGTTGCCGTGTCAAGGCCTTAAAAAGGGTCTCAAGTCTCATGGTTTTCCTATAAAGGTAATGTTACCTTTCAAAGCCCGCGCCTCAACGGATTATCCGAAATCGTTGAACTATGGTTGATTTTAAAGAGCAAATATACCTAGCGATTTCAATGAGTAAAATTTAAATATCACAATAGTTCACTCATAAAACAAATCATTAATACCTAGAGGGCCGAGCTTTGCTCGGGGAAGGCCAGTCAGTTTGTTTAGATGACTTGGAGTAATATTTCACCACTTCCCCCTGCTG
This sequence comes from Allygus modestus, assembly GCA_963675035.1. NCBI lineage: Eukaryota > Metazoa > Arthropoda > Insecta > Hemiptera > Cicadellidae > Allygus > Allygus modestus. The sequence goes on from OY776114.1 coordinate 60,170,687, forward strand.
ATAATCAGATTTGTATGACTCACTTGCCTCTTTCCTAAGTTTTTAAGGTCACTCCAGTTGTTACTTATAACTCAATGTCCCTTTGATTTATTTTACTACTCTACATATGCAGTCTTCACTCAAATATTTTAATCTCTGCTCTCAGGAAACCACATGTTAATAATGATCATCAGTATTATTTTGAAAGTTCCCTAGTTGATTATGAACAGCTGTTACAATTCTTTTGATTTGATTTGAAACTCCATAAGCCCAATGTTAATTTTTTTTACTTTTCATTTTAGTTTTTTTACATTATTTGATTTTTCCTGGGGATGAGGCCTGTCTAGAACTTATTTTTATCACAGAAATTAGTTATTTCGAACATTTGAAGGAAATCGTTGGAGCCGTTTTTGAGATCAGTGTCGCAAGTAAGCAAGCAAGCAAACCTTACTCATATTAGAGTATAGAATTTTATATTATGTAATTTTATTGAACGATTTTTTTATGTAGAAATGTGTCACTGAAAACGCTAGATATTTGTCCTCTTTAAAATTAGCCATAAATCAACGATAACAGATAATCTGTTGAGAATTGAGGGACGGGTAATGTCAAATGTTTGGTGGCTAGGGCCCACGCTCAACTAAGATAATATAATGTTATCATTAGCAATAATATGAAGTACATAGTTTTCAATTTGAAATCCCTTTTACATATGGTATAGGTAAGTTCTGTTGTTTAAGTTTAATAAATTTTATTTTTATCTCTTTCAGGTACCTAAGTTTGAGTTCAATAAACTCTAAAACTAATTGTAATCATTTATGGCCTTTTGGGGCTCTAACACATGATGTAGCGATTAAATTATATGTATATGAATTGGTAAATCCACCGGGTTTTATGCAGGCCGATAACATCACTCAGAAAATTGTTAAAACGAGGATGTTCATTTAGTTCCAAGTGGATTTAACTCCAAAAATATGTTTCAGTTCTTTAGTTCCAAAATGAATTAAATCACCAGTGGCGTTAGTTCTAAAACTCAATAATGATTTGAAATAGGGAGTGGATTTAGTTCCAAACGTCGTTGTGTCCAACAGTACAGTCAATATAGAAATTACAAGTATTCTGTTTAATTTTAGACTGAACGCGACTGGAGAAAACGCTACAAACTACTTTTAAAAATAGTGGATCTAGTTCTAAAGGCGGCCGAGTGGATTAAACTCCTGAAGTACAGCGGCCTCAAATTAATGTAGACCTTGCAGTCGTCTAAGCGGGCAACGATACTGCACAGCCGACCCCTGCGCATGCATAATGTGGAGCAGATAAAGAAGGAGCTGTGGAAACAAAATTTAGAAGAAAACTCCAAAAATCAATAGCATATTTATAAGGTTAACACACTCCGTGCTGGCGACTCAGAATCGGGTGATGGCTCAGCATTAAACAAATTTTCGCAGCAAATGTATTACAAGGTACGGTCTGGTCTGTTAAAAAAATACTAGCTTTGGAATTTTATGCACTTGGCTCAATTTAAGGGTGCGCCCTACCCAGATTGAATTCATTGTTGTTTAGCGCCGCGCCGGCGCCGCCAACAAGCAGGGCCATGCATATTTACGCTTGAAGACCATTTTGTTCTCCTCGATCGCACTGTTATTTTACAGATTTCTACCAAACTATTTGCAGTTTCACACTTTTCAGATTCCAATCTAGGGATCATACGGTTCCTTTTCTCCAAAATAATTTTTCTCCATACGTTAGGAATCTTTAGAAAAACGCTTAATTTGAGAACATTACTAATGGCCTACCACTTATTTTGAATTAAAATCACGATTTTTAAATCGTATGATCTCTAGATGAACATTTATTGAATTAAATAACATAAAATTATTTTTAATTGGTTAACAATCTAGCCTACAATGAGGGAGATGCAAACCCCTTACTTGAGCGTGCGGAAGGGAGGTACGGCGCACCCTTAATGTTACTAAAATAATTGAACAAAACATTTAAATAATTAAATACAAAAGTATTTTGTATTATAATACGCGATTTACCTCTTTATTTATCATTATAAATTACTATAAAAACAGGTTTGATTGTAAATTTTGAGTATCGCGTGATCTTCAAAAGTAAACTAACTTAGTATTCAAAACAAGAAACGAGACTATTTTTAAAAGTAGTTCTATATTGACTGTACTATTGGACACGACGTTTGGAACTAAATCCACTCCCTGTTTTAAATCATTATTGAGTTTTGGAACTAACGCCACTGGTGATTTTATTCATTTTGGAACTAAAGAACTGAAATATAATTTTGGACCTAAATCCACTTGGAACTAAAGCAACGCACCCGTTAGTTAAAATTCCACAAATCCACAAGCATGTGAAACAAAATACCAAGCACGTGATGAGTACTCAGCGTTGATCATGTCTCATACTGAAAAATAATTATTGCATAAGTGAAAAACCTTCTGAAGTCCCTAAGATTTTACCTCAAAGTTTTCTACAAATTTAACGCATAGTAAATTAATTGCCGGACAGTATATTTGGCCAAGGAGGAAAAATTCATTTTTAGAGTTATTTCTACTAACGCACATTTATTGTGGAATCTGATAATGACCAAATCGCTATACTGCTGCATGGGATCCAAATAAATATCCTATCCTATACTCTAATATGAGTAAGGTTTGCTTGCTTGCTTGCTTGCGACACTGATCTCAATAACGGCTCCAACGATTTCCTTCAAATGTTGGAAATAAATAATTTCCGGGATAAAAATAAGTTCTAGACAGGTCTCATTCCCAGGAAAAATTAAATAATGTAAAAAAACGAAAATAAAAAGTTAACATTCATTGGGCTTAGGGAGTTTAAAATCGAAAGAAAAGAATTGTAATAGTTGTTTATAATCAATGAACTATCAAAGTAATACTCATGTTGTATATGATTATTAACATGTGGTTCCCTGAGAGCAGAGATTATAAGATTTGAGTGAAGATTACATATATAGTAAAATAAATCAAAGGGACATTAAGCTATATATAACAACTGGAGTGACCTTAAAATTATAGAAAAGAGGCAAATGAGTTATACAAATCCGATTATCAGTAGGGGGAAATGGTGAAATATTACTCCAAGTCATCTAAACAAACTGACTGGCCTTCCCCGAGCAAAGCTCGGCCCCCCAGGTACTTTAAAGTAAAGTGGTTTCCCATTAATTATTTTCGGTCATACGAATGCGTTGGCATCACTGGACCAGCGACCACTTAACAGCTGTCATCAGACGAGCAAAGAGCCCGCGCCGGCGGGAAATATCAGCTGTCATCGGCCACGCTGAGAGCCTCTACGACGACCGCTTGTTTGTCAGCTCATGTTGTCGTCGCACTCAGTCTAAAGTCATTGAGACCAAGTCAGTGATTCATGCACTTCCCGTCTAAAAATAGGAGGTAAGATAAGAAGAAGTAAAGACGACCCGCGTGATGTGCCGGTGAAGTTTACAATTTGTAGTGCAAGAAAATTAAGGTTTGGCCCAAAACAAAATTAGCACAACCTTGCCCATACCTTCCTGTTTGAGATACCAAAAATCCCCTAAAATTGGTTTCAAAATACATGGTATTCCGTAAATTTCAATGGTTGTCACAAAAGTAGCTGCCATTTTGAAACTGATAAGATCAGTGGATTCTGTTTTGATAAAGATCAGTGGATTCTGTTGAGGCCAAAGTGTTACGTTTGACGAGAAATTTAAAATTATGTAAAATGTGCCTTAGGTTATTAGAACATTATGAGATTCTAACTCGTTATTAGCACCCTGTATATAGATTTTGATAAGATATTTTGAATAGATTTCCCATTTGCGATTTAGTTCAGGTAATTGGGTTTGATGTCTTTAGACTAAACCGTTCTCTCCTTGTGCCTGCTGGACGTGTAGTCTGATTGTTCTAGAAACTAGTCTGATTGATAACTAGAAAACCGTCAGGTTTAGAGAACAAATCATAATGGCCAAAATTGTGCATCTTTTCATTTCCCAAATTTGTACTGGGAACAATTCTCTCTATTAATAAAAGTAGAGTTATAAGCAAAACATTGAAAATCGGCCTCCGCATGTCAATGAGGATGTAGGGACAACATCTGGACCAAAATCCTAAGTTGTGCTATTTTTGTAGGTTTGGGTTATATCTTACTTATTTTTACTGCACTTATTCCTTATAAGTTGAGGAGATTTCCTCACTTTTTACGCTTTCACACACATTGACATTCTTCACACAACTAATCTACAACAACGGGAAGCAATACGGACGGGGACGCCTGATATGTAAAAATGATGAGGCAGATTAAAAATTCCTTCCGACCCAAATGCCGTAACAACAAAAGAAAGTACTGTACTCGTACATTCTTTTTTAGTTTTTTACGTACGCAGCTAGCTATAGTGTCACGTTCTTCGCATCAACGAAGATAATATATCTATATTCCTTAAAGAGAGGAAGTTGACCTACGGGTTGTTGTCGTCCCGGGCATCTAAGGTGTTATCAGATTTTTATCATTCGATGCCCTCTTACGTCACTTGCTTGTTTTTTATGGTAATTACCGTAATGCTGATAGCTGCCAATAGAGTCAATCCTTTTTCAACTTCCACACATCTATGGGACATTAAGAAAACAAAAAAGAAAAATGCTTTGTAATAATTAAGACAAACAGCTTCATAATATTATACACGTAATGATACATGATGGTTTAAAATTTGATCACTTCAAAGAATTAAATTATTATATAGAAAACTTAAATGATGAACAAAGTCTTTAGGTTCAGCCTGTGATGGATAAATAAATTGTATTAATTTTGGTTTTTTTATATTTGTATTATTTTTTAAGTCATCGGGTTTTCTGTTTACATTTCGTCTATACATTCCGCCTTTAAAAACTATTCAAATTAATTCTGAACTCTAAGAATACAAGTTTTCTATATTCACAACACGTTTAGACAATGCAAACCGACATTCTACATGTTAACCCTCATTGTCTATGAACATGGTAGCTCTTGCAAAAACAAAACCCATACAACACGATGGAACAGGTGGGGGCTCTGCCCTCTCGCCCCCTGACACTAGGCAGACCCTAGGTGTGAACACGGGCACCCTTGACTCTCGTCTGCTTATCTTCTCTGTCGCTCGTGTTTCGCGCCTCTCGACACCCATCTCTCCCTCTCTCTCGCTCTCTGGCGCTCTCTCTTTCACACCTCTCGACGACGGGTCTTCGATCTTGTCTAGTGGTGATAACGAAGCCTCTAGGAGCGTTTCATCACTTCAAGTGTCGATTCAGCCAGATGGAAGTCGGCGAGCGAACTTGCGTTTCCAGTCTATTGAATTATATTAGTGCCATTCTAGCATTTTTTACTTCGATACCAATGAGATAGTTATGGACTTAGGTGGTTTTAGGGATTTTAAATTAATCTAAACTATTGGAGCACTATAATTTTGAAAACAAATTTGAATTAAATTTAGCAGGTGTACCGTTTTTTGCACTGGAATCTCGCAGGCATGTTTTGATCAGTTACAGTATAATCAGTTGTTTTACTAAATCAAAATAACTCCATAAGATTAACATTGGAAATTAAAAATCCAATAATTGGGTGGGTGTTTTTCAAAACCCCAAAAGGCACATCTTGAGGATAAGAGCTTTCGACTGATAGCAAACATGCAATACGATTAATCTAGTTTTAGAGGCATAAAACCACCGAACAAAAATCAAGAAAATCTTTTTATAACAAACAGTACCTGGGGGCGAGCTTTGTTCGGGGGATGGCCAGTTAGTTTGTTTAGATGACTCGGAGTAATATTTCACCACTTCCCCCTACTGATAATCAGATTTGTATAACTCATATGCCTCTTTTATACATTTTTAAGTTCACTCCAGTTGTTATTTATAGCTCAATGTCCCTTTGATTTATTTTACTACTCTGTATATGTAATCTTCACTCAAATCTTTTAATCTCTGCTCTCAGGAAACCACATGTTAATAATCATATACAACATGAATATTACTTTGACAGTTCCCTGGTTGATTATGAACAGCTGTTACAATTCTTTTGTTTTGATTTGAAACTCCATAAGCCCAATGTTAATTTTTTAATTTTTCATTTTAGTTTTTTTACATTATTTGATTTTTCCTGGGGATGAGGCCTGTCTAGAACTTATTTTTATCCCAGAAATTAGTTATTTCGAGCATTTGAAGGAAATCGTTGGAGCCGTTTTTGAGATACGTGTCGCAAGCAAGCAAACCTTACTCATATTATAGTATAGGATAGGATGAATATCTAAATCATCCTATACTCCAATATGAGTAAGGTTTGCTTGCTTGCTTCCGTGCTTGCTTGCTTGCTTGCAACACGGATCTCAAAAACGGCTCCAACGATTTCCTTCAAATGTTGGAAATAACTAATTTCTGGGATAAAAATAAGTTCTATAAAGGCCGCATCCCCAAGAAAAATCAAATAATGTAAAAAAACTAAAATGAAAAGTTAAAAAAATTAACATTGGGCTTATGGAGTTTCAAATCAAAACAAAAGAACTGTAACAGCTGCTCATAATCAACCAGGGAACTGTCAAAGTAATACTCATGTTGTATATGATTATTAACATGTGGTTTCCTGAGAGCAGAGATTAAAATATTTGAGTGAAGATTACATAAATAGAGTAGTGAAATAAATCAAAGGGACATTGAGCTGTAAATAACAACTGGAGTGACCTTAAAAATGTAGAAAAGAGGCAAATGAGTTATACAAATCTTATTATCAGTAGGGGGAAGTGGTGAAATATTACTCCAAGTCATCTAAACAAACTGACTGGCCTTCCCCCGAGCAAAGCTCGGCCCCCAGGTCCTATACTCCAATACGAGCAGTTTCTGTTTGTTTGTTTGATAAATTTATATAGGAATCCAGTGGAAGGGTTTTGTTTAAACTTTATAAATACGGAGTTTTGTACCTTAAAAATTGACTAGTGAAAGCCTCAACCCCAGGAAAATTAGTGTTCTATATTCCTATATTTTGTTAAACAAACTTTATAACAAATAACTGTATTTCTGAAAGTTCGAAATTTTAACACAGGGCTTATGGAGTGTCAAATCAAAACAAAAGAATTACCGTATAAAAGCTATGAGTCATTATCAATGAACTAACAAAGTAGCACTTGCACATGGTGAAGAATCGTCAAGTATTTTTTGGAAAAACACTTGGAAACCATTGAATAAATATTTTGAGAGAGATAGAGATAATTACCTTCGCTATCTAACATTGAGAATGGCACTAAACAGTTTTTTGTTTAAAATTCATTGTTGGTGATGGTCAGTTTATGTTATTTAAGGTATTATTGCGGACATTTTCCATTACTTATTAGTAAAAACAAAGTTTCGTGACGTTTCGGTATCTGGAATCTGATCCCGTCTTCAGGTGGAAAGAAAACCTAGTTCATAACAAAATTAGGGGCACAATCCAGGCAAGCTGGATAAAACACTGAAAAGGTAAAACAGAGAACTGTAAAAGCAGTTAAAACAAAATAAACCTACAATAAATACACAAGTTAACAACCAAAAGTCAAATGCACAAACTAGTGTTGTCTTGTTTTGTAAATTATACAACGATACAACAATTTTCTATTGATTTTTTAACCCACCAAAACTAACCAAATTTCACCAAGCGAGGCTCGGATCTCCCGATACTTGGAAAATAATAAATTAAATATTTAATACTAGTGGCTTGAAGGGGCGATAGCCTCTAACCTTGCTCCAAGTAGGAACACATGTCAATTCGTAAACAAAGTAGACACTTAATCACTTGTTTTATTTATTTAGCCAGGATAACAATATAATATTGAATTGGCAACAAATTTAATACATTAAATAGTTTTTACCTAAATTTAGAATTTAAAATTAATCTTGATTCATTAATAATTTTTTTAATGAAATAATGTTTTTCCTTCATGTCTTCTTTATTCTCTTTTTCACTGGGATATTTCAACCACTTCATTATGATATTGTATTTTGATTTGTTCTTTCCTGTTAATAAATTCATGGACACGATAAAATCCTTACTTGCCAAGTCATCCTAAACTTCTTCTTAAATACTGTTATATCATTATTTTTTTAAATTGCTCTGGCTTATGGTTGTATAAGTTTAATGGCGAGTATTTTGCTTGTTTTTTAAACAGCTCAGAAGAAAGGTCCAGAATTTTCAAATTATTATTATTTATCAAATTATGGGTGGATTTTAATTGATTATTTCCAAAAAGTTTGCAATTTTGCTTTGGAAAAATTACTGTTCGAAGAATATTATGTTTTAATGTAAACGAAGTAGACGTTTTTAAATCCCCATACTTTTCTTATGGGGATGTTTTACGTTATTTCTCGATTGTTGGTTACTTCTTAGAAATTCTGATATTTTTCCTGAGTCCCAGGGATCAAGACCTTTAATTTGAGCTGTCTCCCATCATCCTTCAATTTGCCAAACTCCCACAATTTCGGCTTAAAAAATTCGCTTACAAAATTATATTTAAAGATTCTGAAATTAATAATTTAACAAGGAAACATAACTATCACTTAATACTTCTAGAAAATTATCCGATACAAAGACATAACACAAGTTTTAAATACCCCCGTCGCAGCAAACCTGCATACTCAGCGAATTTCCAATGAATATATAACATAACACATTAACACTTAACAGGATTCATAAGAAATATATTCACAAACAAGCGATATTAAAAATATTAATTATTCTCCATAAGAATAACATTGGGGATGAGTACGCAGGTTTGCTGCAACAAGGAACACAAAATAATGGGTTTTTATGCAAATATCATTAGAACTTATCTAAGTAATGTCACATACCAAGTTTCATTCATATACATTTATAAGTAAGCGATATATAACATTTTAATTATTCTCCATAAGAATAACATGGGGACCGATTACCTAGGTTTGCTGCTACGGGAACCATACGTGAAAATTTTGTATTTTGTGCAAACAACGATAAACCCTAACCAGATAAAGCCATATACCAAATTTTGTCAGTTTATGTTCATAAATAAGCAAGCTATACAATTTTTCTTTTTCTCCATAAGAATAACATTAGACAACGTACTGTGTTTAGCACTTTCAATATCTCAGGAACCAATTGACGTAGAGCAATGATCAAAATACCAAACTGTTTGTTTTTTTAAGCTGAATTAAATGGTAAAAAATAAAATTTGATTTAAATAAAAATTACATGTGGAAACCCCAAAAAACCCATTTTTGGGGTACAAAACCCCCCAAAAAAAAACCCTTCGGATGGTGCGATTCGTCTGGTTTTCGAACTCGTTTAAATAAATGGTGCTTTACACATTTGTATCAAATTTCATTAAGTTCGGACCTTTTTTACGAGAGTTATCGTGCTTACGGACACACATATATATATATAAATTTGAACGAATGGTGTTTTTGGCATCTGGGGACCTCAAAATGAAAAGTTATCATGGTCTCGGGCTTAAGTCTTACCATGAGACCTACGGTAATAGCTTCTTCCCTATAGGGGAAATTCGCTAAAGATATAATTTTTATTCATCAACATATTTTGGTTAGTGGTTATCGTGCTCGCCTCGTAATCCGAGGTTCACCACATCGATTCAGATTAAAATCGCAAAATTTTGATAAGGTTCGAAATTGAACCCAGCAGCCATTTGTCATTGGGCTATTAATTAATGTTGCTTTCTAAGAACAGGTCGACCTTAGATAGTAACAAGACCAGGGTTTGGACCGTTCCCTATCAAAACGTTAAAAAATGCCACTGGCGTAGATAGACACAAAAACAAACTTTTGGTTGTACACACTAATTTACCAAAATATATCAAAAAGTAAAACACTCTCGAGAAAATAATTTTAAAAAATACTTCAAGAAAATTGTTAATATGGTGTAGAAGAATATTTAAAACACAAATTGCAAATTACTTATATTACTAATTTTACGATTTTATAATGTATGTTTAAGAAATTTTAAAATTACCTATGATTGGATAAAGTTATAAAGTTCAAGTTATAAAAAGATCCCAAACGCACCAAACCCAAGCTCCTGGTACCAACCGACTTGAGTTTAACACCGGACCGGCTGTAGCCTCTCGTAACTCGCCGCTATTCTGGTCTTCACACGTCTTCTCGGAACTCGGCAATCTGGTACGTCTCGGTGTTAACCTCAGAAACGTTCCGCTTCAAAGGGATTCTCTTACGAGGCGGTCAGACTGATTGGCATTTGTGGAACCGAGTCAAGGATTAAACACTGTATTGTTGAACGGGAAATGTGTAACAAGACAATGGTGGGCTTCAAGAGCCTATCCGTCAATGAAGAAGCGTTTACCACTGCCGTGTGACGTTTTTATCTCAGTTAAAAAAAGTTTCTAAAAAGCTTAGAAATCTGTTAGGAATCATGTATTTGTCAAGAATATGTTTGCATGGTAAACACAGCTAAGTTTTTAAGGTTGTAGTATTTTATCAATGAACAATGTTTTTAACATCAAAGAATATGTGTAGGCCTATTGCTTAGGTATTTGTTTCGATTAATACTTTAGTTAATGGCATGCAGGATTAATTTTACTTTTGATTATTACATAGCTGTGATAATGTTCCAAATGTTATCCTCAAGAAGTGGTCGAAATGAACACTATACACTCGGATCATTCAGCCAACCTATGTGCCCCAACTCAGCTTTATTCGCAGTTTATTCGTTTTAGCGAATTTCCCCTATAGGAAAGAAGCTATTACCGTAGGTCTCATGGTAAGACTTAAGCCCGAGACCATGATAACTTTTCATTTTGAGGTCCCCAGATGCAAAAAACAACATTCGTTCAAATTTTTATATATGTATATATATATATATATATATTTATATATATATATTTATATATATATATATATGTGTCCGTAAGCACGATAACTCTCGTAAAAGAGGTCCGATCTTAATGAAATTTGGTACAAACGTGTAAAGTACCATTTATTTGAACGAGTTCGAAAACCAGACATATCGCACCATCCAAAGGGGGGTTTTGGGGGGGTTTTGTACCCCAAAAATGGGTTTTTTGGGGTTTCCACATGTAATTTTTATTAATATCAAATTTTAATTTTCACCATTGAATTCAGCATAAAAAAACAAACAATTTGGTATCTTGATCATTGCTCTACGTCAATTGGTTACTGAGATATTGAAAGTGCTAAACACAGTACGTTGTCTAATGTTATTCTTATGGAGGAAAAGAAAAATTGTATATCTCGCTTATTTATTAACATAAACTGACGAAATTTGGTATATGGCTTCATCTGGTTGTGGTTTATTGTTGTTTGCACAATAAACCAATTTTTTGCCTATGGGTCCTGTAGCAGCAAACCTAGGTACTCGGTCCCCATGTTATTCTTATGGAAAATAATTAAAATGTTATATATCGCTTATTTATGAATGTATATGGATGAAACTTGGTATGTGACTTCACATAGCTGAGTTCTATTGATATTTGCATGAAAACCCATTATTTTATGTTCCTTGTTGCAGCAAACCTGCGTACTCATCCCCAATGTTATTCTTATGGAGAATAATTAATATTTTAAATATCGCTTGTTTGTGAATATATTTCTTATGAATCCCTGTTAAGTGGCTTAATGTGTTATGTTATAATTCATTGGAAATTCGCTGAGTATGCAGGTTTGCTGCGACGGGGGTATTTTCTCATCTGAATGATGCAAACAATTGAAAAAGATTACAAACTTCAATTCAAGACTAAATTACAAGGATATACTTGAGCTTCAATAATTGCCAATACTTGCCACTTTCAAAACCTTCTACTGTATACTACGTAATTTTGTGAATAAGGGCCGCTTTCCCCAACTCAAGTTTAAACTTAACCTGGGATTATTTTGAACTTCCCAAAAATTTGATGTGGCCAGTTTCGTTTAATTCACGAAATGTAAAGTTAACAATTTTTTTAAAATATTTTGTTTGTTTGTTTACCCTCTAGTTAAACTAAAAACAAATTTTTACCATACAGGGTTTGAGATTATGTTACAATAGAATATAATCACTGAACAGTGTTTTCTCTATAAATTTAATACGAGTTCGCACGCAGCACGCTGACGTGAGGGAAGTGAATTTCCACATAAAAACTTGTAAAAATCAAAATAAATGTAAAAACATACATTTGTCCAATTTTTATTGAAATCTGAAAACACTGATTTTTTGGCTGTTCTGATACTCCTGGTTTCATTTACTTGCAAAGCTGGGAATACAATTTTGCGCATTATAAGGTTAGGAGAAGGTCCAGACAGGCTTGAAAGTAGGCGTGAGGTTGCTGGGGATGATAAAAGTACTCTAACAAAGGAATAACAGGGTTTTCTGGTGTAAAACCCCATAAGACAACGTACTGTGTTTAGTCGATGCACATTTTCTTTAATAACTCGGTAAATATTTATGCTAGAATGACGAGAGAGAGCTTAAAACTTTCGCCTCACTAATTATGCATTGATTTTGCATATGGGGCTTTTGTGACCCTTTTTGGGCCCAAAAACTCGAAATTTGAAAGATTAATGCCCAAAAAAGGGGTTTAGAGTTTTCCGATTGTTTTGCCCAACGAACTTGTCCAACTGATTACGGAAAGGAACGTCCCTACCAAATTTGAAGTAAATCGGACAAAACATGCGACCGCTAGAGTGCAAACACACACATATATATTTATGTCTATATATATATAAAATTTTGAACGACCCCCAAAACGTGTTCAGGGGGGTCACGTTAGGAACTTCTATGGTGGTCCCGGGCTTAAGTTTCACCGTGCGGGTCATGCTAATAGTTCACTTTCCAAAGGAAATTCACTAATAAACCATGTTTGGACTACTAATAACACATTGGAAATACGGAATTTGTCATCAACTTAAGTTAAAATCGAAGTTTAAGTTAAAATACCCCCGTCGCAGCAAACCTGCGTACTCAGCGAATTTCCAATGAATATATATGTCTTAATATTACATTAAGCCTCTTACCAGAATTCATAAGAAATATATTCATAAATAAGCGATATTTAAAATATTCATTATTCTCCATAAGAATAACATTAGGGATGAGTACGCAGGTTTGCTGCAAAAAGGAACAAGAAATAATGGATTTTTATACAAATATCAATAGAACTCATCTAAGTCAAGTCACATACCAAGTTTCATCCATTTACATTCATAAATAAGCGATATATAACATTTTATTATCCTCCATAAGAATAACATGGGGACCGAGTACCTAGGTTTGCTGCTTCGGGAACCATGGGCGAAAAATTGGTTTTCTGTTCAAACATCAGCAAACCACAACCAGATGAAGCGATATACCAAGTTTCGTCAGTTTATGTTCATAATTAACCGAGATATAAAATTTGTCTTTTTCTCCATAAGAATAACATTGGACAACGTACTGTGTTTAGCACTTGTAATATCTCAGTAACCAATTGACGTAGAGCAATGATAAAAATACCAAATTGTTTGTTTTTTTAAGCTGAATTCAATGGTATAAATTAAAATTTGATTTAAATAAAAATTACATGTGAAAACCCCAAAAAAAACATTTTTGGGGTACAAAACCCCCCTTCGGATGGTGCGATTTGTCTGGTTTTCGAACTCGTTCAAATAAATGGTACTTTACATATTTGTACCAAGTTTTATTAAGGTCGGACTTGTTTTACGAGAGTTATCGTGCTTACGGACATATATATATATATATATATATATATATATATATATATATATATATATATATTTAAATACATATATACAAATTTGAACGAATGGTGTTTTTGGCATCTGGGGACCTCAAAACGAAAAGTTATCATGGTCCCGGACTTAAGTCTTACCATGAGACCTACGGTAATAGCTTCTTCCCTATAGGGGAAATTCGCTAATATACTTGGGGAAAGCGGTCCTTAATGTTAAAATGTGCTGGTTTTTACATGTGTTCAATTTTATTTAAATTGGCGCATCTTGAAACCGACGGAACTTTTAGCGTTTCCACCGGTTCCCCTATAAGGCCAATGTTAACTTTCAAATCCCGTCCCCCCTCAATTGTGTTTGTCCCTCCCCCGGATTGTAACAATATTGTTGATTTATTGTTCATTTTATAGAGCAAAAAATACCTAGCGATTTCACTGAGCAGAATTTCGATATCACAAATAATATTTGTTCAATACAATTTCAAATTTTCAATATTTATGATTTTTATGGATACACTATTTGTGGTATCGACATGCAGTTCCCTGAGATCGTTAGGTATTTAAGTTTCTTTAAAATGAAAAATAAATCTATTATATCTAATAATCAGTTGAGGAGGGACGGGCTTTGAAAGATACATTGGTGTTATGGGAGAAGCAAATAGAAGCCGGTGACTGGAGCCCCCTCTTAAAACAGATATGCAATTTATAGGTATTGTACCTAAATTGCATCGAGAATAGATCAGGCGCGCGTCAATCATGAATCTTCTATTGTGCCTTGAATAGCCGAATTTGCAGTTGGATCTATTAGCACCTTTTACCACCATCTACGATTAGTTATGACTAATCAATATTATCTCCTATACTCTAATATGAGTAAGGTTTGCTTGCTTGCTTGCTTGCGTGCTTGCTTGCGACACGGATCTCAAAAACGGCTCCAACGATTTCCTTCAAATGTTCAAAATAACTAATTTCTGGGATAAAAATAAGTTCTAGACAGGCCTCATCCCTAGGAAAAATCAAATAATGTAAAAAAACTAAAATGAAAAGTTAAAAAAATTAACATTGGGCTTATGGAGTTTCAAATCAAAACAAAAGAATTGTAACAGCTGTTCATAATCAACCAGGGAACTGTCAAAGTAATACTCATGTTGTTTATGATTATTCACATGTGGTTTCCTGAGAGCAGAGATTAAAAGATTTGAGTTAAGATTACATATATAGAGTAGTAAAATAAATCAAAGGGACATTGAGCTATAAATAACAACTGGAGGGACCTTAAAAATGTAGAAAAGAGGCAAATGAGTTATAGAAATCAGATTATCAGTAGGGGGAAGTGGTGAAATATTACTACAAGTCATCTAAACAAACTGACTGGCCTTCCCCCGAGCAAAGCTCGGCCCCCCAGGAACTAACTTTTATATGAGCAATTTTTGCTTGATTGGTTGGTTGGTTGCACAATTATCTTGAAAACGGCTCCAATTTCCTTCAAATTTTGGAAATAGCTAAATTCTGGTATAAAAATATGTTCTAGACAGGTCTCATCCCCAGTAAAAATCAAATAATATTAAAAAACTAAATTGAAAAATTAAAAAAATTAACATTGGGCTTATGGAGTTTCAAATCAAAAACAAAATAATTGTAACAGCTGTTCATAATCAACCAGGGAACTGTCAAAGTAATACTCATGTTGTTTATCATTATTAAAATGTGGTTTCCTGCGAGCGGAGATTAAAAGATTTGAGTGAAGATTACATATATAGAGTAGTAAAATAAATCAAAGGGATATTGAGCTATAAATAATAACTGGAGTGATCTTAAAAATTTAGAAAAGAGGCAAATGAGTTATACAAATCCGATTATCAGTAGGGGGAAGTGGTGAAATATTACTCCAAGTCATCTAAACAACCTGACTGGCCTTCCCCCGAGCAAAGCTCGGCCCCCCAGGTACTATACTCTAATATGAGTAAGGTTTGTTTGCTTGCTTGCTTGCTTGCTTGCATGCTTGCTTGCTTGCTTGCTAGCTTGCTTGCTTGCTAGCTTGCTTGCTTGCTAGCTTGCGACACTGATCTCAAAAACGGCTCCAACGATTTCCTTCAAATGTTCGAAATACAGTAACTAATTTCTGGGATAAAAATAAGTTCTAGACAGGCCTCATCCACAGACAAAATCAAATAATGTAAAAAACCAAAAATAAAAAGTAAAAAAAATTAACATTGGGCTTATGGAGTTTCAAATCAAAACAAAAGAATTGTAACAGCTGTTCATAATCAACCAGGGAACTGTCAAAGTAATGCTCATGTTGTTTATGTTTATTAACATGTGGTTTGCTGCGAGCAGAGATTAACAGATTTGAGTGAAGATTACATATATAGAGTAGTAAAATAAATCAAAGGGGCATTGAGCTATAAATAAAAACTGGAGGGACCTTAAAAATGTAGAAAAGAGGCAAATGAGTAATACAAATCTGATTATCAGTAGGGGTAAGTGGTGAAATATTACTCTGAGTGATCTAAACAAACTGACTGGCCTTCCCCCGAGCAAAGCTCGGCCCCCAGGTACTCCTATACTCTAATATGAGTAAGGTTTGCTTGCTTGCGACACTGATCTCGAAAACGGCTCCAACGATTTCCTTCAAATGTTCGAAATAACTAATTTCTGGGATAAAAATAAGTTCTAGACAGGCCTTATCCCCAGGAAAAATCAAATAATGTAAAAAAAAAACTAAAATTAAAAGTTAAAAAATGAACATTGGGCTTATGGAGTTTCAAATCAAAACAAAATAATTGTAACAGCTGTTCATAATCAACCAGGGAACTGTCAAAGTAATACTCACGTTGTTTATGATTATTAACATATGGTTTCCTGAGAGCAGAGATTAAAATATTTGAGTGAAGATTACACATATAAAGTATTAAAATAAATCAAAGGGTTATTGAGCTAAAAATGACAACTGGAGTGACCTTAAGTAGAAAAGAGGCAAATGAGTTATACAAATCTGATTATCAGTAGGGGGAAGTGGTGAAATATGCTCCAAGCATCTGAACAAACTGACTGGCCTTCCCCGAGCAAAGCTTGGCCCCCCAGGTACTTTAGGATTAATTGGTATCATTTATGAGCAATTTCTGCCTATTTGTACAAGTGTACAGTCCAGTAAAATTAGCTCAAAAACGAGCCAGCATGCTTGGAAATAATTCCAGGAAATGTTTGATAATTTTATTGAATTTTTTAATGAGGAATTCTAATTTTTCCCCTTTTTTACTAGTGAGATTTACAACTTGGTTCTTTAAAATGTCAAGTCACAAATCATGTAAAAATCGTATAGCTTTTAGTGGAGGGAGGCCGCCAATTACGCGGGAGTTCTCCTCGCCTTAAGACTCCTGCACTTCTATTGTTTTTGTTCCTATGCAGGTGGACCAACAACGGCAACGTGACTTCCGAACCACGGGAGACAAATCTTGAAAAATGTTTAACTATTTCAGATTCTTTGCAATGTCTCGAAAAGCATTCATAATCTGAATAGTTTTCTAATACCTACATTGTAGTCCATAAAATCCTACATTTACTAATAGAAATTGAAAATATATTATACATATATTTACTTCACTTTCATAACTACAACATTGTGTTTCGTCCGTCAAATGTACTTTAAAACCATTGTTACAGTACATAACAGTACATTAGGTTAAAACCCCAGATATGAAGATAATATTAAACAATAAACCAAATTTAACTCAATCCGATGAAGCCTAATGATAATAAGTATTACAAATTCAAAAATCAAGCCGGAATATTCTTACTCGTGTTGGTAGGTGTTCAACAAATGGATTCTTATAAAGCCCACATGAACTAGAAACCTTTTATTACCTAACGAATTTAAGTTACGGGATTAGTAAAATGTAAATGTAGGATCAACCGATAAGAATATTTAAACATTAAGAATAACGTTTCAATGGAAAACATTCTTCAAAAAACATCTTTGACAGTAGTCACTACACACATGATTAAGTCAAAGTATAATACGCAGAGTAAATTAATAACAAATGGGTATTTTACATTGTTGCTGTTAAGATAACGGGAATTAGCAAAATAAATATAGTTTATTGGTAAAATCAGATAAAAAGGTAAAGGATTACCATTTCTTGAGAACAATTTTCAACTCAGTAAATATATTAATAGAATTGAGATTAGTGTTAAAATAGTTCTAGGTAAAGTTCTTTATGTATACGCTATGAATTGCAGTTAAGTTACTATCAATATTCGTAACTAGTTTGTTCCTTGGCATATGTCTTAAATAGAGAGGTTTAATCAATTTTAAATAAATATACGAGTTAACTCAATCTGTTTTTTTATTTTCATTAATATAATACAAGAACATTTACAAATAGCTTATGATAAAATTGTCTGCTTAAAATTATGTAAAAGTAAGAAATATATACAAACAAAATACTATGGAAAGATGTGTTCAGGTTGCTAAAACACAAATAACCTGTAGCTTACCAAAAACCGGTGTGGTCTTTGGTGTTTAAATAACATGATGCATTGTGGTACCTGTTTTGGACCTTTACACGATATAATACAACTTCTGGCACTGTTCTCATCAAGCCGAAATTGTCAGTTCATTAAATGGTTTGTGTTGTTCTACCGTGATTTTGTTTATTTTATAATTCTTCAAATGTGTTCTTTAAATGGCAATGTAGCTTGGATGAGAATGACAGAAAATGTATCACTTTAGATACAAAACGATACCCCAGTGTATACAATTATTTAGTCGCCATAGGCTACACCAGTTTTTTTGTAAGTTCCAAGTCCAAAGCCCAGTAAACGTCAAGGCTTTTAGAAATACAGGAATTATTAACCTGTATCGTTGGTTTTTGATTGTATGAAAAAGGCAAAACCAAACGTAAGAAAACCAATATACGAAGAAACTATTTTAATAAACTAAACTATAATAATCACAAAATATACAATACTTACAACATGAAAATATGTTCTTTAGTATTACAGCATAATAGCGGTATTTATTGCATTTTAAAATATATTACATACATGGATACGAATTAAAAACATACTTTCGTACAAAATTACATGGAGTAATTCGGGGTCCTTATCCCCGGGGACCTTTCGGGGTCAACTAACAAAAGCGGCGCTAGTTTAAGTGAAATTCAGGGTGTTCAAAAAGGATGAGAATATACATTAATTTTTTCCAAAGGATCTGAATTGCGTAAGTTCATACGTGAAAAAATTAGCTTGTATTCAATTCTACGGTATATAAAATAAAGAATCTCTAATAGTACAGTAAATGAAAAACATCGACTAAATGGCCAATCGAGTCGAAAATTGCATCTATTCAGAGTCGGTATTAAAAATAACATTTGATTTATTTTAACTTCAAAATTCCACCACTAACGACTCCAAAGACCTTTTAAGGTCAAGTTTGTGGCAGTATGCGATGTTTTTAGGATCCTTTTACTCGAAATAAAGTTATAATTTAAAACGGTTAACTCTATGAAGTTAGTAAGAGGGAAGAACCTCT
Source organism: Allygus modestus (assembly GCA_963675035.1). Lineage (NCBI taxonomy): Eukaryota > Metazoa > Arthropoda > Insecta > Hemiptera > Cicadellidae > Allygus > Allygus modestus. The sequence continues at coordinate 60,189,937 of OY776114.1, forward strand.
AGTATGTAGTAAGGGATATTATACGCCAAATTATAGCCGACATACATTTTACTGCCTAAGAATGATCGTCGCAAATCTGACCTTTATAAGAGGTTAAGTAGGTTAGAAGTAATGTGATCGTTAATTTTAGTTTATATTTAAGTTTATATAAAATTCGTAATAGATTTTAGATTAAAAGTAGACAGTAAAAGTATAAAGTTTACGTAAAGGGCAAAGATATCTGCGTGTACAAATAATGTTTATATTGTTTTTATCTACTAGCCTTCCTAAATAAGTTCGATCAATATTTGTCTCGGGAGTTAGAATAGCTCCTATTTTATAATACTATACTCCGATCGCCTAAGGTAATAATACTCCTATCGCAAAATACTATACTCCAAAACCTTGACGATGTTGTTGCAGCACTCGTATAGCGAGGTCGGTCCCTGGTGAGAGGCGGATGCCCCGTACCCCCGAAGTTACCGAGGGGGCTCGGACAGGGCCAGGGGGTTTATGATTATTATGTCAATAGAAAGGTTCAATTGGAATGAACACTCACATTCATGGATCTTTGCCGTTAGCTTACTAACAAAGTTTTTTTTCAGGATAGTATTATATGTTGAGGGTTTTAGTATTTGAATGGTGTTCAAAATTTATTTAAAATATTTTACTCATTATTTTTTAACACCCAGTATACGGTGGGCAATATTCCATATCCCAGTATTCTATATATAGGGACTAATACAATTATATGATTTAAATTTCAAAACTCATTTTATCTTATAGTAAACAAAAGGTTGCGATAAATATAACACGTGAGTAACTAATAATCAATATTGTTAATTAAGTTTCACCAACTGCAAACAAATCATGGTACAAACAACCAGCAAGGATACAAAAGCACAATATAAATAATGAACAATGTCTTTGGTACTCATAAACAAACTTTGGTTTATTTTTCGACCACAATAACACTACACTTTGGTATTTCTCTTTGACCGTAATATTAACTTTAAATAATAAAAAAAGTTTTTTTTATACTTTTCTGCACTAAAGTGATTTTTTCAACCTTAATGTGCACCCTCTCCTGCGTAATAATAACATCTTTTTTTTTAGTTTAAGGCACTGACTGGTATAACTAAATGTCAATAATTATTATAGTTGTAGTTGTGAAGGCCTTGAGGCTGACACATTCATAAAAATACATTGTCTGGCCCAGTTTTTTGAAGCAAACAAACTCAGGCTGAATGCAGACAAAACAAACTATGTCTGCATTCAGACTTATTAAAAGAAAAACTCTGGATTTTACAAAGCGCCTAGTCTCTTTATTGGAGATACTGAGCTCTAAATTGCAAAATCTGTTGATTTTCTGGAGGTGAGATTTGGACGATGCCCTAGGCTGGAATGAGCAGTTGGTCAAAATTGAATCCAAATTGGCAAAAGGCATGTTTGTCCGGCGAAATTTGCGAAAACTCAAGAATCTCCAACTCCTGAAAACTGTTTACCACTGCTCATTCGAGTCCCGTATCTCCTATTCGGTGATTTTGTGGGGTGCGTGCGAAACAAGTTTGAACAGAAAAAAGGTCTAGAGGAAAAAGGCTCTGTGACGTACTTCCAGGCTGCATCCTCAAACTTCTTGAAAGGGGATACTTTAAAAACTTAGAAATTTTAACAGTAACTAGTTTGTATATATTAGAAATAACAACCTACATCAAATCAAATAATATTGTAACTCAAAATAGAAATAGTAATCCTACAATACTAGATTTAAGAATACATAGTCAGAACAACACATACTATAACTTTTTGAAAGAAAAAAATTATTTAGGACAAAATATTTTTCAGAAATTATCAGTAAGAATTAGGCTAGAGAACAAACTGTCAAAGTTTAAGAGTGAACTAAAATCATTTCTAATAAATCAAACTTTTACAACTTAAAAGAATTTTACGAGCAATCCTGAAACCATCATCCTCACCCCAATTATTCAATCATTCACTCATTCATACACCAAAATCGAACCAAATCATCTGACTGTGTTCCATGAGGAAACAGCTTGACGGGTCCAACGTCACTAGTGACCAATTGGACGACTAGAAAAGTACCAAGTAAGTACCAAGTAGTTTGACTAAGAATAACGTCCAATTTTTTACTTATAAAATAAAAATACAATAGTTAATTATACAAAAGGTTAAACAAGTTTTTCGTGCATCAATGTAAAACATTGCACTGAATAGATTCGATTTACATCTAAGTAATAATTGATTTCGAATAATATAAACTTAACTTGCGAAAACAAGAGTTTATCACACACAAGATGAAAGGCTGTATCGAGATGCTACCAAGGCACAGACAGGCCTATACCTTGACGATGTTGTTGCAGCACTCGTATAGCGAGGCCGGTCCCTGGTGAGGGGCGGATGCCCCGTACCCCCCGAAGTTGCCGGGGGGCTCGGTCAGGGCCAGGGGGGCGAAGGCGAGGTTGGAGGGCGAGGGCGAGTTGAGGTAGGGCTTCCTATCAGGCGCCATGGAGAACCGTAGTCCTGCAACATCGAGATCATGGGTGAGGAGGACCGTATGGATAAATGATTAAGAAACACTAGTGGGTGTGCCGAAATCCGACGGCTACAATATTAAGGTTGAGATTACCCTGTAGGAACAATCACCAATAATGAGATAGATTCAGTTTTAATATATACCTATTAAAATTATTACAAATTATGAAAATACATCTTTACATGTGGTACAATACAGTCTCAAAATCACAAAACTAAAAATTAACCTTCTAAATAAGTTACTACTTTTTAGCGAATTTCCCCTATAGGGAAGAAGCTATTACCGTAGGTCTCATGGTAAGACTTAAGCCCCAGACCATGATAACTTTTTGTTTTGAGGTCCCCAGATGCCAAAAACACTATTCGTTCAAATCTATATATATATATATGTCCGTTACCGCGATAACTTTTGAAAGAAACACCCGATTTTGATGAAATTTGGCACAAATGTGGAGAGTAGCATTTATGACTTTAAGTTCGAAAACCAGATCGATCGCACTATGGGAAGGGGGTTTTATGGGGGTTTACAATTTTACAAAAATCGGTTTTTTGCAAATTTTACCCCAAAATGTTAGAAACACTCAATTTTGGTTATAGCCATTTTATATAGCTTAAAAAAACAAATAATTTAGTATTTTGAATCATTAACCTAGTTAAGTGGTTGCGGAGAAAATCCAAAAAAACCTGTCCGATGTTAATCTTATGGGAAAAAGGTTTTTAGATTTTCCTCAGATAATTTTACTAAAAACTTCACATTTCTGTTTATTAATGTGTTTAGCTCAACAAAACAAACATTTTGGTGTTTTAATCGTTCTTCTACGTCCAACGTCTACGTTCTACGTCTACGTTGCAGAGATATTCAAAGTGCTAAACACAGTACGTTGTCCAATGTTATCCTTATGGAGAATAAATAAAATTCTATATCTCGATTATTTTTGAATGTATATTGATGAAACTTGGTATGTGGCTTCAACTAGTTGTGGTATATTGATAAGTAGGGGGCAATTGCCCCCTACTTTGATATAAGCACAAAAAACAAGTTTTTTGTTGATAGTCCTCGTAGCAGCAAACCTTCATACTCGGCCCCCATGTTATTCATATGGAGAATAAGTAAAGTTGTATATCTCCCTTAATTATGAACCTACATTAAGAGAACTTGGTATGTAGCTTCACCTGGTTCAGTTGTATTGATAATTGCAAAAAAAAACATATTACTTATCTTCCTCGTTGCAGCAAACCTGCTTCCTCAACCCTAATGTTATTCTTATGGAGAATAAATAAAATGCTATATATCACTTATTTATGGATGTATTTTTGTGAAACTTGGTAAATAGCTCTATTTAGTAGTGAGTCACATATATATGCATTGGAAATTCGCTGAGTACGCAGGTTTGCTGCGACGGGAGTATTTAAAAGTTACGTTTGATGTTTACTACATCTATCCTATACTCTAATATGAGTAAGGTTTGCTTGCTTGCTTGCTTGCGACACTGATCTCAAAAACGGCTCCAACGATTTCCTTCAAATGTTCGAAATAACTAATTTCTGGGGTAATAATAAGATCTAGACAGGCCTCATCCCGAGAAAAAATCAAATAATGTAAAAAAACTAAAATGAAAAGTAAAAAAATAACAGTGGGCTTTTTCAAATTAAAACAAAATAATTGTAACAGCTATTCATAATCAACCAGGGAACTGTCAAAGTAACACTCATGTTGTTTTTGATTATTAATTAACATGTGGTTTCCTGAGAGCAGAGATTAAAAGATTTGAGTGAAGATTACATATACGTTTAGAGTAGTAAAATAAATCAAAGGGACACAGAGTTATAAATAACAAGTGGAGTGACCTTAAACATGTAGAAAAGAGGCAAATGAGTTATAAAAATCTGATTATCAGTAGGGGGAAGTGGTGAAATATTACTCCAAGCCATCTAAACAAACTGACTGGTCTTCCCCCGAGCAAAGCTCGGTCCCCCAAGTACTATGAATAAAATTAGTACGAAACTAAATCAAAAGCTAGATGAGCTGATCAGCTGTCTAATGAAAATCACAGAGTCAGGATTATAATCAGCTGTTTGTTGTAAACACAACAGACTATAAATCCCACAAAAACGGTGTGTAGGCATTTACATTTTGTAACATTTAACAAACTTGAAAGGAGAATATTATAAATCTGACAATTTTTGGGACAATTGGAATGTTTACGCTTCAAATTGATATACTTTTCATGACCACACGTTACCTGGTTTTCTCAAACTAAGGCCGAGTTCCCAGTCAAAATTTCTTCCATTATGAATAACAAGGACGAATTTGAGTAATTTACACTTTGTATCGTTTAACGAAGTTAAAGGGAGAAAATTATAAATCTGACAATTTTGGGAGTATCGGAATGTTTAAGCTTCAAATTGGTAAAAGTTCCATGAACATACGTTACCTCGTATTCCCAAACTAAGGCCAAGTTCCTTAAAAAATATTCTCTCATTTATAACACTAGCTGTGTACCCGTCCTTCGTACGGGTTGTATGTCTAAATAATTGATGAATTTGAAAATAATAACCGAATTAATTTTTACAATATTTCATTGGTGGACGTGAGGATGGCCCAAGCACTTTCGAAATTAATCTGTTTATGAACCTCAGGAAAAAACTGTCGTTCAGTAGTTCCTGTTATTCATCGATTGAACAGAGTGAAGGAGGGATTTTTTGAGTTTTTGAGCGGAAGCCATTATTTTTTGAAAAGGCGTAATACAGTTTAAAGTAGCCTAAAACCTTCTCACGAATGTATAAAACAAAGAAACGAAGATTCATCAAAGATGAATCAAAAGATTTATAAGCGCACTCGTTTTCCCGAGAATAGCATACAAAAACACTTTCTTGAGCGTTACCGAAGGACAGACAGACAAACAAAAATTGAAATAAGACTTTTTTGGCTCCCCTAGGGTGTAATACGTGAAAATATGCAAAAATGTCATAATTCCAAGCAATGTACAGACCAAACTTCAATTTTTTATATAGATATCATCTGTGTATACTCTTGTAATTTATTACCAATCTTCACTCAACGTTTTAAATAAGAACTACAACGTCTGTTTATAGAATAACTATTCTTAAGTCATCACCTGGTTTAATATAAATAAATTATTTGTCCATAAGAATAACATAGGATCTTTAAAGCCCCGTGGGGCAGATTCCTACGGTGATTTCCAAAAATCCAATTAACCTAAAACCTTCTAACGCACATATAGAACATACAAAAAAGTTTCATCGATATCTGTGTGTCCGTTTCTCTGTGAAAAGCGAACAAAACGTGACCAAAATCGCACGAAATTACGTTTTTGATCGGCCGCCATTCTTTTTCAAAAAGGCGTAAGCCAGTTTAAAGTGGTCTAAAATCCTTTCACGCATGTATAGAACAAAGAAACAAAGTGTCATCATTTTCAGTGCATCCATTTTCCCGTGAAAAGCGAACAGAAACCCAACCTTGAGCGTTATAGAACAGGCAGACAGAAATTGAGAAAGACTTGTTTTGGCTTCCCGAGGGTGTAAAACGTGAAAATACGCATAAATTTCATTTTCCAAGCAATGTACAGACAAAACTCTAATTTTATTTATATAGATGGAGCAATTTTTGGTGGCAATATTTTAAAACTATGCCGGTGTTTTTGAGTTTTAACATCGTGGGTGATGATAGTTATAACCACTTTTCTTTTTATAAAATCACGTGCCTGATAAAATTATAATATTTACAAATGTGTTATGACTTGACCATTTAATTTATAACCTTAGGAAAGGATTTATCAAAAAACTAATATTAGTACTCCAAGTGTCCCACCGGAATCTTCCATTCAAGTACATGGTATGGTTGGTAGTATGGTATGGTATAGTGGATCGCATGTGGTAGTATGGTATGGTGTATCAGCCTTAAGGTTTTTTTTTAAGTTCCTGGGGCGATTGGGTTTCATGCACAGACAAATACTCCGCTATGTATAACACTGATACCAGAGTAATTCACCCCTTCGAAGAATCTCGCAAGAAGAGCTCTGTGTTAGCAATAACCGTAAACAACGCTTGAAACAACCATCCCTTGAAAATCCACTCCAGCAAAGTTACGGGCCAAGTCGTAAACGTGGTTTGAAAAAGAAAGTGATAAAGAACCGTGAAGAGGAAGGGCGATAACTCAGCAAGGCAGAGAGACAGACAGACAGACAGGCGCCCTGGGGGGTTGGCCCGGTGAAGGGTCAATTTTGGGGTCTGTGTCCTATCCACAACCCCGACATCCCGCACTAATAGTTATGGCAGAAAAACGGCCGGCTATCATGCTAATGCGGCATGTGTTCTGTGTCGGCAGCTACCAGGAACATGAGGTGCCGATTTTTTACCTTATTTGGGACTGGTTTCGAAATCTGGGTCATCGGATGTGCTTGCCACCCTACTGAAATACTCAGGGAGTAAATGTTCTTGATATATTACGTTTTCATTTTTGTTGTTAGATACAAACATAGTTATTGAGAAAATATGTTTTCTCTGACTTACATTATCAGTCAAATGACTGCATTTAAGTTAGACTTTATCAATGATTTTCATTTATGCACGTTAAAAAACCGCTTTGCCCCTACGTTTTCGCTCACTTACCTACCAACCCGTAAAGAAGTTTGTCCTCATTTTCGAAAAAAAGATTTTTTGAGAAATCCGTGCTTCATTTGTGCGTAATTCTAAGAAGACTGAAAACGTGGCCTCGGTTTGTCAGGGCCGCAAGTAAGAGAAACTTTTAGTTTGTCGTTAACGTTATACAGCACGAAGTATACAGTTTTAGCAAATTTCCCTATAGGGAAGAAGCTATTACCGTAGGTCTCATGGTAAGACTTAAGCCCGAGACCATGATAACTTTTTTTGAGGTCCCCGGATGCCAAAAACACTATTCGTTCAAATTTTATATATGTATATATGTGTGTGTGTGTGTGTGTGTGTGTGTGTGTGTGTGTGTGTGCGTGCGTGCGCGTGTGCGTGTGCGCGTGCGCGTGCGTGTGCGTGTGCGCGTGTGCGCGTGCGTGTGTGTGTGTGTGTGTGTGTGTGTGTGTGTGTGTGTGTGTGTGTGTGTGTGTGTGTGTCCGTTAACTCGATAACTTGAGTAAAAAACATCCGATTTCGATGAAATTTGGCTCAAATGTGTAAAGTGACATTCATGACTTTAATTTCGTAAACCAGAAAAATCGGACCATGGGAAGGGGGTTTTAAACTGTCGAAAAATCAGTTTTTTGCACTTTTCACCCTAAAATTTCTAAAACACTCAATTTTGGTTTTGAGCATTTTTTAGAGCTTAAAAAATATAGTATTTAAAATTATTAACCTAGGTTAAGTGGTTGCGGATAAAATCCAAAAAACGTGCTCATAAAATCTCCCATGTTAATCTTATAGGAACAAGTTTGTTTGCCTTTTCTCAGTTCATTTTAATGTAAACTTCACATTTGCTTTTACCAATCAATTCAGCTCTACAAAACAATCATTTTGGTGTTTAAATTGTAATTCTACGTCCTTCCGATGCAGAGCTATTCAAAGTGCTAAACACAGAACGTTGACCAGTGTTATCCTTATGGAGAATAAATAAAATTTGATATCTCGATTATTTATGAAGGTAGATTGATGAAATATGGTATGTGACTCCAAGTCACATACCATATTTGGAAGCCAAGTAGTACTGGTATATTGATATTTGCACAAACAATTGATTTTTTGTTGATTATCGTAGTAGCAGCAAACCTGCATACTCAGCCCTAATGTTATTCTTATGGAGAATAAGTAAAGTTTTATATCTCCCTTAATTATGAACATAAATTAATAAAACTTAGTATGTAGCTTCAACTGGTTGAGTTATATTGATAATTGCATAAAAACACATATTTTGTGTTCCTTGTTGCAGCAAACCTGCGGACTCAGCCCCATGTTATTCTTATGGATAATAGAATGCTATAGATTACTTCTTTATTCATGTATTTTTATGAAACTTGGTAAGTAGCTTTATGTGATAGTGAGAAACATATGCATGCATTCGAAATTAGCTGAGTACGCAGGTTTGCTGCGACGGGAGTATTAGTTTTACTATGCTTTTTCCTTAAGATACTTCTTAAAATTCCTGAAGAAGCTAATCTATCCAGGTTTACCAAGTTGAATTTTAAATAGTTTTATAAGTATAGTTTTAGAATTGTAACTGAAATCATCGAATTTTTAACATAAATAATTTGCTTAACAAATTCGAATTTCACTTATAATTTGATTTGTTTTAAACCAATAATTTATTAATTAATTTCGATAAGCAAAGGAACTTTGCTATATTTTGGCTATTTATTATTGAATTCAATAATAATAAATTCAAATCCATCGCTATTATGAATTTAAACAAATGTTATTTATATCAAAATTCAAATGGTAAGTAACAAGATTCTGTTGGAATCTGTCGTTTTATATTTTGTGTTCTCAGTGTTTATCTGGGCAACCAAACAGCGCGAATTTTTTAAAGAGCCGAACCGATATCCTACACTCTAATTTGAGTAAGGTTTGCTTGCTTGCAACTCTGGTCCCAAAAACGGCTCGAACGATTTCCTTCAAATGTTGTAATTACCTAATTTCTGGGTTAAAAATAAGTTCCATACAGGTCTCATCTCCAGAAAAAATCTAACCATGTAAAGAAACTAATTTGAAAAGTAAAAAAAAAACTAACATTGGGTTTTTATGGAGTTTAATATTGAAAAAAAGGAATCATAACAGGTATTTCAGTGAACCGTCAAAGTAATACTCATGTAGTTTAAGTATTAAAATGTGGTTTTCGAGAGCAGAGACTAAAACCATTAAATGAAGATTGCATATAGAGTGGGCATATCCGAAATGAATCGAAGGGACATTCAGCTATAATCAAGATACAGATACAGATACAGATCTTTATTGTATAAACATTTTACAATGTGTACAATATATAAGAAAAACGTGTTGGTATAAAAATGGAGAACAAAATGTAAAGAAGTTCACAATCATGCTGGCACTTGGGTATTCGTATGAGGTTCTTTTGTTTATAGTTGGTGGAAATCATCATCAACGTAATGGCGCGTAATGGGCGCTTTTGGGTTTTCAAGCAAAATGTTTTTTAATTTATTTAAATATTGTCTTGATTACATTGCTAATTTGTATTTTTTTAATGTGATTAATCAATTTTCCAGATGTATATATAATTGATCTTTCGTAAAAAGTTGTTCTATGAATATGATGTATTATTAAAGAATTTTTTCTTGTATTATATTTGTTTACTTGTTGAGATTCAGTAAATTGGCTTTTATTTTTTAAGAACAATTTTGCAAAATCAAACATATACAGGCCGAATACAGTTAATATTTTTGAATCTTTAAAATAGTTGTGACATGATTCCGTCAGTGGTATTTTGTAAATAATTCGGATTGCCTGTTTTGAATTTTAAAAATTTTTATTTTGTTCTCTGATGAAGTGACAAACCAAATTGGTAAACAATAGGAAAATATGTTTTGAAAATATGCAAAATATGTTATTCGTAAAATTTCTTTACTTTAGAGACTTAGACAAAACTCTGAAACAGTAACAATATGAACTTAGTTTTTTTAATGTTTTTTTTTCAATATTACTGCTCCAATTTAATTTACTGTCAATTAAAACACCCAGAACTGATACTTCTTCTGCTATAGGAATTGTTGTGCCATTAATTTTAGCATTAACTATTTTTTCGTTTTGTTCTTTTTAGAATTTCATGCTCAGAATATGAGTCTTAGATTTATTCAGTGCCAATCCCATTTGCATTAAGCCACTGGTCTATATCAAGCAGAGATTAAACATGTAGAAAAGAGGCAAATGAGCTGAGCAAATATATTTGTCTGTATAAAAATTACTCCAAGCCATCTAAACAAACTCATTACTGGTCTTCCCCGAGCAAAACTCGGTCCCTTGGGTACAGTATACAGTTTTTTTTTTTTTTTTTTTTTTTTTTTTTTTTTTTTTTTTTTTTTACGTAGGAGGAACGCTTAATGCGCGAACCCAAAGGAACAGTGTGGGACTCCCTCTTACGAGGTATACCCACTAAACCTCCTACGGAGCCGCGGGGAAAAAACCAGGCCGGAACCCTTATGGGACAACTTCGGCACTGGCCCGCGTGTCTTGCGCCCAGACGGGTCACGTCACCCTTTCGGGAAACTTAGAGGTCACCTAAGCATCCCTCGTCTCGCTTTCCCCGAAGAACGGATTGCACGAAGAGCGCAACCGCTCTCCAGGAGTCTTCATTTCGAAGCATCGCCCCCACCACGACGTCCGGGGACAGATCGCCAACAGCAGAGACGAGCCTCCTCCTGTCTTCAGCGAAACGACTGCACCGGAAGAAAGTATGATGAGCATCATCCACCTCCTCCGGGCAGTAACTACACTGAGGTGATCTCACCTTCCCCATGCGGAAAAGGTATTCCCTGAAGTACCCGTGGCCCGTCAGGAATTGACACAAGAAAAAGTCAATTTCCCCAAATGCACGGCTCAACCACGGGCTTATGTCTCTGATGAGACGAAACGTCCATCGCCCTTCCAGTCCACCGTTCCAACGCTCTTGCCAAACTCGCAGAGTTTCGAGTCTGGCTTCCACAGCAGCTTGGTCTCTTCCGAGATCAGGAGCACGGTGAAAGATGTTCTGCCTCTCAGCGGCAAGCAGATCAAGGGGAAACACTCCAGCCACAACCATTACAGCCAGTCCAGACACAGTGCGATACGCACAGGCAACCCTAAGAGCCGCCCTGCGCTGAACGGAGAGAATTCTCTTGCTGTGTTTTTTGACTCTCATGGCACCCGCCCACACTTCTGCGCCGTACAGGAGAGTGGCGTTGACGGTGGACATGAGAAGTCGCCTCTTGCTGGACCTCGGGCCTCCGACATTCCCCATCAATCTGCTGAGCGACAGAACAACCCTCGTCGCCTTGTTGCAAACCGCCTGGATGTGCTCCCACCATGTGAGGCGGCGGTCAAGTACCACTCCCAGATACTTCGCCGCAGTCTTCGTCTGGACCTCCACGTCACCAACAGTCATAGGGATTACTGTTTGGATCCTCCGTCGTGTGAGCATGACGATCTCGGTCTTGGCGACCGCCAGCTCAAGTCCATGACCGCTCATCCATCTGTTGACCCGAAACATCACCTGGTTGAGGCGAAGCTGGGCTAACTCCGGATTCCGAGCCGTGATGACTGCGGCTACATCATCTGCGTAGCCCACGAGATAGGCTTGTGTTGGCATCTCGAGGCGAAGCACTCCGTCATATGCCACGTTCCAAAGGTCAGGGCCAAGGATCGACCCTTGCGCCGCGCCGGCGGTGACCACTTTGGAACGGACCCCTGCTTCTGTGCTATATAGCAGCCTGGGTACAGTATACAGTATGAGACCTACCTTTGTAACTTTTTTCAAAAACGTCAAAAACTAATTACGTAGTCTATAAACAAAGCAGGCTCAGAGATATTTTATAATTTTTATATCATGACGTAAAATCAGATCATGACATGATTTCATAGAGGGTTTAGGAACAGTTCTGGCAGTCCCGGCTCTACCTATGGCAGTACAAGCCGTGATCCAGAGCGTGGCGCGGCGCTTTTGGGGGACGGCGCTAGGCGCTCAAGACGGGTCGCGGGGTGCCGGGTGGGGGGCGAAGTCCGTAGCTCTAATAAAATTAAGTATTTATAAATACTAGTAGAATGTGTACCCGTTATTCGCATGGGTAACAGCTGTAATCAAAACAAATGTATCAGCTGTTGGAAATTAAATACCTTTAAGTGTGTTTAAACTCACGACCTAGGCAAAGGTCGAGGTTTTATTATGATGTATCAACTATCATCCTAACAAATGCATGTTCAATCGGTCCAGTTAACTAATAACGGTGTTGTTTTAATTTGCATGTTAAAGGGCTACGGAAGGGACGGAAAGTATAGGCCTATTTCTGTTTATGGTACATTCCCATTGCCTACTGTCCTACGAATTAGTTGTTCAATCGGTCTAGTAAGTATACGATTAAAATTTTGAAGGTCATTAACAGGGCCGAGCCTCATTGGAAATGGGAATAAGCCCATAACTGATTTTTGGAAGCCTATCTTCTTCCAAATTTGTATCTGCTCAATAACTCATGTAGTTTGTGCATGATGGGCTTAAAACATGTAACAAATTCAGCATTATAATCACAATGACTCTCAAAATACACAATGGCTCACAATGGCTCAGACAAACTGGGCTTTAAATACCATGTTGCAAGGGCTTATGTGTTCCCTACCCAATGTTTCGTTGCCGTGCTGTTATTTATTACATTGTTCAGTATACCGTTGTGGAGTAGTTAGTAAAGCACGTGTTTCCTCCATTCTGTAGTAAAATATAAATTAGCTGACTAAATGCTCATTAGAATAAATATGGTGCATTCTACAATGAAAGATTGAGTAACCTGTATCCATAAGATCTTCTTTGGAGCAGTGACGGACCAATGAGCATAGCCCTAATGACGTGCGTAATGATTTGCAGAAGCCTAAAAGTTACCTGCCCCACACCAAAATGGGCAAAATGGTTTATTTCATTCAGCTCAGTCTTTTTTGTGAAACGCGGAACTAACCCGGTTCATAAACAAGCAGACAGATAAACAAAATTTAAATTCTCCGCTGGATACAAAATTTCACTGCTCAAAGCTATGTAGAAACAAATCTTATTTTATTTATATAGATAAATACTTTTTTAACTGTAACGTATGGTATTGCTAGTACCCTTCCCTTAACGTTTCTGCTCAAAAAATTACATATAAACACACACTGAAGACGTGCTCAGAGACATATGTGCTCATGGGTTGCTGCTCACAGCTGCAATTCAAATGAAATTATTCCTCATGTCAATCTTATGGGCAAGAAACGAAATTTGAGGGTAGCCTGTGCCCTTTAGAATAAAACTATCGAAAATTAAAAGTCTTATTACAAAACTACGAACTGACACGAATCGTTTGACACTTCAAACATTAAAATTCGGGGCTGGGCCGATTTCACATCAAATAGATGGTACATCGACCCTTGAATAAAATAAATGAAATAACTTAAACGATCGATGGACCATCAGTCGTTTAGTAAATGTAATTTAATAAAAAATATAAACGGGTCTATTGGGCCATCAGACCATTTTTTTAAATTAAGATAAAATATTAAAATATTTTGGTCTGATGGACCATCGACCCTCCATCAATAAAATGACATATTATAAATACATAGGGTCGATTAAACATCAAATAGATGGTACATCGACCCCTAAACCAAAGTTATTTAGAATAAAACTTGCAATACGATGCAATCAAACTGCAATGTTAAAATATCAAGTTACGCGATGCAACTAATTGTTTTAATCCGCCCTCTTCGATTATTTTAAACTACTTCCTAGATGAGGAAAGATATGGTTTAGGAATCGGAGAGTATTGAATCGGGATTTAATCTTTAATTGAAGTTACAATGATTTGAGTTTAATATTGCTATCATATGTAATAAGGGAGAAAATATGATGCGCCCCCCTAAGATTTTGGCGCCCCTTCGATCGGTTTTTGTAAGGTCCACTCCTTTAGCTTCCTTAGAAAATCGTGTAGTTTATCGATCCGTCTGTGAGTCATTTCAGAGCATTGGAGATGGATTAGGAAAGGTTAAGCATTAAAAATACTTCTCATCATTACAATTATTTGCGCTCTGATCGTGGTTAATTGATTAGTCATCAGTATTTCTTCAAAATTAGCTGTATTTTCAATGAGTAGCGACAGTATGTAACAGTTTTGCATTAACGAAAAAAACATGTTTACACCCAACTTGAGTTTTTAGAGTCACTGGTAGGTATTAAACATAAGTGATCCATACAAAATTAAGAACCAACATATCATAGAATAAAACAATTTAAATACATATATGACTGCTGTAATAACTTAAAAGTTGCCGAAACTCAGCATTTCCAGGACAGTCTTCTTCTCTATATCTATAAAAGGCAAAGCCCTGGCTGACTGACTCACTGACTGACTGACTGACTCACTCATCACTAATTCTCCATCTATGTAGAGGTGAAATTTTGTACTCGGATTCTTTAGGCATAAAATAGGAAAACTAAATGGTTTTCATCCTGATCTAACCTTAGTGCTCCGCCAGAGATCCCGACAAAGTTCTCATGTATTTCTTATGGACATTCATTTTTGTTTGAGCTGATGAAAATACAAACAGCTGATCTTGATTCGTAGTAGTTCCAGGGGGTAACCACAGAATGCAGCACACACAACTGTCATAGTTTTTATAAATAATTTGTTATACAGGCGAAGCCTGCGGCAACACCTGGTAATATATAAAATCAAGATTTTGAATTACACTAGTCTCTGAGCTGAAGAGTTCCATAGCCATTTCAGGTGATCAGTGACACGGAACCAGAAACAACGCAAACGCAATAACAAGCGAGGGAGCAACGCGCGCACGTTTCAGTCTTATCTCAGTGCTATGGGGGGAGTGTATTTGATTGATGTGGAGGGGTTGGGCGGGGGGTGGCAAGTTTTGCACGGGCCGCCCCTGAGTTCTGGGAATGGCTAGCTCAGCCGCTGTACGTGAACCTTTTGGGCAGGATCAGCTGGTGCGTGGGGTCCCCAGCTGCACGCTGAGTCAGGCAAGTTCCAGCCACGTACTCCAAACAAGGTTTCGGACAGACAGCTTGACGACCAGCGGACCGGCACCAAAACAACCCTAGGTTGTAGCTGTATCGCTATCGCTGATCTGTACAAATTGCGCCAGTAACGACCCGCTCCTTATTCACCCACTTGAATATCTCAGTAGAATGCTTTTAAAGTTAGCTTATGGCTTCGGTCTACCTATAGAACTCTATTAAATAGAGTTCTAAGGGTCTACCCTGCGGAAAAATCTGCGCCGCCGCGTGAAATGTCCGCAGGATCCCTTTTTGCGGCCATTATAATTATTTTATCAACATACTATAAACGGGATTTGACCGCAGAAATTTCTACTCATGCTTGTATTTAGAATTTTAAAATAATGTTCCTTGTCTTAAGTTGTTGTACTGTAGTTTTAAAAAGCTCACTTTTGTACATTCACAAGAGCTTGTAAATGCAGTAAAAAAATAAAAAGGCACATTTATTTTGTAGATAGTATTTTCTCTTTAATATTATACTTTAAATTTAGTTAAAGGGTTTATGTAGCAGCTGTAAAGAGGGATCCTGCAAACCCTTTCCTAGCCCTGCGTGGAAGGGGTAGATCGGAGCCTGAATTCTTGTTACCTTTGGAATTCTTGTTTGGGAATGTTTTTGTATTTAAATTTGTACCAGGTAAAATATAGTAAGAGGCACGTAAGTACCTCGTCCTAGACGAGTGTGACTTTTGAACGCCCTTCCGTAATGCTTCGTGTAAGATTATAATTCTCGGAAATTTAAAGCTCGATTGAAAAGCTACTTTGTGGCCTCTGCAGTCTTCTCGGTGAACGAGTTTCTAGCCGATGATTAAAGACCAGAAAGGGATTTTGGAGGTGCTCTAAGTTTAGATGTGGTTTGCAAGGCGGAGTGTTTGAGTGCGAGTGTTTAGGTTAAACACAGTGACTTTTGGTATGCAATTGTTTGTATTTTGTTTTTACAGCAATAAAGAGAGCTTTGTTTTGATTCGAGTGTACTGTTCATTTCAACAACTTTTTGCACATCAGCCACATAACATGCATTGTTGACCGACCACATGCTACTGCTTTTAAAAATGTGCTCAAACTGTGTTTGTTTTCAAATAGGTGTGAGATTGTTTTATTTGTGAAATTTGACTATTAGATATTGAAATAACTAAAATAATAAACTTAAATTGTATTCTTTACTAAGAAAAAAAAGGTAAAAATAAAACCAACATTCCACAACTTAAAATTTATGAAAAAAAAAACGGTTACTCAGATAAATAATTTATAAAGTTATATTTACATGTAATACAATTGCAACAATTGCTTGAAGTGAGTGATTTAGGTGCAAGGAATTGCCGTCAATCACAGATAAAGGACAGGTCTTTTATCTGTGCTTCAATGCTGTCGCAACTTACATTTTAGGTGCAACTGGTCTTTGAAAACACATATAACACATATGGTTAATATGTTTCAGGTCTTAATATCCTATATTCTAATATGAGTAAGGTTTGCTTGCTTGCTTGCTTGCATGCTTGCTTGCTTGCTTGCGACACGGATCTCAAAAACGGCTCCAACGATTTCCTTAAAATGTTGAAAATAACTAATTTCTGGGATAAAAATAAGTTCTAGGCAGGCCTCATCCCCAGGAAAAATCAAATAATGTAAAAAACCTAAAATGAAAAGTTAAAAAAATTAACATTGGGCTTATGGAGTTTCAAATCAAAACAAAAGAATTGTATCAGCTGTTCATAATCAATCAGGGAACTGTCAAAGTAATGCATGTGGTTTCCTGAGAGCAGAGATTAAAAGATTTGAGTGAAGATTACATATATAGAGTAGTGAAATAAATCAAAGGGACATTGAGCTATAAATAACAACTGGAGTGATCTTAAAAATGTAGAAAAGAGGCAAATGAGTTATACAAATCTGATTATCAGTAGGGGGAAGTGGTGAGATATTACTCCAACTCATCTAAACAAACTGACTGGCCTTCCCCCGAGCAAAGCTCGGTCTCCCAGGTACTGTATATATAATTCTGTAAGCGAAATTTTAAATTCAAAATTGTGAGAGTTTGGAAAATGACAGGATGATTGGAGACGGCTCAAATGGAAGGTCGTGATCCTAGGGGCTCGGGAAAATAGCAGTATTTCCAAAATTTTAACAGCAAACCATAAATAACGTAAAATATCCTATACTCTAATATGAGTAAGGTTTGCTTGCTTGCTTGCGACACGGATCTCAAAAACAGCTCCAACGATTTCCTTCAAATGTTCGAAATAACTAATTTCTGGGATAAAAATAAGTTCTAGACAGGCCTCATCCCCAGGAAAAATCAAATAATGTAAAAACAACTAAAATGAAAAGTTAAAAGAAATAACATTGGGCTTATGGAGTTTCAAATCAAAACAAAAGAATTGTGACAGCTGTTCATAATCAACCAGGGAACTGTCAAAGTAATACTCATGTTGTATATGATGAATATAACATGTGATTTCCTGAGAGCAGAGATTAAAAGATTTGAGTAAATATTACATAAATAGAGTAGTAAAATAAATCAAAGGGACATTGAGCTCTAAATAACAACTGGAGTGACCTTAAAAATGTAGAAAAGAGGCAAATGAGTTATATAAATCTGATTATCAGTAGGGGGAAGTGGTGAAATATTACTCCAAGTCATCTAAACAAACTGACTGGCCTTCCCCCAAGCAAAGCTTGGCCCCCAGGTACTCTCTCAAAATAAATGCATGGGGATTTAAAAACGTCTGCTTTGTTTACATAAAAAAAACATGTAATCAAGTGTCTAATTTGCTTACGAAATGGCAAGTGTTCAACCGGAGCCTAGTAGGCCCCGGTTCAACTCAGATGAGGCAGAGTATTGGAGCAAGGTTAGGGGTTATGGCCCCTTCAAGCCACTAGTTTTAAGATAATTTCGCAAAAAGGTTGGTTTATTTCTGTTCTCACCATCTAACGTTCCCTATACTTTATTTTTTATTTTCAAAGCTATTTCTCATCCTACGGCAATAAAAAAACGCGAATTTATGAATGAGCAAGAATTTTTCTTTCTATTAAGAGGCCTAACTCTTGTAACTCTTTCAAAAAATTTAAAGCAGTGAATAAAATTGGAAAAATTGTCTAGTCATCCAGCAGTACCCAATCCTACACTATTGAACACTGACGGGACCTTACTAATATTGTATACCTTTCTTCATATGGCTTTGTACTACCACATCCTCTCCAATCAACGAATGAAACGCTGAAAAGCTATCGAGCATGAATTATTTGATAAATGAAACGTTGCCAAGTCCAAAACGTTAAAAATTCAAGTTATGTTCTCGTAGAGAATAATGCAATTTATATTACGGTGTTATAGTATATAATTTACAGGTATATAAATTTGACAACCCCGCGGTTGTCTGGGAGTTGCGAACGTGCTGCACGGAAATATGAAACGTATTTTGCTTTGTTGAAGCGTTTCCCCAGTAACTTTAAGCACTTATCCTATACTCTAATACGAGCTATGTCTGTTTGTTTGTTTGTTTGTTTTTTTGCAAAATTTATCTCGAGATCAAGCGGAAGGATTTTGCTGAACGTTTGGGATTAGGGGCTTTTGGGTCTAAAAAATCGATTGGTGAAAACCACTACCTCAGGAAAACTTGTATTTTTCTAAACAACTCATTTGAAAATTTATTGATAATGTTAACATTGGGCTTATAGAGTTTAAAATCATAACACCGGTTACTATGAATAAAAAAAACCATTAAATCAGCTGTTTCATTTTATCTATAACTTAAAATATTGGAAACAGCTTTTTATCATTATGGAAATAAAAATCCTACTTGAATGGCAACTCTCATAATGGAAATAAAAAAAAACACTTGAATGGCAACGCAAACTCTTTTTTCGATAGGCGAGTGAGCGAAGCGAACGAGCTCATATTGAAAATTAACGAGTGTTTGAAATAAAACAACTTCAATGCCTCTTCTGCGGAATCAAACATGCCTCGGTCCCCCGGTACTTATTTCAAAAACGTGAATTCATTATACAGTTAACTGAGTAAAGATTATGACAATTGTTTTCGTTGGTCTGATGAACTCTCTCTCTCTCTCTCTCTCTCTCTCTCTCTCTCTCTCTCTCTCTCTCTCTCTCTCTCTCTCTCTCTCTCTCTCTCTCTCTCTCTCTCTCTCTCTCTGAGCACATACAAACAAAACATTAACAAATATAATTTCGATTTTAGTTTATTTTAATATAAATTAATTTATATATGCTCAGTAGTAGGTTTCACTAGTTCATTAGACAACTTTTTAAAAATCCTAACAAATACAATTTTAGCGAATTTCCCCTATAGGGAAGAAGCTATTACCGTAGTCGGCATGGTAAGACCTAGGCCCGGGACCATGATAACTTTTCGTTTTGAGGTCCCCAGACCCCAAAAACACCATTCGTTCGAAACTGTATATATATGTATATATATATATATATGTCCGTGAGCACGATAACTCTCGTAAAAATTATCAGATTTTGATGAAATTTAGTATAAACGTGTAAAGCAACATTTATGACTATAAGTTCGAAAACCAGCCAGATCGCTCTACCCGAAGGGGTATTTTGGGGGGGTTTTGTACCCCAAAAATGGGTTTTTCGAACTTTTTACATATAATTTTGGAAATAGTCAAACTTTGGTTTTTTCCATTGGATTCAGCTTAAAAAAACACACAATTTGGTATTTTGATCATTTCTCTACGTCAATTGGTTACCGAGATATTGAAAGTGCTAAACACAGTACATTGTCTAATGTTATTCTTATGGAGGAAAATAAAAATGTTATATCTCGCTTATTTATGAACGTATACTGACGAAACTTGGTATACGGCTTCATCTCGTTGTGGACCATTGATATTTGCTCAAAAAACAATTTTTTACCAAAGGCTCCCGTAGCAGCAAACCTGCGTACTCAGCCCCATCTTATTCTTATGGAGAATAAGTAACGTGTTATCTGCCTTCATTATGAAAATAAATTAATGAAATTTGGTATGTGGCTTTACCTAGATGAGTTATATTGATATTTGTGTGAAACCCCATTTTTTGTGTTCCTTGCTTCAGCAAACCTGCATACTCGGCCGCCATGTTATTCTTATGGAGAATAATTAAAATGTCATAAATCGTTTATTATGAATGTATATTGATGAAACTTGGTATGTGGCTTTATGTAGTATTAAGATACATATATATGCATTGGAAATTCGCTGAGTACGCAGGTTTGCTGCTACGGGGGTATTTATTGATAGGAAAATCATCATTGAATAAGCGCTGTTGTGCAGTTAAAATTGCACACAGCATATCAAAGTAAAAGCCTATTTTTAATCCAATAGGACAAATTACTATTTGTAAACTGGGAAAACGGTAACACCGGGTTAAGCTCATTATAATTATAAGGGTTCATAACGTAGAGTTTACAAAATAATGGAAAACCTCACAGTTGTTGTGCAGATGATGAGGCTAACTTTGAAATTGTTACGAAATCTGCGTTTCTTGTTTGTGAACCCTAAAATAATTTTAATCGCGGTTTCTACTGATAGGGTCAAAAGTTAAATATAAATCCTCAACATTCATAAAAAAGAATATTTGTTAAGACGGCCAAGGATAGATGTATTAGTAGGCTACATCGATTTAATCTGTAGTTATATTGTTGTCTTAGCTATAAATGGGACAGGGTTAAAACTTAAATCAATAATTTAAAAAATTTGCTCCATTAAAACATCAACAAATATTTAATATTTATTAATATTTTGTGAGGCCTTCCTGCATCATCAGAAAAAATCAGTTTGTGAGTCTGCCTGCCGAAGCCAGCTTTGCTGGAGAAAGTTACGTCTCAAAATCCCAAAGTCTGAAAATGGCAAAAAAACAGTCTCAAAATCCCCTCAAGAAAAATGCAACCGTAATAGGTCCGCTAATGAATCTCAAAATCCCCTAGAGCTAGGGTGGAGGTCCCTTTACTCTTGCACGCGCATTCAGGAGCTCAACACCTATAGTCCCGTACGGTGCAGGTATACAGCTTCGTGATTCAGCTCATAGCTCTGATATTTATGAGTGTAATCGTAACTTCAAATAAGTTATACTTCTTTAATCTTCATTTAATTCAAAAAAATTAGTTCACATACGCATGGTAGTAATTTTTAATTAATTAATAAGAGTGTTTTCAAGTACACCCCGTTTAAAAATAAAAAAATAATATTTTGTACTGAATTACGTGGTTATCCGCGCGGTTTCAAGGCGTCCGTGGGTCTAGTGATCCCCTGTTGAATGTATTTGTTTATGCGAGCCCGTACACAACAGTCCTACCTTGTTGCACCATTGGTACCAAATGTACCATTTTACAAAAGGACACGCAATCCCGGCTTGTGCTAACAATGGACCTTTTCGCATTTTACAAACTTTCCTCAAAGTTTGTCTTATTTTGTATATTAGTCCCTGGGGGCCGAGCTTTGATCGGGGAAGGTCAGCCAGTTTGTTTGGATGACTCGGAGTAATTTTTCACCTCGTCCCCCAACTGATGAGCAGATTTCCTTAGCTCATTTGGCTCTTTTCTGCATGTTTAAGGTCACTCCAATTTTTAACATATAGTTCAATGTCCCTTTTATTAATTTTGTCATGGTCTCAGGAAACCTCAACCTATATTAATACGCGAGTGGTTTTTTCTTCACAGTCATAACTCGATAACGGGTGGGCGGATTTTAACGTTTGAGGTGTCAAATTAAAGGTATTTTTACGTAGATACTATGCCAAAATGTCTCAGAATGTTAAGACAGGGCTTCACTAAATACAGTAAAGCAAAGGGCTGAATTGTCGGAACGCTGGTGCTATCCGACGACGGACGTCTATACTAAGTGTTGATTGAAAGTTATCCGCATTATTCTCAGATGTTTTCATCCATTAAATATGGGATTTTTTTATGTTTGTTTACAACTGAAGTAACCTTTAGTTGGGTACAAACCAAACTTGCTCGGATTCGAGCAGCAGTACAACTAGTTTTAATACTTAAACTACAATATTATAATTACTTTGAGCTGTTATTATTCTAACTCATAACACTCGTGATCGCGCGTGCGGGCTGGGCGTTAGGGATTTTGAGACTAGTTGAAAGGAAGCAACCCGAATAATTAGGGTACCTCTGGAATTTGGGGTTTTTGAGACTTGGGGATTCTGAGGCGACACGGGAGAGAAACCTCACAATATATTAAAGTTATTAAATATTGGTAAATGTTTCGTTTTCAAATTACTTAAAACATTAGCCAGTTTACTTTATTCTCGAAGGAGCTCTTGTCAAGGTAGCCTTCGTCGATAACTAAACTGCCATTCGAATCAACAAATGCTTCGAGTTTGCCTGTAAGTAATTAGCAGTAAGGTGTAATTTAAGACCCACTCATTGCTTTAGACTGTAAGTTAAATTAAATTATTGTTGTCTCAGTGTTTTTTTGTTGTTTAGTTTAAAATTATAATCATTTAATCGCTGTTTAAGACCCTGACGCATCTGATGGGAATGTTAATGGGAATTTGAAGGAATTATGAGTGTAGAATGGGTGAGATGCCTTGGGTAGCCTTGTAAATTGGCACTGACTAAGACTGACTGATTCTTTATCCAGGTTTATTAACTATGTATACTGTTTAACCTTGCGTGGAGGTACGTTATACCACTGATTATACATTCTGTATTCAAAATCAATGGTTATACTAGATCTGCACGGCATGATGTGTACGGTTACACTGAGATGACGCGCTTCACTGACTTCCCCCAAAAATTTGGATCAATTTTAAAATAATAGTTATGTATTTTGCTTTGAGAGTTAAGGATTATATTGTTTTCCTTAGTATCTGAATCCAAGAGATAGAATAGAGAACATTAATCTCACCCGTTGTATCGGCAGATGACACTGACACGTGATCGGCGAACTGGTGAGGGAAATGCTCCACTTGCAGTTGGTGGCCAGGTGAGGTCTTGATGTAGGGGAAGGTGTCCTGTAGGCACTGGCCGGGGTAGAACCACGAGTCACAGCCGGGGTACGCGGGGTACTCGGTGTACGGCCCGGGTGGGGGGTACTGCTGGCCCATGTACGAGATGGGCGGGTAGTCCTGGGTCTGGGGGGCGTCGTGGTACTGGGGCGCCGGGGCCGGGGTGTTCATGAAATATTGGCCGCCGGGGGTCGACTGCAGGGGGGGTCGCCGCGACTTGACCCCTAGCTTGCCGCAGGAACCGCGGGCGCGACGTCTGTAAGAGCCGTCCTCGAACATCAGTTTGAACCCGGGGTCTATGGTCCAGTAATGGCCCTTGCCGGGGCGACCGAGGCCCTTGGGCAACTTGACGAAGCACTGGTTGAGGGACAGGTTGTGTCTGACCGAGTTCTTCCAGCCCTGGTAGGGGCCGCGGAAGAAGGCAAAGTGCTGCTGCAGGAAGGTGTAGATCTCGTTGAGCGTGAGCCTCTTGGTCGGCGAGCTCTCGATGGCCATGTAGATGAGCGCGATGTAGGAGTAGGGCGGCTTCTCCTGGCGCCTCAGGCCGGCGTTGGTCTTCTTGGTGGCGGTCGTGGACGTCGCCGTGACCGCGGACGTCGCCACGGTAGAGTCCGCCGCGTGACTCGCCACCGGACGTTGTAGCGCCGCATGTCCGAGACCGTGAACACTCGACCCGTGATGGACCACTGACGGCAACTGCGATCCCGCGTCTACGTTCTCGCTCTTCATCATTATCGTACACATTCTATCCCGGCAAAAACACAAATTCAATAAACATTTACGCTTAAAAAATATCTGTTTTGGTGCGGTCAGGTCTTGTTTAAACACACTCCGGATTACTTAGAGTCACCTCACTTTATAGTGTATACAGAAAGGAGTTGATGCGGGCTCATACCATATACAAACAGTGCGAGAGATGAGAATGGCAGGGACGGGCGCTGGCGGCTGCGCTGCTGGGTGCCGCCGCAGCCAATCACGGCCGGGGGCGGGGCCGCGCCGTGTGGCAACTGTCACCCGGTCTACTGAGTTAAAATCAGTGTTGTACCAAAGAAGATTTTAATTATTAGTCCGAGGGCAAAAATTGATTTAAGGCTTTTATAAGGTTTTTTGAGAATTTCCTGCAGAATGAAAACCTTATAAGACCAATATAAAAACAATATTTTTGATAATAAGTAAACAGATTATTAACCGCTAATTTGGAAGAGTAAATTTTTTCAGGAGAGAAATGAGAAATTTGTTATAATTACGTAAGGGCCCCCTTATTGTGGGGCCCTTACGGTGGGTCTCGTTGTGGGTCCGGGCCCGCTCACGTCTAGGTGCGGCCCAGCAACGTTCAAGTAATACTCTTACAGGCGGAGTGGGCCCAGGCGAGTTAAAAACTTTACGTGGACACGCATACACTCTTCTGAACACGAGATTTAAGACGGCCACACACTATCGGACTTTTGCCCGAACTAGACATCGAACAAGACATCGAACCGAGCGTATTTGGCTTCGAAGGGAGAAAATCCGGTAGTTTGTGGGGCCTCCGAACCAGACACCGAACAAGACATAGAACCGAGCATCGAGCGCTCTCGAGGCGGTTTTTTGACGAAAGATCAAAGAAAGATCGGTCCGATGTCTTGTTCGGGGTCTGGTTCGGGGTTCGATAGTGTGTGGCACCTCCACGCTGCTCCGAGCGCCGTCCCGAGCGCCGTCCCGAGCGCCGTCACGAGCCTATTACTATTTACTATTTTAAAGTTCATCAACTTATATTATTTAATATCCATAGTTGAATTATATGTATTATTAATTTAGATTCTCTTTGATTCAGATTTAAATGTTTTTTTTATATTTAAGTCACGTAATCACAAACTTAGATTTTATCCAGACAGTTGTTATATAATTTTAACCGGACTTACTTGAAATAAACATTAACCCTACTACAATGTTGGTGTTTTTTTTAATAAATTAAAGGTAGTAAGACTTAATTGTTGAAATGAAGGGAAGCGCATACAAACCTCGAAATGTAAAATTACAACATGTATCTCTTGTGTATTTTAATTTCTCATAAAACCAAGCAGTTCAAATTGGCAGCAAACAACTTAAAGAGCAACTTTGAGAAACACTAGAGTGTAACCATAATTCTTTTTTATGTGAATAAGTTTTTTGTAACAGTATAAACGTTACAAAGTTATGGTATTTGTTATGTGTTATTTTATTGCATTAATTTATATATACTTTTTACTATATTCCATTTGTAATAAATTACATGTTGCATTACTTTTTGATTTACTAAATTATTACAACCACCTTATTGTTGTTACAATCCTCCTACATAGTTAATAATATCCAGGCCTACTGCTTTTGCAAGATATTTGATTTGTTAACAGATAAATCTGCTAAACTAGTTTAACCTAAATAAAATTAATAATGTTAGTAAAATGAATTCATATGCAACTACAAATTAATCTCTACTACATAACCCCAGCCCCCTACCACCCTACCTGCATCCCCTAAACCCCACAAGTACATGGCCAACCTGCACAACGGCAACTAAACGGTGGTCCCCACCGTTTTTACCCCGCTCGGTCTTTTCGGGCTCAATCTGTCCGATCCGATGTCTTGTTCGGGGTCTTGATCGGGATGAAGTTCGAAGTGAATTTGTGCCCTACTCCCTGCTCCCTGCTCGGTCCGATGTATTGTTCGATGTCTGGCTCGGGCAAAAGTCCGATAGTGTGTGGCCGCCTTAAAGGTACTCGTTCAGACAACGCAACGCGGGCGGCACGAACACTATGTTTGTACGTTCAGACAACGCAACGCGGGCGGTACGAACACCATGTTTGTACGTTCAGACAACGCAACGCGGGCGGCACGAACACCATGTTTGTACGTTCAGACAACGCAACGCGGGCGGCACGAACACCATGTTTTTACGTTCGAACATTGAGTATCCTAACTGTATGTAGTCTGTATGTTCAATGGTTCAAGGTGTCATACGACTGTATACAATTGTTTCCAATTATTACCCAAAGTTTCAGTAGAGAACCCTCTGGAATAAACCGTATCAATTGAACCCCTCCCCTTAATGCAACGTAATACCAGGTGTTACGTTTTTGTAATTGACAATATCGTACATTTTGCTCTTGATTAGTACAACTTATGAAATTAATGTTGAACATTTGATTTATTTTGTGGCTGGGAAACCCTTTATATGAGGGTAAACCCCTTGAATGTCATAGAGCGGTGGTCACTATCAGCCATTCCTCATGCACGACGATCGGACAAGCTTTTTTATAGTCTTTTTTTCAGTTTAATTAGTAATTTATGTTATTACTTTGTAACAAAGGCCTGCCTCTGGTTATAGAGTGAAACAATTTACTCCTACTTATCTTTCCTCAGCAAAAGTAGGTACATGGCATATACTTTTGCCTTCGTTGATTTAATTCAATGTAAACTACTTATTAAACTACGTTAAATTAAAATACCCCGTCGCAGCAAACCTGCATACTCAGCGAATTTCCAATGAATATATAACACAACACATTAAAACACTTAACAGGATTCATAAGAAATGTATTCACAAACAAGCGAAATTCAAAATATTAATTATTCTCCATAAGAATAACATTGGGGATGAGTACGCAGGTTTGCTGCAACAAGGCACACAAAATGATGGGTTTTTATGCAAATATCAATAGAACTTATCTTAGTGAAGTCACATACCAAGTTTCATCCATATACATTCATAAATAAGCGATATATAACATTTTAAGTATTTTCCATAAGAATAACATGGGGACCAAGTACCTAGGTTTGCTGCTACAGGAACCAAATGCGAAAAATTGTTTTTTTGTACAAACAACAATAAACCACAACCAGATCAAGTCATATACCAAATTTCGCCAGTTTATGTTCATAAATAAGCGAGATATACAATTTTTCTTTTTCTCCATAAGAATAACATTAGACAACGTACTGTGTTTAGCACTTTCAATATCTCGGTAACCAATTGACGTAGAGCAATGATCAAAATACCAAATTGTTTGTTTTTTTAAGTTGAATTCAATGGTATAAATTAAAATTTGATTTAAATTATAATTACAAGTCAAAACCCCAAAAAACACATTATAGTCACAAAACCCCCCAAAAACCCCCCTTCGGATGGTGCGATTCATCTGGTTTTTGAACTCGTTCAAATAAATGGTACTTTACACGTTTGTACCAAATTTCATTAAGATCGGACTTTTTTACGAGAGTTATCGTGCTTACGGACACATATATATATATATATAAATACTAAAAAATAAAAATTCAACTGAGCACCCTTTTTAAAATCTTTTATATATATACATATATAAAAATTTGAACGAATGGTGTTTTTGGTATCTGGGGACTTCAAAATGAAAATTTATCATGGTCTCGGGCTTAAGTCTTACCATGAGACCTACGGTAATAGCTTCTTCCCTGTAGGGGAAATTCGCTAAAACGAGTTTGCACGCAGCACGCTGACGTGAGGGAAGTGAATTTCCACATAAAAAAACTTTTAAAACTCAAAATCAGTGTAAAACGTACATTTATTTCAATTTTTATTGAATTCTGAAAACATTGATTTTTGGCTGTTCTGATGCTCCTGGTTTCATTTACCTGCAATGCTGAGAATACAATTTTGCGCATTATAAGGTTAGGAGAAGGTCCAGTCAGGCTTGAAAGTAGGCGTGAGGTTAAAAGTACACCAAGAAATGAATAACAGGCTTTTCTAATCTAAAACCCCCATAAGACTGTTTGGTCAATACACATTTTCTTCCATAACTTGGTAAATAGTTATGCTAAAATGACGGGAGAGGGCTTAAAAGTTTCGCCTCACTAATTCCCATCTTTTTACATAGATTAATTTTACATCCGAGGCTTTTCTGACCCTCTTTGGGCCCAAAAACTCAAATTTTGAAAGATTAATCCCCAAAAAAAGGGGTTTAGAGTTTTCCGATTGTTTTGCCCAACGAACTTGTCCAAGTGATTATAGAAAGGAATGTCCCTACCAAATTTGAAGTAAATCGGACAAAAAAAGCGACCGCTAGAGTGCATACACACATATATATATATAATTTTGAACGACCCCCCAAAACGTGTTCAGGGGGTCACGTTAGGAACTTCTATGGTGGTCCTGGGCTTAAGTTTCACCGTGCGGGTCATGCTAATAGTTCACTTTCCAAAGGAAATTCACGAATAACATAACTGTTGAATCACAATGCAACTTTAGATACCCAAACAAACATTCGAACACAGCCAGCCTCCTCCTCGCTAAACCGAGTTCAAAAAGTGGGAAAACGCCGCACGAAACTTGTTTCATGTTCATGGGGTTTAGATGACCCAAACACCGATTGTTTTTGCCCGAACCAATTCCATTTGTTCGTGTGTTAATACCTAGAAAAGAGCCTCCCTTGATATTGATCCTCTGGAAGACAATCTTTGGGATAAACCAAATACACTGATTCCCCCTCCGCGGAACGTAATACAGTATCAGCACAGACAAAGGAATCTATAGATTCGTTTCTCTGTGGTATCAGGTATTCCGCTTTTTTCCGCAGATAATCCCGTCACTTTAGTAGTGCGGTAGTGGTTCATGACGTTGGCAACGTATGAAATTAATGTTGGACATTATATTCCGCGTGTGGCTCAAAAAAACATTATGGTTGATAGGATACCATTCATCCATACCATTCACCCGCACAATGATAAACGATTAACACTACTTACTCCTGCTGCTATCCTTTCCTTTTCTCAGCAAAATGTTGTACAGGACATGTACCTTTCTTGTGTTCATTTCACACAGTATACCGGGTGTCCCACGTAAGGTGTCTCAAATTGATTACGGAAAAACGGCTTAACGTACAAGGATGAAATAAAATTATTTCCGCTAAATCGACCCCAAGGAATAACGTAAAAATATTTTTAACTTTTTTCCGATACAGGGTGTGCCAAAAACTGAGGGTCACTAGTTCGAATCTCGGAATTTTCAAATGTAAACATATGTCATGTTATACATCATTTTAAAGGTATTTAATAGACAAACATTTTGGCGAAAACAGAAATTAATTATCTTTTTCCGTTTCAAAATGGCGGCAGTTTTTTTGGGAAAAATCAATATGTTTTAAATACTCTATGTTTCCTATACCAATGCACATAGCCCTTCTCCGGTTGAAT
Organism: Allygus modestus; assembly: GCA_963675035.1. Lineage (NCBI taxonomy): Eukaryota > Metazoa > Arthropoda > Insecta > Hemiptera > Cicadellidae > Allygus > Allygus modestus. The sequence goes on from OY776114.1 coordinate 60,219,341, forward strand.
TTTCTTACTCGTTATGAAATTAGCTTTACTGTGATATGCAACAAGTAACGGTTTTTTGAAATAATAAAAATTCCAAAAAAATTGATCTTTGAAAATTTGCAAATGCTCATTGTTCAAAATTTCCAAATAGCAACATATGTCAAGTGGCACATCATTTTATAGGTTTTTTAATTCTTAACAACTTTCTAATTTACACTTACTTCGTATCTCTTTTAGTTTTTGTGTAAATAACAAAAAACCTAATTTTCCTATATCAAATGCATGTTATTTGGGTTTAACACTAAACAGCTGATCATGGCCCCATTTCATTTATTTGGAAATTTTGAACAATGGGCATTTGCAAATTTTCAAAAATCAATTTTTTTTGAATTTTTATTATTTCAAAAAACCGTTACTTGTTGCATATCATAGTAAAGCTAATTTCATAACGAGTAATAAAATTCAACCGGAGAAGGGCTATGTGCATTGGTATAGGAAACACAGAGTATTAAAAACATATTGATTTTTCCCAAAAAAAACTGCCGCCATTTTGAAACGGAAAAAGATAATTAATTTCTGTTTTTGCCAAAATGTTTGTCTATTAAATACCTTTAAAATGATGTATAACATGACATATGTTTACATTTGAAAATTCCGAGATTCGAACTAGTGACCCTCAGTTTTTGGCACACCCTGTATCGGAAAAAAGTTAAAAATATTTTTACGTTATTCCTTGGGGTCGATTTAGCGGAAATAATTTTATTTCATCCTTTTACGTTAAGCCGTTTTTCAGTAATCAATTTGAGACACCTTACGTGGGACACCCGGTATACTGTGTGAGTTGTTTGTTCTAAAACGGATATATTTATACATGGTTTGGTTTTATCTGACCACAGCCATTCTTTGCGCTAGAAATTTCAAAACGCGGGAAAACGCCCGCATGATGCTTCTTGTGTGAAGTACATCCACGGCCCGCATCCGCGTCCGCATCGTCTGTAAGGGCCCTAAACCAATTATCAATATTTAGGCACTTTTATAAGTTATTGTAGGACTATTATATCTGTGATATAGAACCTCTGTTCACAAGGTGCCTTCCAAGAAATTCTTTTTCAAATCCACTGAAAGTAACGTAAGTAAGTTTCGTCTGTCGAGAGAGTCCCACTTGGTTTTATCGTAAAGTAACAGGCGGAAATCTTGTGAGTTCCAAGCCTCAATAGTCAACTGGCGTAAAACTGTGTTTTGATTGCTGCCCATTAAAGGAACTTAAATGTGGCACCTTTAATTTAAATATATTTATTAGCATAAATAATATGTGTTTAGAGTGAATATGCTTCATTAGTTTTGAAGTAGAAGGGTTGCAAAAAGGAACAACTATATTAAAATTTGAATTCGTAGGGTTAAATTATAGGTAAAACTACATTACTATGTATACACTTAGTAATTTTGTAGCTTATGAAACGTCTGCAAATGCATGCAGAAAGAAAATTCCTGCTAATTAGTAATAACTTGGTTTATGAGTGTGGTGCCTTTTGATCCACGGCTGTCGGGTCAAAAAATACCTTCTGATGGGTAAATCAGATAGAAAAACGGAACTGCTAAACCGTTACTCTTCATCCATAATTAGAGAGGACGACACTCCCTCCCCCACATTCTCTCCTCTAGCGCGGTCATACCCGTGCGTATAAACATGACTACAATGTCTGTTGGCAGTAACTTGTTCTTAAAAACGTCCTTATGCTGTTCACCATCAGAACTGTATCAACATTTTAATACTGCATTTCTCTTAAGAGATACCTTATTACGTCAGTACAGTCATAACAGTTTATAAGCTCATCGGACTCTCTTCAACTACTGGTTAACACGTTGGATGCGGAGGACGATAATTTCCGCCCTCTAATTAACATTGAAACTTATGTGATTTTCATGTTTAAACATGTTTGTCAGCATTGAACGTGTTAAAGTTGAACTGCTAATGCTGTATTTTTATTGTAAGACGTGAATACTCACGAGGAATTTATGTTTTATGCAACCAGTAAATATTGTTAAAATTCAGAATAAAAACTAATATTCCTGGGATTGCTGCAGATTATAAAAACAGTGCAATTACATTGTAAGGATGTACCAAATGCAGTTATAACACAAATTATGTAGATATGTTCTTGGTGGGGCAAAACATTGTGACAAACAGTGTTATACAATTAGAGTTCATCCTATCAATATAGTGTTAGGCTGAAAGCTGCTACGCGTTCCTTCAATATATTTTTCCATACATCAAAATTTGTTGAGAAAAAAGATTCCCTGATATTTTGGTAATTGTTTTAGTTAGATATAAATTAAAACTATTGCCTAGCAAATGAAGTCGAGGCATTACTAAACGTTATTTGTTTCCTCTTTATAAAGCTTCTGACTCACAATAAACCAGGTAGGAATCGGAGCCGCTAAAACGTGAGAGAGAACATTATCCCCACATTATCTCTGAGCTGCAGCCCCTCTCCCACCTTATCTCCTCCGGCGTGGCCGTACCCGCAAGTAGAAACATTTACCGGGTTAAAAACAAGTGTTTTGCCATTTTAAATATACACTAGTAGCCTGTCACGGCTTCACTCGCGATCACAACGCAATATTATACTGATATTCCCGTATAAATATTGTGTTACCGTTCCAAAGCCATCATGGCCTGCTGATTAACTGTGTTTACTTTATCCAGCTGATTGCTTAAAACTTATAGTTATTTCCCAATGTTAATCTTATGGGAAAAAACTCAACTTTAAGGGGCCCCAGGGCCTCACTCCCAAATTATTTCTCTATAAAAAATTTTTCATGCACAACTTCACGTTAGGCTCTTTCCAGTGACACCAAAAACATTAAAATCGGTTCAGTAGTTTAGGAGGAGTGATTGTCACAAAAAACCTGCTCGCCTATTAAATAAGTATAGATAGATAGATAAGTAGTTTGTATGGAATCTCCCTAAGTATTAGTAATTATAATTCTTGTCAGTCCTGATATTTTCCCAAACTGGACATTTAAATGCTCAATATTAACGCACATATCACAACAACGATGTGCCCCAGAACAACCTTCAAAGAAGACAAATTAAACTGTATAAAATAGAAAAAATAGATATATGTTCGCATCTATTTAGTTGTTCAATCTTTGTAACACCTTACATTAGCGTGCTGCGAGACGGACTCATTGAATATGTTATGCTATTTTACTAAACGTTGTAAACTTCCCCATCAATATAACTGTAACCATAGATTAAACATACTATGTTTAATCTATGCTGTAACTTATGGACAATATTTTCGTACTGCGCCTGTTAACAAATTATTTCTTATATAATGGCTGTAATTTTTACAAGTTTATGACCGATTTATTTAGTCATAATTGATATGAAATTATTTCTCCAGGAAAGAGGTTCCTTACCTCCCTAAACTAGTGTCGTCCTTTAGGTGCGATATAAAATGAATAATTTGCTTTAGTATACTTCAATGGACATTCGTATATTGCGAGTGAGCACCACAACATTCCTCCTTATGAATATGGACATTGGACATAAAATAATTAGTCTGTGTTTTGACTATTTGCAAATAACAAACTAACTTCTGTATAACGTATAATTACATTACCACTATAGTTAAAAAAATATTTTTAAGTTTAAAAGAAAATCCTCATAGAATTAACCGTCCAAAACTGCACGACAACCAACAGCAATCAGAACGTGTAAACTACCTTTATGGCATAGGAAACATAGACATGCGCAGTTTGGGTTTCATGGGTGCCATGACACCCATAATAGATGAAGGGGCTCCAAATAGGTAATAAAAAGTAAGTATTTATTGTACAAATTTTACTAGTTTCATAAATAAGATAGACATATATGTAGGTTTTTGTTTTCATACTTGAACTACGTTCATCATTTTATTGTTTTGCCATTCCGTTGTATTTACAAACGTAAATTATTGACACGACGTAAGTTTCAATTCAAACCACGAGTCGTCATTTTTAGCTGGCGACTTAAATATTTCTTGGTAGCTACACTGAAAAAAACTCTACAGTAAAGGCTACGCATAATAAGGGTAAAATTAACGTTAAGCTAAGGTTACTATTTACCCAACCTTAATATGGTTATTTTTAACCATAAGTTATAGTTAAACATACCTATAATAAAGTATCAACAACCTTAACATGTTTAATTCGTTAATGTACACATTACCTAAAGGCTTTTATAAAGTAATAGTAACCTAAGGTTTCTAAGGTTAATTTGTTAAAGTAGATATTACTTTGAACAAAAATATCAAGTCCCGATCGGGTCTCGAACCCACGACCTTTGAATTACTGAATCCCCCAAGGCCATTCTGACTCATGAGAACCGGAGTAATGTAGGTAGACTGAACCTACACTACTTGTACTACGTACTTTTGATTTATTCTTCTAAAATTGGATAATACTTTCGTGTTATGCTTCTTATTGAATCTACTCGTGCAAATCACCGTAATAAAAGTATAAAAAATTAATTTTATTTATGTATATATGAAATCTGAAAAAATACCGAGTAAATTAATATATATTTAATATAATTATAAATAACAATATAATGTTTATATAAATAAATATATTAATATTAATATTAATACCAATATTAATACTAATATTAATATCAATATTAATTAATGTAATGATTAATAATAATACAATATTGCAGGATTTTCTAACGCGGACTACCCAACGATTGGTTGGTTGGCCCAACCACGATAGTACCAACTGACCGATTAATTACCCAACCACTTCTAACCATGCCAACCATTCCCCATCGTTAGCCCAACGATTTGTGCTAATGGGGCGAGTTTAAAGCGAAAGTAATAACTCCTTAAGTGTTGTGTGTATTTTACCACATAAAGATCAAGTAAGGTAGCGAATACAATATAATAAGGATGATTGTAGTTTAATATTAACTAAATTAATAGCAACCTAAACAACTAGGTATTCCTTACCATAGTTATATGAACTAGTGTGCCCATTACCTTAGTAGGGTAAGACTAAATTAACTATAAGTTAAAGTAGCGGTAACCTTAAGAGTTTTGTATTCTGTGCCATAATTTTATCATAGTTTTATTTATACGGTAAAAATAACATCACTAAGGTTAAATTTGGTTTAACCTTAAAAATAATGTAAAAACAACCTTAGAGTTTTTCAGTGTATGAGCTAGAGCGTTGGTACCCTAGCCCTAATCCCTCCAACCTCTTCTTTTTTCTTGTCAGCCCACGATAAACTGAACTTTTAACCATTGATGTTGTTGCATATTTCCCTAGTATCATAAAACGTTTAGTTTATCTGTTTTTGTTTTGTTTTTTACATTGCTTTCGTTATCAAACGATATAGTCGATTCTCCGCATTTTTGCATAAAATATACAAAATCCGTTAGTTTTTAGGATTATTCTGAATGATGTTCACTTTTTGTGTAACGTGAATTTTTATTGTTTTGAGTAGATTTTTATGCATGAAATAGTATAGATATGTCTAAAATAAAATATCATAGTGTTTTAAGAAATGTGTGGAAGAAAGGGGAAACATAATTTTGACAAAGTTCTTGTTTGTTTATTGAATCCAATGAAGATACTAAAGGTAAGTTATTTTTTGGTGTACCAAGAAACCAGACAATTTTGGCACAGGTATTTCGACACTGAAGACTAGGTATAGGTAATAACATACTAAAAAATTAGAACCCCATGACCTTTTGCACGCACGGGTGTTTTTTACTGGACTACTAGTGTATTAAATAAGTAATAGATAACTGAAAAACACGACATTTGTTTGTCAATTGCTAAAGAACACATTGCATACTCAAATAAGATGTTTCCACCTTAAAAAACGGCAAAAATATACGCAAGTGCAGCGAAACCGTTTGTCTTATGCGCGACCCACAAACTGAGGTGGTACTATAAACATGTCTACCTTGTTATTCTTAATGGCTATGTTTGTGGCTTCAATATTGCCACAATAAGGGACCCAATATGTGTATTGTCCATTGGTAATCCACCTTTGAAATATAACCCTACGTTCCTATGACCTACGGGCTTTTATTGATTACATATTATAATTGCAGAGCTTGTAGTTTCTGGAAGTTTCCCTTACGTAAAGAACATTGTTAGAACTTGTAATATGTTTTAATAAGCTTTGAATATGTTATATCTATGCGTATTCAGAAAGACTTTTCTGTTATTGCTTAGGATGTTTGTCCAGCAATTACTGTATTTTCTATACTCCTTTAATTACTTTTCAAATTCAATATCCTTTTTTACTTTTTCCTCCTTATACATAGTATATGGATAAAGTATTGTTTTCGTCCAAATTTGTTAATTTGAGTTATTAGTGAAAATGTAATTTTAATGGTCCCTGGTTCTAAAAAGAATGGGTTCGGAGTGATGTCTGAGTGTCTGTCAGTCTGGATGTGTACAGAGCTGGAGACCGCACCCGTGGTCCGATTTTGATGAAAATTGGTAAGTATGTACTAATCTACGATATCTCCAGGTGTTTTTTTTTTTTTTTCATTTTTTGACTTTTTTAAAGGTAAGTATCCAAAAAAACATCAAAAACTAAAAAAATCAAAATTTCTCAAAAACGACATTAACGATTTTGATTAAAATTGAGTGGTTTGTATAGCTTTAGGTTTCCAACACAATGACACCACCCACATTTATATAAAAATACGGGTTCAGATATTACAGGGCTTCAAATTTACAAAATTCAGTTTTTTATTTTTTATAAAAAATGTAAGTTCTAAATCAAATTTACTCATCACCACTAAGGAACCTCAAAAAACTATACAATATAGTATTTTGAAATAATTCTACGATTACTCGATTACTGGTTGCGGAGAAAATTGAAACTTTCATTTAGCGGTGAACACAGCGTTATTCTTATGGGGAATACACAAATTACAATTTCTCTCTTATTTAGTGATCAGTTTAATTACAATTTGATATGCAGGTCAAGTTAGCTTTAACCAACAGAGTATATTCAAAGGACGAATCCCCCTAACACCGGGCGGGGGGGGGGTAAGGGGGTGATTCCCCTCTTAAAACAATTGTGTTTAGCAAAGGATTTTGTAGTTACTCCGGATTTGGTTGAACATTTCTGAAAAAGTTTTTAGAAGATTTTCTGTGCATTATACCGGACTTAATTTTCTATAGTTAGTAAATTCAAAATAATTTAGTAATTAAGTTGGGCTAAAAGGAAGAAAGTATGTGTCAGTTTCCTGATACCGTTTATTTATAAAATACTAGCTGGTACCCGGCGCGTTGCTGCCGCAGAAGAGTCATTGAATCTGTTTTATGTCAAATACTCGTTCATTTTCAATATGAGCTCGTTCGCTTCGCTCCGCCTCCCAGATGAACTCGTTCGCTACGCTCACTCGCCTATCGAAAAAAATAGTTTAAGTTGACATTTGAATAGTTCTTTTATTTCCATTATGAGAGTTGCCATTCAAGTAGGTTTATTTCCATAATGATAAACAGCTGTTTACAATATTTTAAGTTATAGATATCATCTGATAAAATCAAAAGAAATCTTTCTTCCATAAGATTAACGTTGAAACTTTTAAGTCCAGTGAACCACAGCCCTAATGTCCTAGGAAATCGGTTAATGGCCTATAACCTTCCCAGGGTTAACCTGTGTTACTATGCAAAATTTCAAAGCAATCGGATGAACGGTATGGCAGCTCATAAAATACGAACAAACATTGATTTTTATATATTATTTGATATTTGAAGTTAGGAATTCTGGGAAATGTCATTCATAAATTATCAATTAATTCTCTTTAACAATAACTCATACATGAAACTTTTAAAAAATAACTGTAAAAATACAATAATTTACCAACCGTTATAGACTAACCGGATGACCTAGAATTATTTATAGTTTTGTGCATATGTTGAGCATCAGTATTAATTTAAAACTCAATCCTTAAATTTAAAATATATTTCAATTTTTGAGTCAACTTTTTTGAGCCCGTTAAAAACACTTTTATTATGCTTCTCTATTCCGATGAAAGACGGCATATTGCATTGTTAACAGCCCAGTGGCATAAACAAATTTTATTGAAAATATAACTTCCAAACTTCTATTTTTACACATAATGTTAATAATTTTAAGAAACAAGGATGTCAACACAATGTTGTCACTGTCAGTATCCGTTTCAATTTCAAAAATGTTTATTTTTATTTACAATTTAATTTGTTCAAGGATTTGTTTTTACCAGGCGAAGATAGGACGGTCCGGCCCTTTGGGTTTCATTCCGGCACTTGCCCATGGTGTAAGCAAGCCCATGACTTACACCATGCACTTGCTTAAGTGTGATGAGATACATACAGTGATTCGGTACAAACCGACTCCCATTTGACCCCTAGAATGGGCTATCCGTGATTTGATCCCGGGACCAACCAAATGTGAGGCGTAATCGTCAACATTGCCACATCTCATTTTTATATTTTTATAAAACCTAATACAACAGTGATTATGACACTGTAGGTTACACTAACCTAGTGAGTTTTTCTCTCTTTTAAGTTTAAATAATCTTTATATATTATTTATTATGGGTGTTGTAGTTGGTATGCCATATCTCCCTTAAAACTTCATCAAAACCAATAATTGAGCTAACATGTTGAAGGTAACCTTCACCCCTAAATTCCAAAATCAGCAAATAATTCAAAAGTATAAAAATGGTAATGTGATTCTACCTTTTAGCGAATTTCCCCTATAGGGAAGAAGCTATTACCGTAGGTCTCATGGTAAGACTTAAGCCCGAGACCATAATAACTTTTCATTTTGAGGTCCCCAGATGCCAAAAACACCATTCGTTCAAATTTTTATATATGTATATATATATATATATATATTTATATATATATATGTGTCCGTAAGCACGATAACTCTCGTAAAAAAGGTCCGATCTTAATGAAATTTGGTACAAATGTGTAAAGTACCATTTATTTGAACGAGTTTGAAAACCAGATGAATCACACCATCCGAAGGGGGGTTTTTGGGGGTTTTGTACCCCAAAAATGTGTTTTTGGGGTTTTCACGTGTAATTTTAATTTAAATCAAATTTTAATTCATACCATTGAATTCAGCTTAAAAAAACAAACAATTTGGTATTTTCATCATTGCTCTACGTCAATTGGCTACCGAGATATTGAAAGTGCTAAACACAGTACGTTGTCTAATGTTATTCTTATGGAGAAAATGAAAAATTTCATATCTCGCTTATTTATGAACATAAACTGGCGAAATTTGGTATATGGCTTGATCTGGTTGTGGTTTATTGTTGTTTGCACAAAAAAACAATTTTTCGCCTATGGTTCCTGTAGCAGCAAACCTAGGTACTTGGTCCCCATGTTATTCTTATGGAAAATAGTTAAAATGTTATATATCGCTTATTTATGATATATTTTGTTGTCCAGATACACGGACAACAGTATCAAGTTGAACAGCCTCTCGGCGGGATCCAGTCGGGAAGCCGCTATTTCCTCCAGTATGATGTCGGCAACGAAGTCCCTGAGTGGTTTGGGAAGCTCCGGAATTATTTCCGGAGCGCGCTCCCGGATCTTCGCCACCGCTAGATGTTGGAGGGACTTGGGACTCTGAACAGTGTTCATAGCCGTGCGCTCGGAGCGATGTCTGACTCTTGACTGAACTGAATGCGGGACAGGTACCTTTCCGGGGGGGGCTGACGTCACCGGGGGGGGGGGGGTCATGTTCAAGTTTTACAAGTAAACTTTTCTTTTTTATTTCTTTTTTTTAAGGAATGAGGTTAAGGGTAAAAGAAGTCTTTATTACCAGAACAACATGTAGTGGGTTATAGGTAATCGGTTATTGTCCAGGTCCTCTGACATTCTCCTGGACATCCAGCACTGCCATTCTGCCATGGTTAAGGGTGAACTGCAACCCTTGTGAAACCTCGTTCCACTGTGCCGGGTCGCCCGGGTCGAAACGACGAAAGGACATTAAGGGCCCGGCTGGGACCCACCACCCCGGCCTGAGGAAGATGTGTGCACCTCTCCTCATCGCCTCCTCGACCCGAATCCTCGTGGGGGTAAGGAACTCTGGTCCTAGCAGAAGGTAGCGGTGGAAGTTAGGTTCATTGACAAACACTTCCACTGTAGCGATGTCCATCGTGAAAGGGGCTCTGGTCAAGACTAACTCAGAGACAGTAATACTTCGTCCACACAGTAAGAGCTCCAAAGACAAACTGACGAAACCCTTGAGGACGCGCTCATAAATAGCACTCCAGTCGGGAGGAGGCCTCATGCGACGCACTTGCCGGAGGAGTGAGGGAGTGATGAGGGGTCTGGAAGGCCGCTGATGAGTAAACAGCCCTGGGCGGTCACGTAGGCCCTAGCACGCGCCTCGACACGTGACGCCGCGGAGCCGCTCGCAGTTTGGTTTAGTCAAGCCGGCATACAACGTGTAACGAAGTCACATCAAATTCGGTCGGCAAACAGCCGAGATCCCATGAGGAAAACGCGTTTAAAAATTAATAGCGAGCCTGTTTAACGGTGGATTTTCAATTTTCTTTAAGGGATGGTTTACTTAGGCCGCCACCCGACATGTGGTGAAGTTTCATCAAAATCGGTCGGTAAACAGCTGAGATCCCATAAGGAAAACGTGTTTAAAAATTAATAGCGGGCCCGTTTAACGGTTGATTTTCAATTTTCTTTAAGGGATGGTTTACTTAGGCCGCCGCCCGACATGTGGTGAGGTTTCGTCAAAATCGGTAGGTAAACAGCTGAGATCCCATAAGGAAAACGCGGTTATAAATTAATAGCGGCCTTGTTTAATGGCGGATCTATTGGGTTCTTACGTCATTCGCTTCCTCTGGGATAGGCCTACACTCTGGAAAAAGTCCCGTGGGAATCGGTGGGTAAATAGGCTAGTTATTAATTTTCGAAAGTTTTTTCCTCATGTTCAAGGTCATCACGAAAAGTGTCGCAGACGAACGGGGGGGCTGACGTCACGGGGGGGGGTCAAGGTCAAGGGGGTCAAGGTCATCGGGGGGGGAGGTGGATCCTCAGGATCCTCACTGCGCCTTTGCTGGTTTTGAAGGAACCAATGCCCCCTACTCCCAACGATTGGTTGGTTGGCCCAACCGCGATAGTACCAACTGACCGATTAATTACCCAACCACTTCTAACCATGCCAACCATTCCCCATCGTTAGCCCAACGATTTGTGCTAATGGGGCGAGTTTAAAGCGAAAGTAATAACTCCTTAAGTGTTGTGTGTATTTTACCACATAAAGATCAAGTAAGGTAGCGAATACAATATAATAAGGATGATTGTAGTTTAATATTAACTAAATTAATAGCAACCTAAACAACTAGGTATTCTTTACCATAGTTATATGAACTAGTGTGCCCATTACCTTAGTAGGGTAAGACTAAATTAACTATAAGCTAAAGTAGCGGTAACCTTAAGAGTTTTGTATTCTGTGCCATAATTTTACCATAGTTTTAATTATACGGCAAAAATAACATCACTAAGGTTAAATTTGGTTTAACCTTAAAAATAATGTAAAAACAACCTTAGAGTTTTTCAGTGTATGAGCTAGAGCGTTGGTACCCTAGCCCTAATCCCTCCAACCTCTTCTTTTTTCTTGTCAGCCCACGATAAACTGAACTTTTAACCATTGATGTTGTTGCATATTTCCCTGTATCATAAAACGTTTAGTTTATCTGTTTTTGTTTTGTTTTTTACATTGCTCTCGTTATCAAATGATATAGTCGATTCTCCACATTTTTGCATAAAATATACAAAATCCGTTAGTTTTAGCGAATTTCCCCTATAGGGAAGAAGCTATTACCGTAGGTCTCATGGTAAGACTTAAGCCCGAGACCATGACAAATTTTTTTTTAAGGTCCCAAGATGACTAAAACACTATTCGTTCAAATTTATATATATGTATATATATATCTATATATATATATATATATATATATATATATATATATATATATATATCTATATATGTGTCCGTGAATGCGATAACTTGAGTAAAAAACGTCCGATTTTGATGAAATTTGGCTCAAATGTGTAAAGTGACATTTATGACTTTAAGTTCGAAAACCAGAAAAATCGGACTATGGGAAGGGGGGTTTATGGGGGTTTTAAATTTTCCAAAAATCAGTTTTTTGCATTTTTCACCCTAAAATTTTTGAAACAGTTAATTTTGGTTTTAACCATGTTATAGAGCTTAAAAAAACAAATAATATGGTATTTTGAATTATTAACCTAGGTTAAGTGGTTGCGGAAAAAATCCAAAAAAACATGCTCATAAAATCTCCCATGTTAATCTTATGGGAAAAAGGTTTTTGGCTTTTCCTCAGTTAGTTTTACTTTAAACTTCACATTTGCTTTTACCAATCACTTCAGCTCCACAAAACAATCATTTTGGTGTTTAAATTGTGATTCTACGTCCAACCGTTGCAGAGATATTCAAAGTACTAAACACAGTACGTTGTCCAATGTTATCCTTATGGAGAATAAATAAAATTTGATATCTCGATTATTTATGAATGTATATTGATGAAACTTGGTATGTGGCTTCATGTTGTACTGGTATATTGATATTTGAACAAAAAACAAATATTTTGTTGGTTGTCCCCGTAGCAGCTAACCTGCATACTCAGCCCTAATGTTATTCTTATGGAGAATAAGTAAAGTTTTATATCTCCCTTAATTATTAACATAAATTAATAAAACTTAGTATGTAGCTTCACCTGGTTGAGTTAAATTGATAATTGCATAAAAACACATATTTTGTGCTCCTTGTTGCAGCAAACCTGCATACTCAGTCCTATGTTATTCTTATGGAGAATAAATAAAATGCTATAGATCATTTAGTTATTAATTTATTTTTATAAAACTTGGTAAGTGCCTTTAAGTGGTAGTGAGAAACATATATATTCATTGGAAATTCGCTGAGTACGCAGGTTTACTGCGACGGGGGTATTTAGGATTATTCTGAATGATATTCACTTTTTGTGTAAAGTGAATTTTTATTGTTTTGAGTAGATTTTTATGCATGAAATAGTATAGATATGTCTAAAATAAAATATCATAGTGTTTTAAGAAATGTGTGGAAGAAAGGGGAAACATAATTTTGACAAAGTTCTTGTTTGTTTATTGAATCCAATGAAGATACTAAAGGTAAGTTATTTTTTGGTGTACCAAGAAACCAGACAATTTTGGCACAGGTATTTCGACGCTGAATACTAGGTATAGGTAATAACATACTAAAAAATTAGAACCACATGACCTTTTGCACGCACGGGTGTTTTTTTTTTACTGGACTACTAGTGTATTAAATAAGTAATAGATAACTGAAAAACACGACATTTTTTTGTCAATTGCTAAAGAACACATTGCATACTCAAATAAGATGTTTCCACCTTAAAAAACGGCAAAAATAAACGCAAGTGCAGCGAAACCGTTTGTCTTATGCGCGACCCACAAACTGAGGTGGTACTATAAACATGTCTACCTTGTTATTCTTAATTGCTATGTTTGTGGCTTCAATATTGCCACAATAAGGGACCCAATATGTGTATTGTCCATTGGTAATCCACCTTCGAAATATAACCCTACGTTCCTATGACCTACGGGCTTTTATTGATTACATATTATAATTGCAGAGCTTGTAGTTTCTGGAAGTTTCCCTTACGTAAAGAACATTGTTAGAACTTGTAATATGTTTTAATAAGCTTTGAATATGTTATATCTATGCGTATTCAGAAAGACTTTTCTGTTATTGCTTAGGATGTTTGTCCAGCAATTACTGTATTTTCTATACTCCTTTAATTACTTTTCAAATTCAATATCCTTTTTTACTTTTTCCTCCTTATACATAGTATATGGATAAAGTATTGTTTTCGTAAAAATTTGTTAATTTGAGTTATTAGTGAAAATGTAATTTTAATGGTCCCTGGTTCTAAAAAGAATGGGTTCAGAGTGATGTCTGAGTGTCTGTCTGTCTGGATGTGTACAGAGCTGGAGACCGCACCCGTGGTCCGATTTTGATGAAAATTGGTAAGTATGTACTAATCTACGATATCTCCAGGTGTTTTTTTTCATTTTTGACTTTTTTAAAGGTAAGTATCCAAAAAAACATCAAAAAACTAAAAAAATCAAAATTTCTCAAAAACGACATTAACGATTTTGATTAAAATTGAGTGGTTTGTATAGCTTTAGGTTTCCAACACAATGACACCACCCACATTTATATAAAAATACGGGTTCAGATATTACAGGGCTTCAAATTTACAAAATTCAGTTTTTTATTTTTTATAAAAATGTAAGTTCTAAATCAAATTTACTCATCACCACTAAGGAAACCTCAAAAAACTATACAATATAGTATTTTGAAATAATTCTACGATTACTCGATTACTGGTTGCGGAGAAAATTGAAACTTTCATTTAGTGGTGAACACAGCGTTATTCTTATGGGGAATACATAAATTACAATTTCTCTCTTATTTAGTGATCAGTTTAATTACAATTTGATATGTAGGTCAAGTTAGCTTTAACCAACAGAGGATATTCAAAGGACGAATCCCCCTAACAGCGGGCGGGGGGGTAAGGGGGTGATTCCCCTCTTAAAACAATTGTGTTTAGCAAAGGATTTTGTAGTTACTCCGGATTTGGTTGAACATTTCTGAAAAAGTTTTTAGAAGATTTTCTGTGCATTATACCGGACTTAATTTTCTATAGTTAGTAAATTCAAAATAATTTAGTAATTAAGTTGGGCTAAAAGGAAGAAAGTATGTGTCAGTTTCCTGATACCGTTTATTTATAAAATACTAGCTGGTACCCGGCGCGTTGCTGCCGCAGAAGAGTCATTGAATTTGTTTTATGTCAAATACTCGTTCATTTTCAATATGAGCTCGTTCGCTTCGCTCCGCCTCCCGGATGAACTCGTTCGCTACGCTCACTCGCCTATCGAAAAAATAGTTTAAGTTGACATTTGAATAGTTCTTTTATTTTCATTATGAGAGTTGCCATTCAAGTAGGTTTTTTATTTCCATAATGATAAACAGCTGTTTACAATATTTTAAGTTATAGATATCATCTGATAAAATCAAAAGAAATCTTTCTTCCATAAGATTAACGTTGAAACTTTTAAGTCCAGTGAACCACAGCCCTAATGTCCTAGGAAATCGGTTAATGGCCTATAACCTTCCCAGGGTTAACCTGTGTTACTATGCAAAATTTCAAAGCAATCGGATGAACGGTATGGCAGCTCATAAAATACGAACAAACATTGATTTTTATATATTATTTGATATTTGAAGTTAGGAATTCTGGGAAATGTCATTCATAAATTATCAATTAATTCTCTTTAACAATAACTCATACATGAAACTTTTAAAAAGAACTGTAAAAATACAATAATTTACCAACCGTTATAGACTAACCGGACGACCTAGAATTATTTATAGTTTTGTGCATATGTTGAGCATCAGTATTAATTTAAAACTCAATCCTTAAATTTAAAATATATTTCAATTTTCGAGCCAACTTTTTTTGAGCCCGTTAAAACCACTTTTATTATGCTTCTCTTTCCCGATGAAAGACGGCATATTGCATTGTTAACAGCCCAGTGGCATAAACAAATTTTATTGAAAATATAACTTCCAAACTTCTATTTCTACACATAATGTTAATCATTTTAAGAAACAAGGATGTCAACACAATGTTGTCACTGTCAGTATCCGTTTAAATTTCAAAAATGTTTATTTTTATTTACAATTTAATTTGTTCAAGGATTTGTTTTTACCAGGCGAAGATAGGACGGTCCGGCCCTTTGGGTTTCATTCCGGCACTTGCCCATGGTGTAAGTAAGCCCATGACTTGCTTAAGTGTGATGAGATACATACAGTGATTCGGTACAAACCGACTCCCATTTGACCCCGAGAATGGGCTATCCGTGATTTGATCCCGGGACCAACCAAATGTGAGGCGTAATCGTCAACATTGCCACATCTCATTTTTATATTTTTATAAAACCTAATACAACAGTGATTATGACACTGTAGGTTACACTAACCTAGTGAGTTTTTCTCTCTTTTAAGTTTAAATAATCTTTATATATTATTTATTATGGGTGTTGTAGTTGGTATGCCATATCTCCCTTAAAACTTCATCAAAACCAATAATTGAGCTAACTTGTTGAAGGTAACCTTCACCCCTAATTCCAAAAATCAGCAAATAATTCAAAAGTATAAAAATGGTAATGTGATTCTACCTTTTTATTGGTGGTTCTGGTGGCTTCATATTACAGCGACAAGTTTAAGTAAGGCAGAGGCTTACACGTCCGACGTGATCCGCTACTGTTCACGTCCGTTCCAAATTATGCACCGGACGTTACTTTTCCTGTGGTTTTTAAAACAGATTGAGAGCCAGAAAACCTCCTAACCTAACCTAACCTAACCTAACTTAACGTAACGTAACCTAACCTAACCTAACCTAAGCGGTAGCGATGTGAATTTGCCTTTACATTGGACGTGTACGTAGTCACTTCGTTTAAGTAACTCAAAAAAAGAGGATTCCAATGCGCAAGCTGTGAGTGGGTAATTCACTAACACCATAGTTTAACCTTGCATAATCTATAATTTATATTTGATAAACACATCTAATACTCTGATTAATAAAGATTAATCAATTGTTTGAAAAGTATTTCTTTGATAAAAATATACAACAATTATATAATGTTATGGGAATTAATTGATTGTTCTTGGTTCTCTTTCACCTACTGTAACTTTTAATATAGAATAACAACACGATCGTTAATGATTTGAAGTTATTGTTTAACTTCTTTTGGAATAGTTTAAAGTTTTGTCAGCTTAGAACGCACAACACTGATACTAGTTGCAGTACAACTTTATAGTTGCACTCTTACACCGTTATAAACTTGAATTTTATTGAAAAATATGTAAACAATGGCTTTAAACTATCCACAGTAGTTATGCATTTACAAATTTGTTGTACAAGAACACTATAATATGTACAGCCAAATTCATCTCTTTATTGACTTTTTTTAAATACTGGCATGTTTACTTGATCTACTTGGTACAGGCATGGAGTAGAAAGAATTTCATCACTCCATAAAACTCCTTCAGGACCACAAATTTTGTTTTTAAAAAAGTAAAAAGATTTATAGTTTTTTGTCAGCAGTACAAATTTTACGTTTAATAAAATCATTATTATGAGATGCAATTTTTAAACCCTCATATATTGGACGACTAACAACTAATTTTCGCCAACCGAGTTTGTAGTTTGTAGCGGTGCTCGGCGTGTAGGCGCTACAAACCTTTAGCCTCAGTGATTAATCTGCCCGAGATAAAAACACAAACCGTATGAATTTGTAAGCACTGTTTACTTACAATTATATTTTAATCGGTTCATACATTATAAACTTTATTTATTTATAGTTATTTTAACGTTTTATAAATATATAAGAAGAAGTTGGATTGGCAATTCAAATATTCTGTTTGCCAATTCGTTACGCCCAAGGTACAGATTTTGTTCGCTCTTTACGGGAAAATGGCTCTACGAATTTTACATTACACTACTAGTTGATCAGTACTGATAGAATTTAATTGCCGTGACTAGCATCCGAAACCACGACATCATTACTCTAATAATTTTGGAGTCCTTCGCTTTGACTAGATCGAAAATGGGTCAAACAGTTAATTAAAATTTATTAAATGTTTAATAATATACACTTTTATAAATTAATAAATCCTCATACATTTTATCTAGTTACTAGTGTAACGCCCGTTCAAAAATCAACGGCAATTATTATCACTATCTAACATTAGCAATAAATCAACAACGATCAATCATTTATCTAGTTCCGAAAAAATAATCACGGGAGTCGCAATAATCAAAGGAGGTTTTAAGGTGGATTTATGTTGCCTTCACAATAGATTTTGTAAGCGAGGATCTTTTTACTTTTAAAATGACAAACCATACGTAGCAAATAACAGAGCGTAATTCCAAAATATAAGATCATAATTCAAGTTTTAAAGTGGGTTGGTATAACCAAAGGAACCTTCGATTTTGCAGAATAGTTTATATTGGTTGAGCTTGATCGTAGAGTTTGGAAATACTCATCTCCTCAGATGCGTACCCGACTATGCACTGCAGTTTTATAAATACATGTGTAGACTTAATGAACTCGGTGTCTTTGTCTAAATTATTCCGAATAGAACGTGCAATTAACTTAAGTTTTACCTTACCATAACCTTTAACGGTTAAGTACCATTAGTATTTGAAACCACTTTTGACCTCTTTACTTATACTTTAAGCATTTTTTTGAAATTATAGCATCAAATTCCAAATTAAGAAAGACAAAATAAGGACTTGCAATTTCTAGCAATAAGGAAGTAACAGTATACTCTTTAAAAATATTGCCAGTAATAGAGTGAAACACGTTGTAAAAATTAAGAAATTACTAATCGAAAAGAGTTATCAAGAATTAAACATCGCGGTCACTTAGTTTGTTCGTTATAACTTCTTGTACTCACTGTTTAGAATTAATACCTTTTAAATCATTATCCATAGTAGATACTGTACATACATTCACATAACATTGATTTGACATTGAAATAAAAGTGATTTGTTTATATTTCAAACAGCTGATCATACATCATATAGACATTTATTTACGCTACAGGATGATATACCAGGTCATCACATAAAATATATAATACAAAACATGTATATCGTATAAAGCATGTATATCTTACCTAAATTTGTAGTCATCAAGATTACACTACACAAAAAATCCGAATTCAAACGCATTGTAAGGCATGGTCTTATTACGATAGTTAGGTTCCGCTAGGTTACATCATTGAAATTTTTTATTAATATAATAATTACAAACTAATAATACTGTCTTATTTCACCAGCCTCATTTATTTGAAATTAATTTATAAATAATTATAATTATCTTCACCAGAAACGGGCCGGCACGCGCAGATTCCTTGATACGTAGGTTAACTCCAGTATTTAGTTAAGAGCTCAGTGTTTGCGACCTATCTACCAGCTAAATCAAATAATTAAACTATTGATGTGTTACCGAATCATTGAATAAATAACTACTTGCCCTATTGTCTTTATTGTTTAATAGTTATATGTGAAAACTCACGTAAACAGTAAATAGTAATTTAATATATCGCCAATTATTGAGCATAGTCAAGCATTTTTAAAACCAATAACGCGTTTTATTTTAATTGATTGAGGATAACTAGACTACAGTTATTGAGTTGCGACTCTTCTATAAATTACAAAACCTATTGGGTTAACATTTATTTAAAATTGTTTTAACCAGCAGTTCCAATCTTAAATTGTCATAAATAGTCTACTGTTTACTGATACATGTATCAACCAACTAATTGAAGCCGGTTGTCTTTTAATTCGCTTTAATAGTATAGATATCATTTTAAAACATATAGTAACAATTGAAATTATAATATACTGGCCAGTAAAGAACTTAAAACCATATGGTTGATGTAAATTACTGCTATGAACTTTTCATTACACAAATCAGCTGTTTCCTTTAAACGGAAAATATATTCGTAAATATAGATAGACGTATTTGTTTATCACAACTAACTAACGAATGTGGCATGAAAAAACATATGTTTCTTGTTATTCTTAATGGTGAAATTTCGAACTTTAATTAATACTAGGGGCTTGTAGGGGCAAAAGCCCCTAAAAAACCAAAATACATAAATTTTTTATCAACCTTCATTGGTCATTTATAAATAAGCACTGATTTTCTAGCATTATAATATAATATTATTATACTGTCTTATGTTTTTAATAAAATGTCCATTCCTAAACAACTATACATTGCTGTAGTTTAAAAGTAAACAAACTGAATAAGTACAGCTGGTATCAATATCAAAGGCTAATTTAACTCTGTGGCACAGCTGTTTTAATTTCAAAAGATGTAAACAAATTAAACCCCATGTTGTTTTAATGGGAAAAGTTTTATTCTGTTGCGAATTTATGGTAAAAAAATAAGAAAAATGAATAGTTTTCCCTCAAAATTCACGTCAAGACCTTTAAAATGATACCCCTCCCATCCTTCTACGGCCATCCAGTCACTCACAATTTCTTTACAAAAATTTGACTTACGGAATTATATATATCGAGATTTTACCCTACGGAGCCGTAGGTAATGAACTTTTAAATATATTCCTGCACCCCTATGACGTACAAACTATTTATGTTTAAAATCTTGTAATTGGGGCACGTTTGGTTACTGAGGAATTTTGATCCGGACATCGGACGAAAAAACACTGGTGATTATATAATAATATATAAATGTGTTTTTAGTACGGAGCGTATTGTGTTTCGTATATATTCAATTTCGGTGAAAGTTATACTTTTCTATTTATTTAGTACACTTGTACATGATTGTTATTAAGGAAACCGTTTATACACCGATATGTAGACACATATTTCTCTAATCCGTATATTTGTGCATAACAGTTTTCAATTTTAATTTTAGTTTCAATATCTTTGTTCTAAGGACACGCGACGTCCTTGCAGTTGTAAGGGTTTTGTATCCATAACAATAGCGTTGAGATTTATTTTTGTTGAATATCATACTGAAACAGGTCCGGATACAGAAAGGGCGTAAGAGACATGTTTTTAGTAGTAAGATGGATTATCAGTAGAGGTTTACACGAAAAATATAAATAAAAATACTGACAAGGTAACACAATCCGGCCT
The DNA here is from genome assembly GCA_963675035.1 of Allygus modestus. Lineage (NCBI taxonomy): Eukaryota > Metazoa > Arthropoda > Insecta > Hemiptera > Cicadellidae > Allygus > Allygus modestus. Next base: position 60,240,124 of record OY776114.1, read on the forward strand.
TAGAAACGAATACGAACTCATTGTCTGTGCTATGTAAATTAAAATATAGTGGTCGAAGGCAGATTAAACAAAACAATGATGCGTAGCAGTTCAAATAAACGCGTTAAGGTCAGATAGAACCCGGTTTCATCTTAGCCGCCTTTGAAGGCGGCTGCTTTCATGCAACAGCTTCGCTCTCTATTAAACATTACCTTTCAATATTACACAAAATTATTAAATTAAGGTGTATTACAGCGTTTTTGTTAACATTTCATAATGTCTTAAATGTTAAAATATATAAAGTGGACATACCAGAATCTGCAGAGGAAGGAAGAGATGTTGGCGTTGGCGGCGGCTGAACGGCGAACTGATAAGGGAAGGAGTCCATTTGTGTTTGGTGATCAGGCACGGGGCTGAGAGAGGTCTTGATGTAGGGAACGGTGTCCTGCATGCCGGGCTGGTAGGATCCCCAGGAGTCACAGCCGGGGTAGGTAGGGTACTCGGGAGGGTAGGGGGTGGCGGGGTACTGCTGGCTCATGTAGCTCATGGCGTAGTCCTGGGTCTGCGGCGTGGACAGCGAGTCGTACTGCGGCATGACGGGGGCGGCGCTGTAGTACTGGGGCCGAGGGGGCGGCGGTTGGCGACGGCAGAACCCCCGGGGGCGGCGGCGGTACGAGCCGTCCTTGAACATCGGCTTAGACGCCGGGTCGATCACCCAGTAGTGGCCCTTACCGGGGCGGCCGAGGCCCTTGGGCAGCTTGACGAAGCACTGGTTGAGGGACAGGTTGTGTCTGACCGAGTTCTTCCAGCCCTGGTAGGGGCCGCGGAAGAAGGCAAAGTGCTGCTGCAGGAAGGTGTAGATCTCGTTGAGCGTGAGCCTCTTGGCCGGCGAGCTCTCGATGGCCATGTAGATGAGCGCGATGTAGGAGTAGGGCGGCTTCTCCTGGCGCCTCAGGCCGGCGTTGGTCTTCTTGGTGGCGGTCGTGGACGTCGCCGTCGACGCGGACGTCGCCACGGTAGAGTCCGCCGCGTGACTCGCCACCGGACGTTGTAGCGCCGCATGTCCGAGACCGTGAACACTCGACCCGTGATGGACCACTGACGGCAACTGCGATCCCGCGTCTACGTTCTCGCTCTTCATCATTATCGTACACATTCTATCCCGGCAAAAACACAAATTCGATAAACATTTACGCTTAAAAAATATCTGTTTTGGTGCGGTCAGGTCTTGTTTAAACACACTCCGGATTACTTAGAGTCACCTCACTTTATAGTGTATACAGAAAGGAGTTGATGCGGGCTCATACCATATACAAACAGTGCGAGAGATGAGAATGGCAGGGACGGGCGCTGGCGGCTGCGCTGCTGGGTGCCGCCGCAGCCAATCACGGCCAGGGGCGTGGCCTGGCGGGGGACCGCCCTGGGAGGGGCCTTGGGGACCATTGGGAGAAAATATCTTTGGTATATTTTTTTGTAATCAGTCCAAAAAAGTTTTTAATTAAATGGTTACCGTATGTCACTTTAATTTGTTTAACTTTGGCAAGCTTATAATGCTAGAACATTTTAAAGTTCAATAATACGTAGTCACTTAACGTAACCAAATTATCATATCAATTCAGACTAAATAACATAAATTTTGTGGGTTCCTCCTGCTTTGATAAATTGCCTACATACCAATAATTCGGACATACCTGAGATTTTGTAAATTGAGTGGGCGACTTTCCTGTTTTCAATTTGCCGACAACCAAAATTCAACATAATTTAAGGGGTTTGGACCGCTTCCCTAAAAACGATTGTATGTTCTCTTAACAAAACAATAATGCCGTTAGCGTTGGCACTCAAAAAAAATATCTATAGTGGCTTGAAGGGGCAATGGAGCTCCTGTATAGCCTTGCTCCAATAACACTCTGCCTCATCTGATTTTGTGTTTACTCTTTAGAAGCTGAGGAAATTAAAATACCCCCTCGCAGCAAACCTGCATGCTCAGCGAATTTCCCATGAATATATAACATAACACATTAAAACACTAGGATTCATAAGAAATATATTCACAAACAAGCGATATTTAAAATATTAATTATTCTCCATAAGAATAACATTGGAGATGATTACGCAGGTTTGCAGCAACAAGGAACACAAAATAATGTGTTTTGATGTAAATATAAATAGAACTTATCTTAGTGAACTCACATACCAAGTGTCATCCATATACATGCATAAATAAGCGATATATAACATTTTAATTATTTTCCATAAGAATAACATGTCCAACAAAACCAAGTACCTGGGTTTGTTGCTACGGGAACCATAGGCAAAAAATTCTTTTTTGTGCAAACAACAATAAAACACAACCAGATGAAGCCATATACCAAGTTTTGTCAGTTTATGTTCATAAATAAGCGAGATATACAATTTTTATTTTTCATCATAAGGATAACATTAGACAACTTGCTGTGTTTAGCACTTTCAATATATCAGTAACCAATTGACGTTGAGCAATGATCAAAATACCAAATTGTTTGTGTTTTATCCTGAATTCAACGGTTAAAATTAAAATTTGATTTAAATAAAAATTACATGTGGAAATTCCAAAAAACCTATTTTTGGGGTACAAAACCCCCCTTTGTATGGTGCGATTTGTTTGGTTTTCGAACTCGTTCAAATAAGTAGTACTTTACACATTTGTACCAGATTTCATTAAGATCGGACCTTTTTTACGAGAGTTATCGTACTTACGGACACACACACACACACACACACACACACACACACACACACACACACACACACACACACACACACACACACACACTATATATATACATATATATATATAGTATATATATATATAGTACAGTATGTATATATAGTGGCACTATATATATATATACCTACATATACAAATATCAAAATTTGAACGAATGGTTTTTTTGGCATCTGAGGACCTCAAAATAAAAAGTTATCATGGTCTCGGGCTTAAGTTTTACCATGAGACCTACGTTAATAGCTTCTTCCATATAGGGGAAATTTCGCTAACAAAATAAGAAGGATCATATGGCAGTTCACAAGCAAAGTAAAAAAGTAAAAAAGACAATTATTCACATCGCATACAACATTCACAACAAGATTAAGTACATGTTCCCCGGTCTCCCTAAATAACATTCAAATTCCTCAAACCAATGAAGTTAAGTATTTAGGCATGATTCTTGACAGAAAACTGACATGGAAAAGTCATATATGGAATAAGAGACTCTCATTGAATCAGAAATTCAGAAACTGTTATTGGCTATTAAATACAAATTCTAAATTGTCATCTGAAAACAAACTGTTATTATATAAAGTAATATTGAATCCAATCTGGACGTATGGTATTCAACTTTGGGGGACATCCAGTAATTCAAATTTAAACATCATTCAAAGGTTCGAATCAAAAGTTCTAAGGTACATTCTTCAAGCACCGTGGTACGTAAACAATGAAGTCTTACACAGAGACAGTCGTATTCCAACCGTAAGAGACGAAATAACAAGATATATAGTGCCAAGTACCTAAATAAATTAGAAAATCATCCGAACTATTCAGCTTTAAATCTTTTGGACAATAGCAACTTTGTGTACAGACTGAAAATATGCCATGTTTTGGATTTGTACTCGTTTTCTTAAGTAATTAACTCTTTTTTAGTTTAAATTTGTATTGTATTATACAGTGTTTGTGTTGGCTTTTTCAGTGGATGAAGACCGACGAATGTTTTGTTATTTTATCAAATTTACTTAATGTTCAATAGTTTTTAGAACAGACTGTAAATAAAATAAAGTTATAAAAAAATATTCACATGTTTTAATGCAAACAAAGCAGACGATTTAAAATCCCCATGCTGTTTAAATGGGAATTATTTTATCCCGTAACAAATTGTTGGTACACTAGTTGTCCTCTTGCTCGAATCCGAGCAAGTTTGTACCCACCAAAAGGTTACTTCAGTTGTAAACAAACATAACAAAACATCTGATATTAAAACTGATGATAACAACGTAATTTCAATCAAAACGTAGTTTAGACTTCCGCCGTCTGATAGCGCCACTGTTCCGAAAATTTAGCCCATTACTGTATTAAAGTGATGTATTTCCTTAAAATTCCGAGACATATCGGCAAATCTTCGCAACGATACCTTTAATTTTGACACCTCAAACGCTAAAAATAGTCCAGCCGTTATCAAGTTATTACTGTGAAGAAAAAAACCACACAGTGTTATTACTGTGTGTATTAATATATAGGAAAATTAAGAAAAATTAATAATTTTCCTTTCATTGTCAAATTTGGGCTTTCGGAATTATATATATAGGTAATAAATAAATTGAGTTATTTTTTGTAATTAAGTAAACTTCTGCAAAATAGATTCTGTATTTACCTCCTTTATATACTGTATAGAGCTATCGACCTAAGTACTTTGAGTACCTACCTATGCACCTTCGATATTCATTCAAATTTCGAATTGTCGGTTGTCAAACCTTTCGATTCCAGTTATTGCGGAGTGATCTCCTAGGCCTAATGACAGTCATGATTATACAGTAACACGAAACAGATTGCCGTCCTTAAACATTTTAATGCGAATGAATTGTAATGGTCTTACAAAACCTAAATATTAGGACAAAGAGATGTGTCAGTTCCGGTTCTCGATTTCATAAATTTGTAGGCCTAGATAAAAACAAGAAACCTAGAACCGATGTATGCATTTCAGTTTCTTCGTATCGACAGATAGATCGCTCAAAATCGGCCATAATGCCCGTAATTGACGATCGCAACACGTGTGATATCGGCCGTTAATTACATAGTACCTCTTTAACCTACGCCGTAAATTACAATCGCACCACACTATATCGGACGATAATGACGATTGCACTGTAATTCTCCATGAAAGGCGTCCGGAATATGATAGACAACTCTGAACCACATCAATATAGTATACGTTATTGATGATCGCACCTCAATCGGCCATAATATTCCCGACCTGAAATAATACCGAAGTAAATAAAACCCGCTAAAAACGGGATTATTTGTATTCCGATAATTTCTTGAAATTTCGGGTCCTTGACCACCTTTGTTTTTACAATGCTGAAACATTATTTTTAACGCATTTCCTCTCGTTTATTTTACTACAATTTTTAATTCTTATACATATTTCCCTCGATACGGTTCCGGGCCACCTTGCGGCTTGGGTCCCTTGGCAATGAATGGCCTCTGTTGCCCCCATGTCACCGACATCTCGCCGGCCCTGGATGATTGCATAGTTTACTGCATAAACATTTTCTGTTTCATAGCCTTTTTTAGTCATATTGTTTACTCAATAATAAAATTTAGTTCTAGTAAGGCTTGAGTATTTTTCCCAACGTAATGTGTAATACAGTAGTGCAGAGACGATGTTTTGTGATCGGTGGGTGATGAACGGTAGAAGTGTGTGGGAGGTGGGGGTGGAAAAGGGAAGAGAACGTAGGGAGGAAAGAGAATTAGGCATTGAAAAGGAAATGCCTCGCGAACATTTCTTGCACCAGGCTTCGCTTCGCGTTGGCCAAGAACGGTGCTGACACGAAAATGCTGAATGCAAGTTAAATTACATCCTCGAGTCACAAAAAACTTCCAATCCGTGATATTAAAAAGAATCAACCAATGTAAACAGCTATTGAAACTGAAACGATTGAAAAATACAATAAGTTGTTTAAATTACCTTTCGCCTTCCAGGACTTTTCAAGTCGTATTATGCGACCGAGGTTAGTGCATAATTTCACTATCTCCAGGCTTCACTACGATGCCAGTGAAAAATACACCTTATATTTTACTCTAAACAGAGGGTTAAGGCGTATTGAAAATGAAAATACAAAAAGATTTTACACTCATCATTTTACGAGACGACCTATTTTTTAGAGTTCGTCATTTGTTAGGGTTAAATCGTAGTCACTACAAACATGACTGGCCTCCACACAAGGGCACACATTACAACACAATACACAAGGATTGTAGATAATCAATTATCCCCTTGGCTGATAAGGCGCGTGTCAATTTATAGGCGCTAAATCTGTCTCAGATGCCAACATGTCAACAGCTGCGCGTCACGGGGTTCCCTGATAACGCAACGTGGAATGTGGTCGTGGAGCACGTGACTGTAACTAGTCTGGTTTAGACCGTGTACATAACTGACAATGGTAACACAAAATAGTTCCTCAAACAACATAAACTCACCATCACCCAACAGGGAATTAAAAAATAAACATATGTAATATTCGGGACAATGTTATATTACTGATGTTTATTATTATTATTATTATTATATTAGTCTGTTTTTAAGTATTTTATTCCATGTGGTGGTAATTTTCCTTTAAGCATTCTTTTAAATTGGTTGATTTTTGATTTATCTATTAAATTGAATCAGGGTCTTCATTGCAGACCTCCACCCTATTTTTTAATGATCCGACGAAAAAATTACTATATTTTTGTTTAAGACGCCGCGCCGATGCAACGAGGGCGTAATTTAAAATGAAACTGGATGAATTACGACAATGTTGGATTGTTACTGACTGTGACCATTGATTTATAATCAATGCTGTGACGGACTAGTTCCGAACATCAGTTACTAGCCCAATGCCAATGTGATTCAGTTTCGCAAATGTTTTCGAATTTGCTCATGCTCGATCCATCCTCAGGTTAAATAAGCTGTAGTATGAGAAAATAATATTTTCGTGCCAGCTCACCTATAAAGTATTATTTATCCATCTTACATGTCTTCCAGCACCAACATAAATCGATGAATGTCTACAAATCAGTTCTTTAATCTAACTAAACTGTTCGACAGAAAACTTATTTTAGAGTTTTAAAGAGTGGACTTCAGTCATGACAAATATTACACTTTTCTTTCAATAATGAATTCTCTTTATTTAGCATTTAAACAATAATACATTCAATATGCTACGTCGAAAATTGTATGGATAAAACACACATTTTATATGTAAATTACTCTTATTCAACATAACAAATATCTTGTTAATTTTCTTCTATAAAGTCTTTTAGTATGTTTTACTAATTAATAACTTCTTTAATTCTTATCTAAATCTATTTTAATCCCCTTCATTTTGTCATACATCGGAAGGATGTTGAACATTAAAACTGCAGAGTGAAAAAGGTGTTTTTTAAAGAAATATGTTGATTGTGTAGGGACATCTAGTGTGCACCTTGTTTTACTTATTGAGTTAATGTAAGAGTTAATGTATTGAATTAATGTAATTGTTGTTTTATAAATGTAGTATTTAAATAAAATTGTATCCGTTTCCCTGCCGCAGTCGTGTGAAAGATAAATATTTGTAATGACGGATCGGTCGTCCCAAACCCGATTTTACGGCCAGTATGCTCCTCTCTTTCCGTAAACAGAACGCACAAACGCACAAAAACTGCCATAAAGCCGTCGTTACACCACCCAGCACACTGTAAGACCCCACAAGCGGCGTTTAGGCCCAAAAACTGTCTCCCCTAAAATTTGATGACTAGATGAGACTAAACGTAGGGTTTTATTGTACCAGCTGGTTGCACTTGGTAGTATAACAGAGCTTAACTGCCTTCTTCGGAAGTAAACATAATTTTCATGGTTTACTGTAGTTTTATTTTGACACAGCCACAATTATAGTAAGAGGCACGTAAGTTGGCACACGAGTGTACTATTCATTTCAACCTCTTTTTGTACACTAATCAAATTATGTTTTAGTGAGTTTCCATTGGAAAGTGAACTATTAGCATGACCCGCACGGTGAAATTTAAGCCCGGGACCACCATAGAAGTTCCTAACGTATATATAACATGTATATATATATGTGCAGGAACTCTAGCGGTCGCATTTTTTGTCCGATTAACTTCAGATTTGGTAGGGACGTTCTTTTCTGTAATCAGTTGGACAAGTTCGTTGGGCAAAACAATCGGAAAACTCTAAACCCTTTTTTTGGGGATTAATCTTTCAAATTTCGAGTTTTTGGGCCCAAAAATGGGCATAAAAGCCCCAGATGTAAAATAAATGCATGTAAAAAGATGGGAATTAGTGAGGCGAAAGTTTTAAGCTCTCTCTCGTCATTCTAGCATAAATATTTACCGAGTTATTAAAGAAAATGTGTTTCGACTAAACAGTACGTTGTCTTATGGGGGTTTTACACTATAAAAGCCTGTTATTCCTTTGTTAGAGTACTTTTATCATCCCCAGCAACTCACGCCGACTTTCAGGCCTGCCTGGACCTTCTCCTAACATTATAATGCGCAAAATTGTATTCCCAGCTTTCCAGGTAAATGAAACCAGGAGCATCAGAACAGCCAAAAAATCAATGTTTTCAGATTTTAATAAAAATTGTGTGTCTCTGAGAAATTCTCTGATTGGGCCTGATGATGACCGGTGTAACTGGTTGAAATCGATCGCCTTGTACCATCTTTTGTGTATATTTTACCGTCTTGTATGTAAGTACAGTATAAGTGTAAATATACTTTATAGTGTTGTAAGACATATTTTATTTATCCTGACTAATCAAATTACAAACATGTTTGGACCACATTTACTGCTTGTGTACAATTCGCTCATACTGTCAGATGGTGTTTGTTTACAAATAAATTGCAATACAAATTGTTTATCTGCAATAAAATGTCTAGGTTTGAATCCAAGTAATTGCCTTTAAAACTGTCGCAATTTACATTCAAGGTGCAACTTCAGCAACAGATGGTCATTGAAAACACGATAAATGTATACATTGTACACGATCAAGAAACAAAACATATGGAAAATATGTTTTCGTCATACTGCGCGGGAACATATGACTTTCAATACTAAAATTCGGCTGGAAACTTGCTGTTTTCATTTAAAATAACATATGTTCCTTTGTTGTCTTTTCCGATCACTCAAATTAGCTACATGTTAATCTTATGGTGAAAGCCTATTTTTGCCGGACAGTTCTTTTCCGATCAGATTTATAAGTTACAAACCCGACGCAACAGCTGACTTTCATTGTTGTCAAATCATTGGCCACAGTTAACCTCTCATTGATGTTACACGTGTGAAGCATATTATGGCATTGTGTTTTTGTAATTATATGACTTTTTTGTAGTATGACGAAAAGTATCGTTCAATACTCGTCCGAAAAGCTCTTTGCCAGTGCTTGATCTAAATTCCGTGCTCGACTTCGTCTCACACGTAAACACGATCTCGCACTGGCAAAGAGCGCTTTTCCAGACTAGTAACGAAATATACTATTTTAAGACTAAATTTTATGCTTAAGTTCGCAAAAAGGTAATGGTTTATTTATTTCTGCTTGTGCCAACTTACCAAACTTACCAACTTACGCACTCGCCCTTACTAACTAGCTCACACCTTAACATTTCAAACGAGTTCGCACGCAGCACGCTGACGTGAGGGGAGTGAATTTCCAAATAAAAACTTTTAAAACTCAAAATCAGTGTAAAAACATACATTTGTCCAATTTTTATTGAAATCTGAAAACACTGATTTTTTGGCTGTTCTGATACTCCTGGTTTCATTTACTTGCAAAGCTGGGAATACAATTTTGCCCAATATAAGGTTAGGAGAAGGTCCAGACAGGCTTGAAAGTAGGTGTGAGGTTGCTGGGGATGATAAAAGTACTCTAACAAAGAAATAACAGGTTTTTCTCGTGTAAAATCCCCATAAGACAACGTACTGTGTTTAGTCAATACACATTTTCTTTAATAACTCGGTAAATATTTATGCTAGAATGACGAGAGAGGGCTTAAAACTTTCGCCTCTCTAATTCCCATCTTTTAACATGCATTTATTTTACATCTGGGGCTTTTATGCCCATTTTTGGGCCCAAAAACTCGAAATTTGAAAGATTAATCCCCCAAAAAAGTGGTTTCGAGTTTTCCAATTGTTTTGCCCAACGAACTTGTCCAACTGATTACAGAAAGGAACGTCCCTACCAGATTGAAGTAAATCGGACAAAAATTGCGACCGCTAGAGTGCAAACACATATATATATATATATATATATATATATATATATTTATATATATACACATATATATATAAAATTATATATATGTAAAATATATTTATATATGTAAAATTTTGAACGACCCCCCAAAACGTGTTCAGGGGGTCACGTTAGGAACTTCTATGGTGGTCCCGGGCTTAAGTTTCACCGTGCGGGTCATGCTAATAGTTCACTTTCCATAGGAAATTCACTAATAAGTAGTGTATAATATAAACAGTCTCAAAAGTGAGAACAAATTTTAAGTCAGACAAACATCTCCTTAAACTGCAGTTTTTATAAATACAATTTCATCCAGTCTTTTAGCGAATTTCCCCTATAGGGAAGAAGCTATTACCGTAGTCGGCATGGTAAGACCTAGGCCCGGGACCATGATAACTTTTCGTTTTGAGCTCCCCAGACCCCAAAAACACCATTCGTTCAATACTGTATATATATATATATATATATATATATATATATATATATGTGTGTCCGTGAGCACGATAACTCTCGTAAAAATTATCCGATTTTGATGAAATTTGGTATAAACGTGTAAAGCAACATTTATGACTTTAAGTTCGAAAACCAGCCAGATCGCTCTATCCGAAGGGGTATTTTGGGGGGGTTTTGTACCCCAAAAATGTTTTTTTTTTAATTTTTTATATATAATTTTGGAAATAGTCAAATTTTAGTTTTTACCATTGGATTCAGCTTAAAAAAACACACAATTTGGTATTTTGATCATTTTTCTACGTCAATTGGTTACCAAGATATTGAAAGTGCTAAACACAGTACGTTGTCTAATGTTATTCTTATGGAGGAAAAGAAAAATTTGATATCTCGCTTATTTATGAACGTATACTGACGAAACTTGGTATACGGCTTCATCTGGTTGTGGACCATTGATATTTGCTCAAAAAAACATTTTTTTGCCAAAGGCTCCCTTAGCAGCAAACCTGCGTACTCAGCTCCATGTTATTCTTATGGAGAATAAGTAACGTGTTATCTCCCTTAATTATGAAAATAAATTAATGAAATTTGGTATGTGGCTTTACCTAAATGAGTTATATTGATATTTGTATAAAACCCCATTTTTTGTGTTCCTTCTTTCAGCAAACCTGCATACTCAGCCGCCATGTTATTCTTATGGAGAATAATTAAAATGTCATAAATCGTTTATTTATGAATGTATATTGATGAAACTTGGTATGTGGCTTTATGTGGTATTAAGATACATATATATGCATTGGAAATTCGCTGAGTACGCAGGTTTGCTGCTACGGGGGTATTTAGCAAATTTCCCCTATAGGGAAGAAGCTATTACCGTAGTCGGCATGGTAAGACCTAGGCCCGGGACTATGATAACTTTTCGTTTTGAGGTCCCCAGACCCCAAAAACACCATTCGTTCGAAACTGTAGATATATATGTGTGTGTGTGTGTGTGTGTTTGTGTGTGTGTGTGTCCGTGAGCACGATAACTGTCGTAAAAATTATCCGATTTTGATGAAATTTGGTATAAACGTGTAAAGCAACATTTATGACTAAGTTCGAAAACCAGCCAGATCGCTTTATCCGAAGGGGTATTTTTGGGGGGTTTTGTACCCCAAAAATGGGTTTTTTGAATTTGTTACATAACATTTTGGAAATAGTCAAATTTTAGTTTTTACCATTATATTCAGCTTAAAAAACACACAATTCTGTATTTTGATCATTCCTCTACGTCAATTTGTTACCGAGATATTGAAAGTGCTAAACACAGTACGTTGTCTAGTGTTATTCTTATGGAGGAAAAGAAAAATTTTATATCTCGCTTATTTATGAACGTACACTGACAAACTTGGTATACGGCTTCATCTAGTTGTGGTGCATTGGTATTTGCTCAAAAAAACGATTTTTTGTCAAAGGCTCTTGTAGCAGCAAACCTGCGTACTCAGCCCCATGTTATTCTTATGGATAATAATTAAACGATACGTCTCCCTTAATTATGAACATAAATTAATAAAAACTGGTATATGACTTCACCTAGTTGAGTTATATTAATATTAGCATAAAAATCCATTTTTTGTGTTCCTTGATGCAGCAAACCTGCGTACTCAGCCCCAATGTTATTCTTATGGGGAATAATTAAAATCGTATATATTGCTTATTTCTGAATATATTTTTATGAAACTTGGTAAGTGGCTTTATGTGGTAGTTAGACATTTATATCGCCATTGGAAATTCGCTGAGTATGCAGGTTTTCTGTGACGGGGGTATTTTTTTTATACCATAACAATGCTTACTATTACCTATACACGATTGTACATTAAGCAATATTTATAAATAGTTTTAAAAATCCACCAAATGGGTTAAACTTCACTATAATTCACCGAGTATCCAGTAAAAAATCATAATTTTTATAATTTGACTACAAAATAAATCATAACTTTTGCGAATTTTGTAAGATTACTGGTTACGTTTTTAATTCTTTAGGATTAATCTTCAATTATTTAGGATAGTCCGTTGAGGAAGGATGGGATTTAAACCTTAACGTTACCTTAAGCGTGTGAACCTTTTTATTCACGGTTTTTGGTTCAGTCCTCGGTTCAGCCAGAACATACCTTTTTCACTACGCGTAATCTAAGTAGAAGAAGAGTACGAGCTCTTCAAACCCCTTCCCCCAAATGCACTCCTTCGTCAGGGTCGAATTAAGTTCTATCCTACGTTATTCCGGAAGCAAAGGGTAAAAATCAATCTAATTCCAAATCTATAATGAGTAAATAAATCATTTCACTGCGGGTAAACTTTAGACTTCCTAGGATTCGTTCTGTAGAGGTGTATTTTAATGCTGATAATATATTAACTTTCCCTTCAATTCACATCCTGGTGACACTGTATTTTCCCCACGGCAAAGCTTTATTATTTCCGAGGGCTCCCTCCCTGTACATTAACTCAATAAGTAAAACAAGGTGCACACTACATGTCCCTACACAATCAACATATTTCTTTAAAAAACACCTTTTTCACTCTGCAGTTTTAATGTTCAACATCCTTCCGATGTACGACAAAATGAAGGGGATTAAAATAGATTTAGAAAAGAATTAAAGAAGTTATTAATTAGTAAAACATACTAAAAGACTTTATAGAAGAAAATTAACAAGATATTTGTTATGTTGTTTAAGAGTAATTTGCATAATATGTGTGTTAGCGAATTTCCCCCATAGGGAAGAAGCTATTACCGTAGGTGGCATGGTAAGACTTAAGCCCGAGACCATGATAACTTTTCGTTTTGAGGTCCCCAGATGCCAAAAACACTATTCGTTCAAATATATATATATATATATATATATATATATATATATATATATATATGTATGTGTGTGTGTGTGTGTGTGTGTGTGTGTGTGTGTGTGTGTGTGTGTGTGTGTGTGTGTGTGTGTGTCCGTTACCGCGATAACTTTTGAAAGAAACACCCGATTTTGATGAAATTTGTCACAAATGTGGAGAGTAGCATTTATGACTTTAAGTTCGAAAACCAGATCGATCACTCTATGGGAAGGGGGTTTTATGAGGGTTTTAAATTTTCAAAAAATCGGTTTTGTGCAAATTTGACCCCAAAATGTTAAAAACACCCAATTTTGGTTATAACCATTTTATAGAGATTAAAAAAAATAAATAATTTAGTATCTTGAATCATTAACCTAGGTTAAGTGGTTGCGGAGAAAATATAAAAAAAAACGTGTCCCATGTTAATCTTATGGGGAAAAGGTTTTTAGATTTTTCTCAGATAGTTTTACTAAAAACTTCACATTTCTGTTTATTAATGTGTTTAGCTCAACAAAACAAACATTTTGGTGTTTTAATCGTTGCTCTACGTCCAACCGTTGCAGGGATATTCAAAGTGCTAAACACAGTACGTTGTCCAATGTTATCCTTATGGAGAATAAATAAAATTCTATATCTCGATTATTTATGAATGTATATTGATGAAACTTGGTATGTGGCTTCAACTAGTTGTGGTATATTGGTATTAGCACAAAAAACAAGTTTTTTGTTGATAGTGCCCGTAGCAGCGAACCTGCATACTCGGCCCTCATGTTATTCATATGGAGAATAAGTAAAGTTGTATATCTTTCTTAATTATGAACCTACATTAAGAGAACTTGGTATGTAGCTTCACCTGGTTCAGTTTTATTGATAATTGCAAAAAAAATTACTTATCTTTCTCGTTGCAGCAAACCTGCGTCCTCAACCCTAATGTTATTCTTATGGAGAATAAATAAAATGCTATATATCACTTATTTATGGATGCATTTTTGTGAAACTTGGTAAATAGCTCTATGTAGTAGTGAGTCACATATATATATATGCATTGGAAATTCGCTGAGTACGCAGGTTTGCTGCGACGGGGGTATTTTATACATACAACCAGACGAAAGGTTGTTTGTCCATATTTGTGATAATGCTCGAAAATCAGTTAGTAATACACTTGAAGAGTTAGGATGCAAAGTGCAAATTACTATTTCAATCATGTAAGATTTCATATTGAACAAAAACTTAACAGTGAGTAATAAAAATCACTTAAATTCTGAACAAGAGTAAAAATTAGTATGGCATGTTATTTTACACTCGTTTCTTATTGTACGTTTATAAATAAGAACAACTCGAATACATTATAAAGTACTTATTAGGCTACACTAGAAATTATGCTAAATTGATTTAAGATTTTGAAAAATATTGTTTAAAATAATTTATGATTGAAACTAAATATGTGCTGCATCATCCAAAAGTCCAATAGTTTAGCTGAATGATGAACCAACAGAATGGTATACGAGATCGAGGAGCAATTAAACCCTTAACTGCATAAACAAAATATTATTCTTTTGAATTTTGGAGATTTATTTGCTTAGTCTTTTCAGTTGGAACACTTTTGAAGCATTGGTTCTCTATATTGTTCTTATGGAAAAATATTTAATTCCATAAATATGTACAAAAAACTCATGAATCAAAATTAAATCGTTTTTAAAATGTCTTAGAAAAAAGTTCATTCCAATTAAAAATCTTTTTTTAATTATACGACCACTCTAAATGAATGACTCGGAGAATACGACCCCCCCCCCCGCCATTTTTAGGAACAAAATAGCCCTAACCCCGTTGTTCAAAACAACCTGTTTACGCCACTGGTAACCACAATAGATTCGCATTTAGCTAAAATTACTTCGGATAAGGTCTGTCATACTAAACTCCATTGTGATGAGATTCGACATCCTCAACCAGGGGTGCCCATCCCCCCCTCCCCCCCAAGGCAAGAGCGCGATTCCTCAGCACTCCCCAATATTTTATTTGGTGCTTACTAACCCCCCCCCCGGGATTAGCCCTCGAATAGAGTCGTTTCCCATCAAATTATGTAAAATGTAGTGTTGAAAAAAGTAGTGTAAAATATTTTCCATTTTATAATGCTAGAATGATATTATGACTATGATATATTGTACTGCAGTTGTCATGCGTGAAACGCAGCAGACTGCCTGAGCCGCCTGCAGAAAGAATATTACTACGCGATGCACGACAATGTTGAACACGAGAGACTAACCAAGATCAGACGTTGGTGTTCAAAGAAAATAAACTCTTTGTAAATACTGTTTTGTTATCCAAATAAAAGTCGTTTGTTACGTTTTGTACAAATACCATACGTTCTAATTTAAAATAAGGTATTTTAAAAATTCTCCAAAATTAATCTAATTTCCCCCTAACATCTAGATTCCCCCCAAAATAAAATTGTATAGCGCGATCCACGCTATCATCTCCCCTGTGGGCACTCCTGTCCTGCTCAAGCAAGGCTCTGCAGCATGCGCGCCATTTATCTTTTTCGTTTTCATGTTAAAAGTCGTACTTTTTGTTCCAAGTTCAGAGTCTGTATTGCTACTAGCTGGGACCTCCGATCGTAGGCTCCGTAACCTAATCTACCCTAAAATAGTATAGCGGACAATTAAGTTGACAGTTTAGGCCAGTGAAATTAGGATACAAAGTTAGATAAAAATTAAAAAATTGCAAGCAGAAATATTTTTGCTGCAAAATGTTACCTGAGGTCCCCTTGTTGAAATAGCAAGTTTGCTACATCTGGTGAAGTGAGCTTTCGCCGCCATATTGGATTTTCCTCAATTTTATATAGAAATGTATGTTACTATTTATGAAATTATTGCTCATAAATGGTACAGTTTTTATCTCATTTTGAACAAATCTACATAGTATGTGTTGATCTTGAAAACCTTGTCAAAAATAAAAGATATAATTTAATTTTCTAAAAATTAAAAAAATTTAGGAATTATTATCCAAAACACTGTTTATTTTTTTTATCCTTATATTTTAATAAGTTACCTAAATAGGCTATAACTTCTTCATTAAACAACTACAAATTTTGTTTTGTGAATCATCACTATACGATGTCTGATGTCAGAGAAAACTTAAAAAATACATGTTTGATAAATACAGTACGTTATCTCAATCTTTTTCCCCTACTAACCTGTTAAATACCCCCGTCGCAGCAATCCTGCGTACTCAGAGAATCTATTGAATATATAAAAGAAATTGAATCTATTTCATTATTAAATATTTTTAATTAAATATTTAATTTAATTTAAATTTGTTATTTTTAGCGAATTTCCCCTATAGGGAAGAAGCTATTACCGTAGGTCTCATGGTAACACTTAAGCCCGAGACCATGATAACTTTTTTGTTTTAAGGTCCCCAGATGCCAAAAACACTATTCGTTCAAATTTATATATATATGTATATATATATATATATATATATATATATGTATATATGTATCTATATATGTATCTATATATGTGTCCGTTAACACGATAACTTGAGTAAAAAACGTCCGATTTTGATGAAATTCGGCTCAAATGTGTAAAATGACATTCATGACTTTAAGTTCGAAAAACAGAAAAATCAGATCGTGGGAAGGGGGGTTTATGGAGGTTTTAAATTTGCCAAAAATCAGTTTTTTGCATTTTTCACCCTAAATTTTTTTAAAAACTTAATTTGGGTTTTGACCATGTTATAGATATTAAAAAAACAAATAATATGGTATTTTGAATTATTAACCTATGTTAAGTGGTTGCGGAGAAAATCCAAAAAACATACTCATAAAATCTCCCATGTTAATCTTATAGGAAAAAGGTTTTTGGCTTTTCCTCAGTTTATTTTAATATAAACTTCACATTTTCTTTTACCAATCTGTTCAATTCCACAAAACAATCATTTTGGTGTTTAAATTGTGATTCTACGCCCAACCGTTGCAGAGATATTCAAAGTGCTAAACACAGTACGTTGTCCAATGTTATCCTTATGGAGAATAAATAAAATTGTATATCTCGATTATTTATGAATGTATGTTGATGAAACTTGGTATGTGGCTTCACGTAGTACTGGTATATTGATATTTGTACAAAAAATTGATTTTTTGTTGATTATTCCCGTAGCAGCAAACTTGCGTACTCAGCCCCATGTTAATCTTATGGAGAATAAGTAAAATGTAATGACTCCCTTAATTATGAACATAAATTAATAAAACTTGGTTTGTAGCTTCACTTGGTTGAGTTATATTGATAATTATATAAAAACCCATTTGTTTTGTTCCTTGTTGCAGCAAACCTGCTTTCTCAGCCCCGTGTTATTCTTATGGAGAATAACTAGAATGTTATATTGCGCTTATTTATGATTGAATATCATCGATGAAACTTGGTATGTGGCTTCGCCTAGTTAAATTCTATTTATATTTGCATAAAAACCAATTGTTTGTGTTCCTTGTTTCAGCAAACCTACGTACTCATTACCAATGTTATTCTTATGGTGAATAATTAAAATCGCTTATATGTGAATATACTTTTATGAAACTTGGTATGCGGCTTTATGTGATATTAAGACATATATTATGCATTGGAAATTCGGTGAACACGCAGGTTTGCTGCGACGGGGGTATTTATTTATATTTTTAATTGAATATTTTATTGGATCTATTGAATATATATTGTGATGGTGTTGTTGTATATGTCTTAATAACACATTAAACCACTTACCAGGATTAATAAGAAATATATTCACAAATAAGTGATATTTAAATAGTAATTATTCTCCATCAGAATAACACTGGGAATGAGTCTTTCAAATAAATGGTGCTATACACATTTGTACCAAGATCGGACCTTTTTTACGAGAGTCATCGTGCTTACGGACGCATATGTATATATATATATATATATATATATATATATATATATATATATATAGATGTATATATATATATAAATTAGAACAAATGGTGTTTTTGGAATCTGGGGACCTCAAAACAAGAAGTTATCATGGTCTTGGGCTTAAGTCTTACCATGAGACCTACGGTAATAGCTTCTTCCCTAAAGGGAAATTCGTAAAATGACTTAAATATGACTGCCAAGAGGTTTTAATTGTAGGAAAAATGTAAATATATGTACAACTGGCTTTGGTCTGAAAATTTATCAATTTCCCATAACAATGACATTGATAGACAACCTACTGCATTTTCATCGACAGCCTTTCTTCACTTTTCTCCAGAACCAATCAATATAAAATCATGATTCAAAATACCTAAATGTTAGTTTATTGCTCTACAACAAGAAGTTAAGTATTTCAAGATATATATAAAATACATGGACAAAATGCTTAAAAACACACACACATTTAAAGGGAAAAACGTACAAAAATACTGCTGTAGTTGAATCTTGAAGTGTTAGTTATGTTTTCATGACGTCCAATGTATGGTTATTTTACATGTTTATTCCAAATTTTAGCCAAATCTGATGAAAGATTAACATTGCATGACACAAAACATTAAACAATTTTCCAATATGGCAGCGAAAGCTCACCTGACCCAAAGTAAAAAACTTGGTATTTGAATCAAAAGACCTCAAAGCACATTTTCCAGCAAAGATATTTCTGCTAGCAATTTTTCATTTTTAAAACCTATTTTCACTGGCCTAGTTGGGCTGTAGCCAATAGCATGGTTGCTTTAACACTGACGCCATTTTGCCATAGACAATATTCACTCGCATGTTATTTCGATCAGCAGGTGTGAGTTTTGGAAATGCAGCACGTCTACTATTGGCTGATCTAGGTTGATAGCCCGGCAAACCACGCCCCCCTCAATTGGCAACTCAATTGTTCGCTATTATAGCCACTTAGGATTCGTTATACCTGTGTCGAAGACAAATGGTTTTAACGCCAATTAGACTAAATGTTGTAGTTCCCAATTGATTTTTAAATGTTTGTTATTCGTGTTATGGTTATTCGTATATATTACGAAAATATGTTTGTAATTTGAAGTTCCTAATGGACTTTATTTTATCAGAGTTTGCAGATGAATACAGCGTTATGAAACTCCTCTCATCACAGAACCACTACACCTTCATTACTAGTCTAAAATGAATGTTTTTCGTCGATCGGGTGAGGATGAGTTCATTTTGCTCTTTAACACGTTCACTGTGCATGGTAACAATAATTATTACCATTGAGGGACGGCGTCAAGTGGTAACTAATGTTACCATACTGAAGCTGTTATGAAATGGTCTGCCTCACGTCAAAAGTGAATGGTGTTTTCCCCGTAGTTAGTGACCAACACTTCTTAGTAAAACGATGTGTGTTGCGCCAAAAGATTTTTCAATTAAAAAAACAATTATTACGAAATAGTCAATTTTAGGAAAAAACGCTTAGAAATAAAATAAACAAGATATCAAATGCGTAGTCAGATCATAAAATCAACTCAAATTTGTATCTCTAAATAATTAATGGAGTAAGAAGAGAATGAGTATGAAGAAAGGATGGAAAAATACATAAGAAAAAAGAGAAGTTAATAAAAAGATGGTGAAGATAAATTACAAGATAGCAAAAATAAGAAAAAATAACAAAAAATAACAGGTTTGAAAATCAACAGTTAAACATCTTTAGGAAGAAGTTTAAGAAAAAGAATTATTTTTGAAAATGTATTAAATAGTATTTTTTTTACAAAAAACAATAAAAAAAGCTTTGTTGAATGCACATTAACAACATCGTTCAATTAATTAAAACTATGCCTTAGTGGGTATTAGTGTTATTCAAATTATTTTTGAAGATGAAACTGTTAATCTATATTCAAGACTATTCGAGAAACATTTTGTGAGAAAAGTCAAACAAAACTAATCTATATTTATAAAAAAAGGATGTTGGTTTGATTGTATATGTATTTGAAGTTTATGGACTCGGACACCGTTGGACCGTTTGCCATGAAACTTGGTATATACATGTAAAATTTAACGAAGAAGGTTTTTAAGCCATCCATTTCGTCCTAACTCAAGTTGGTTCCTCCCAAGAGGCCCAAAAGGGTTCCCATATAAACCTTATGGAAAGATATTGTTGTTTACATAAAAGCTATTGACACGTTTACTTGAACACGTTTATCTTGGTGATATTGGTTTTAGTTGGTAATAGTCAAAGGCATGACGACGTCTGCCAGGTAACATAGTATATAAATAATATTTTATCAAAAATATAATATATTGTTTATGTAATCTTCTTATTTTCAATATTAAAATTTTATGTATAAATGTAACCACAAACATTGCAACCGAGTGAGGTAGCGATTATTGCACCTCATATTCGGGAGGTCTCGGGTTTCATCCCAGGCCGGCCATTCTGAGAAGAGTTTGTACGGTTCCTCATCTCGCATAGGCAAATGCCGGAATGGTTCCCAAACAAGGGCCGTGCTCCGCCAGGAAGGGAAAGATAGGACCTTATCTGGTTAAAAGATTTCCCCATAAATTAACAATTTGGTGTACATTCCAATACATTGTTAAACACTGTCAGGGAATAAATTCCACTGTATTATTATTATTATTTTGGCGGTTATCGGTTTTTTTTCCTTGGAGTGGTAAAATTGCAATAGCATTAGAGTGCGGTGGGGTTGTAGGCTACATAGATTTTTTATCGTGTGTCATTATTTATATCTTTATAATATTCATTATTTCGTCTTTATAGTCACAAACTGTTATTATGAGTAATACGATGGGCTTTAGACCTGTGTGTAATGCTTGTTTGTACACAAGGCCGTAGACAGGCCGGTTTTCTCGGACAATTTGTCCGGGGCCCCGCGCCGGGCCTTGGACTAGGTCACACTAAAATATGCCTGAACACAAAATATAAATAAATGAAAATACACAAATGAATATACGAATATTTAATTTGCCTAATATTGTAATGCAATTTACACATCCCATGATTTAATTTGACGCTCTGTGCTATATACTATGGTTTCTGAATGTTCAAAGTGCAATCCAGTCTGTGCGACGCGACGTGACGTGCAGTACTGCTACTGCTGTGTAGTGTAGAGTGTAGAGGGTGGCGAGAAAGGCGATCTGCAAAGAAAAATCCCGAAAAATCCCTGGAATTTTACCCGGACACTAATTCAATTCCCCGGAAATCGTCAACGCACAAGTCACGCGCCGGCGCGGCGCCGTCTATGACAACACTGAAGCACTGCCGAAGTGACACGCTTTGATTGGTCGTGCGCGTCTCTAACTCCCTTGCTCTTACTACGGCGCTGACGGTGTTCACCTGTTGTATCTTGACTTCATAAAAAGATTTTCTGTTTGGGATATTATTAGTGAATTTCCTATGGAAAAGTGAACTATTAGGATGACCCGCACGGTGAAACTTAAGCCCGGGACCACCATAGAAGTTCCTAACGTGACCCCATGAACACGTTTTGGAGGGTCGTTCGAAATTATATATATATGTATGTATGCACTCTAGCGGTCACATTTTTTTGTCCGATTAACTTCAAATTTGGTAGGGATGTTCCTTTCTATAATCAGTTGGATAACTTCGTTGGGTAAAACAATCAGAAAACTCTAACCCCCTTTTTGGGGATTATTCTTTCAAATTTCGAGTTTTTGGGCCCAAAAAGGGTCAGAAAAGCTCCGGACGTAAAATTAATGCTTATATTAAGATGGAAATTAGTACAGCAAAAGTTTTAAGCCCTGTCTCGTCATTCTAGCATAAATATTAACCGAGTTATTAAAGAAAATGTATATCGGCTAAACACAGTACGTTGTCTTATGGGGTTTTCACATTAGAAAAGCATGTTATTCATTTGTTGATGTATATGTATCATCCCCAGCAGCCTCGCGCCTACTTTCAAGGCTGGCTGGACCTTCTCCTAACCTTATATTGCGCAAAATGGTATTCCTAGCATTGCAGGTAAATTAAACCAAGAGCATCAGAACAGCCAAAAAATCAATGTTTTCAGATTTCAATCAAATTGGAATAAATTTATGTTTTTACACTGGTTTTGAGTTTTAAAAGTTTGGTATGTGGAAATTCACTTCCCTCACGTCAGCGTGCTGCGTGCGAACTCGTTATTCATTATTTAACAAACTCTCTATTTCAGTAGGTTTGAAAACAACAACAATAAATTAGGTAGAAATAATAAGTGTGATATACTCTGCATTTTACAACGTGACTGGTGCAACACGTAAGTAAGGAAGATTAGTAGGTGGTACAGCTGGGAATATATTTGTTCGATATGAAATTACCATAGCAGAAGGGATAATCAATTAATATAAATTAGAAATACCCCCGTCGCAGCAAACCTGCATACTCAGCGAATTTCCAATGAATATATAAAATAACACATTAAAACACTTAACAGGATTCATAAGAAATGTATTCACAAACAAGCGATATTTAAAGTATTAATTAGTCTCCATAAGAATAACATTGGGGATGAGTACGCAGGTTTGCTGCAACAAGCCACACAAAATAATGGGTTTTTCTGCAAATATCAATAGAACTCATCTTAGTGAAGTCACATACCAAGTTTCATCCATATACATTCATAAATAAGCGAAACATTTTAAGTATTTTCCACAAGAATAACATGGGGACCAAGTACCTAGGTTTGCTGCTACAGGAACCATAGGCGAAAAATTTTTTTTGTGCAAACAACAATAAACCACAACCAGATCAAGCCATATACTAAATTTTGCCAGTTTATGTTCATAAATAAGCGAGATATACAATTTTTCTTTTTCTCCATAAGAATAACATTAGACAACGTACTGTGTTTATCACTTTCAATATCTCGGTAACCAATTGACGTAGAGCAATGATCAAAATACCAAATTATTTTGTTTTTTTTAAGCTGAATTCAATGGTATAAATTAATATTTGATTTAAATTAAAATTACATGTGAAAACCCCAAAAACACATTTTTGGGGTACAAAACCCCACTTCGGATGGTGCGATTCATCTTGTTTTCGAACTCGTTCAAATAAATGGTACTTTACACATTTGTACCAAATTTCATTAAGATTGGACCTTTTTTATGAGAGTTATTGTGTTTACGGACACACACATATAAATATATATATAAATTTATTTATATATATATACATATGTAAAAATTTGAACAAATGGTGTTTTTGGCATCTGCGGACCTCAAAATGAAAAGTTATCATGGTCTCGGGCTTAAGTCTTACCATGAGACCTACGGTAATAACTTCTTCCCTATAGGGGAAATTCGCTAAAAAATCATATTTCAAGTTTCTAGGCCTAGATATTTGTTTGCACCCTGTAATTTATGTTGTACATTTAGTTTGTATAAATACAGACCCTATAATTTCATATATGATAAAATCTTTGCATATTTTACCTTTTAAAGAGGGCTGGCCAACTGTCAAATGCTATTCAGTCAATGTGCTGGATTCAAGAGATGGTGGGAGCCCGGCCAAGTCATTTTGTCCGGGGCCCGTCAAAGCTGTCTACGGCCCTGTTTGTACGGACGACTGTCCCCTGGTGCGCAAGGTAACAATTGTTACCGCATTTCCAAATTGGTTACCACTACTTTTTTGCATTCAAACACACTTAAGTAACGAATTTCCCTATACTACGACCAATGGGAGGTGAAAACAAAAATAATGTTTAGCATGTGTCCTAAAACAATATTTTCAGCAGTGGACGTGTTAAAACTATAATCCAAGATAGACAAAAGGTGATGCAGAATGTTAACAAAATCTTCGATAAACTCCCATGACGCCTTAAAAACGTTTAAGACGAAAAACGTTCTAAACCCGTTTAAGAGTTGAGCTGGAAGGCAGGCTTGGCCCTCGTCTGTGGCGGTAAACACAGCAGCAAGATGCGCCAAATCATCGGCCCGGGATACAAATTGTAAACAACAATAAACAACATGACGGGCCTGGTGTTACAACGGAATGTCGCTCTATTCCTGGCCCGCCGCTCGCTACACACAGCTACCATCTACCACCATCTTGCAGGTGCAGGCTCTCACAGAACGAGTTGAGCGGTTGGGCCTAGCTAATTGTTTAGTCGGCTTCGTCTTCAAGCAACCTTCGAAATTTATTGATGGAATTTTATTCTTCTTGATGAACTTCAAGTTCGACCTTCAATCTCAGAAGCAGCTTTCAGGGAACGTAAACTCGTGTAAGTTGGATTCCTGTAAACCAATGTATTTACAAATCCAGTTAGAAAAGTTAATGCTGTATTACTGAAATACGAAAGTGTGAAGCACAACCTCGAAGCAATAAAGACATTTAGACGATATTCCAGAAGTTTTGTTAGAAACTGGAAAAATAGAAAAGCAAGGAAGTGGTTTCGTGGTTAATACTCTACTTATATTACACTATATCTAATTTAATTCGGCTAACTATTAAAAGCCATGTAGTAACAGATTAGTTCGCTACGGCTTCTACCTCTTCTCCCATAAACCCGATGTTAACTCTCCAAGCCCGTCCCTCATCAACGGATTATCCTAAATCGTTGATTTATAGTTAATGTTCGAACAAAAAAATACTTTAGCGATTTCATTGAGTAGATTTTCGATATCACAATTAGTTCACTCATAAAAAATCGTAAATACTGAATATATTGGAATCGTATTGTACGATTATTACTTGTGATTGCAATATCGAAACTTTGCTCACTCAAATCGCTGGGTATAATTTTGCTCTTTATTTGGGGAGGGACGAGCTTTGAAAGTTGACTTTGGCTTGGCCATATGAAACCAAACTAACCAAGCCAAGTTAACATGTTAACAAATTGGCTTTGGTTTAGGAGCGAAACGCCAAATATTTCGTGAGTGGAGCCCACTCCTCATAATTCTACTAATTGTAGACATTTTTGAGGTGTTAAACAACAAATTAATACACAAATATAACAGTTTTTTAGTGACGATTCAGTCACCAACTACACCGATTTCAACGTACATTCAAATAAGGGCTGATGAACTCTAGCTTACCGTCTCTGAACGAAGCTCGGTCCCCTTAAAACAACACTCTAGCGAAAGTATATCTCGATAAAGCAGCTAAAGTGTTTACTCTTATTTGCTACGTCCAGGAAACAAATCATTAGATTATAAACCCATATTTGTCTGCGTTAATTGGTATGTGTTCATGCAGTGTTCAAATTAATTACATATGTTATTACTGTACGCCTTTACGCAACTGAGATACGTCATATCTGCTCCTTATCATATCTTTATATATAATTCTGTAAGCAAAATTTGTAAGTCAAAATTGTTAGAGTTTGGCAGATCGCAGGATGATAGGAGACGGCTCAAATTAAAGGTCTCGATCCCAGGGGCTCGGGAAAAATAGCAGTATTTTTAAAAAGATACCAGGAAACGAGAAATAACGTAAAACATCCCCCATAAGAAAAGCAAGGGATTTAAAAACGTCTGCATTATTTACAGTAAAAATGTGATTCAGTGACTTCCTTGTTTGCGAACTTACATGTAAATAGTAAACAAAAGCAGAAGAGGAAGTGCATTGTAGCAAGTGCATTTGCATAGCAGTGCATTTTAGGGGCTATGGCCCTTCAAGCCACTAGTCTGCTATATTAAACCGTTACTATATTACCGCTGCATTAAATATTACCTTCCGTTCTTAAATTCCACGTGGTTAAACTGCTTCTGATCGAGGAGGCGGATTTGTCTTTAGATAGGATAAGGATAACCAATTACAGTAGTATGTTATAATAACTTTAATTATTTTAAACACCTCTCAATAGCCTATTGAATGCTCAGTATCATAACACTGTTCACGAGTGTCGAGTGTCTTACCAATGATCATCAAGACTTCTCTACACATGATCATCTGTTTGTGGGTAACAACACTTTTGGTTTTGACGTGTTTCTTGGTATGCATGAATTTTTGGATTTGGACGTTATTAATAAATCTGATCCTTAGAATCAGGATCAGAATCTCTACGCATAACGACAGGCCGAACAGCCTGTATAAATGTTTTAAATAATCATAAAAAATTTAAATTAACCTAAATACCTTCCGAGTTAAATGAAAGCTGTTTTGTTGTTCACGCGGCTTCTGTCAATTTTATCGGTTGTAGATTAGATGGATAGACAGGATAGGCAAGGTCTGCCTGAATTTATGCCGCATTAGCTAATGACCTATAAATATTCGGTGTAAACACGTGTTCTGTTCCCGCTTTGAGGAAGGAGTGAGGCGCCAGCCATAAATAAATAGAGCGGGAGCTTTGATAAGTGATTGACAGAGAGCGGCGGCGGCGGCGTTATAGCGGACAACAACAAACAGCAGCGACATAGTCGAGCACATGTTGCGGGCGACCGGCCGCGGGTGGTCCGGGCTTGACTTGGGGTTGTTGGAATTAAGAGTTTATAAAGCAACTGCATGCACATTCATCCAATTCCTTCGTGAAGGAGAAAGCGAATTAGTTTAACACCAGCGGTCGTCAACAGGGGTGGACTGACGGTGCGAAAAGGGCGGTGGAATTGGTGCTATGAGGGCGCCCAGTATTCTGAAAGATGAGTATCAAAAGAGTTATCAAAACAGTATCAAAGAGAGATGCTTTCGAAACAATGATTCATAGACTATTGAATACCCCCTTATCTGGAGAATTGTACAATTTAGAGTTAAAGAAAATAAAAGAGATAGCTAATTTTAATGGATACCCAACAAATATAATTCACAGTATATTAAAAAAGAAGACCAAGAAAATGGGGAAAAATGTAAAAAACTACTATAGGCAAAAAATTAAAATTACATTTGGAAAGCCATAAATTACTGTCCAGTAGTCAATTAAGTTAAAAAGGCTTTCAAAAGATATAGTAAATTCAAGATAACATTCTCAACCAATAATAAATTTAAATATTTACCTGGCAATCCCAAAGAAAAAATTGTAAATGATAATAAAAGTGGAATATACAAAATAAACTGTAATCACAGTTATAATCAATATGAAAAAGTATATAAAAGACAAACAAGAAGGTCAAGATTCAACGAACACAAAGCGCTCTTCAAACATAAGAATATAGAAAAATCTGCTACTGCAAACATGCCATTGATGAAAATCACTATGTAAATTACTAAAGGAAGTTCCTTGTTTGCTATCGGAGTGCGGCCGGCGAAGGGTCGGTCGCTCTCACACACACGCAGCCCGTGAATGGACCTGGGGCCTGGGGCAGGTAGAGACCCTTCGCCAGCCGCACTCCGAAAGTGAACAAGGTATAGAAACCCAGATCAACTTGATGCTTTTGAAACATTATTTATAAAGAAATTTCAAACTGGAGTTGTGAACAATGACTCTGGAACTATTTAAAATTCTCCACTTATCTGAAACCTGATTTATTTTGTATATACAGTAGAACCTCGATGACACGACTCTCAAGGGGATCTCTAAAATAGTATTCTTATCGAGGTGCACTTGTAATTGAGGGTCGTGCTATCAAGGTGGTTTTCACAACAAGACGTGCTATCGAGGTCACAGACTTTTTGCTATACCAAGCACATTTGTTATGAAACATTTCTAATAAGTTGTGTTTTAAGGAGAAAATTACTGTATAAATCAGTCATAAATAAAATAACAAACGTACAAGTAAAACAAACTTCTTTATTATTGAGACAGTAAGAAAAAAATCAACAGACTCAGTTCACTAAAGTACTGTTATAGAGTTAATAAGCTCGAAATACAGTAAACCTTAACCTATTGTGAAATACGCAATAAAATACTGTAATGTTAGAAAATGAAAATCTACATATTGTTTCACCTAAAAATACAACACAAAATCAAGTTTTTCTCATAAACTAAAACAGTAAAATGTTACTAAAAAGTCAATAACAGAGTTAAAAACTATAATGAAAAGTCATCAAATCAAGTCAGGTCTTCTGTAACTCAACTAGTCAATAAATGTACAGTAGGTACAGTAACAATTTAATCAAAGTTACATTATAGAAAACATTTTAGTTTTTCCCGTGAAAGACATCTTCTGACCCGTGATAGACAAGGAAAGGCCGGAATGATAAGGGGGGAATGGGAAGGGGTTTTCCTGTTGAGACCTGAGCCCAAGACGTTATTGTTTACTTCAAAACATCCGTTCTAACCGTCGGAACTATGCGTGAGAAAGGTTTAATCGTGCTATAAAGGTTCCATAACGCAAAACGGCGCGCTATTGAGGTTAGAGTCGTGTAATAAAGGTTCACTTGCCCAAAGAAGCGTGTTATTGAGGTGGGTGTCGTCAATGACTACATATACAATTTGAGTCTAGATATTTGTTTTTTAGGAGATTTTTTGGGATGTTTATTTTAAATCAAAATTTAATTTAAAACAATATTCTTATTTTTTCCTTTCTAATTCAAATCAACATTCTGAGGATAAATAATTTACGCAACGTCATTGTTTGAGCTAATAAATTTTAAATGATGTATCTATAATTAGTCTTTATTCGTATTTAATTTAGGTACCTTTTGTTGTAACTAAAATAATTATGTTATATACATATACACTTCCACCCTGCCATCCTTATACTCTATAGGGATAGCCAGATTTGATAGCTTAGGCACAGAAGGTATTTATTGGAGGTTATCTGCCTGTTGACATACACCTGAATAATGCCTGTATCCATTGCATGCATACACTCTTACTGCCCACTGCCATGCCGCTGGTACGGCGAAATAGAGAGAGAGAGAGAGAGAGAGAGAGAGAGAGAGAGAGGGTACTCGTACAGTCCGCACCAAGAGATCAGTAGTACAGTCAACGCCCGCCGCCACTAGCGCCAACTGGCGGCGGGTCGCTGAAGCAGTCTCACCGACTTCTCAACAGGCGTTGAGTTATTTCCATAAGGCTTGTCTGTCTTATTGTATATGTAGTCATTGGTGTCGTGCTATAGAGGTTCAGTTATTTGAAAAGACGCGCTATAGAGGTTTATTTATTAGTAATATGAAATTACAAAAAGACGTGCTATCGAGGTATTTATTTGAAAATGAGTCGTGGTATTTATAACATTGAGCGTTATGGGAGATTCTTGGGGATTAGAAAATCAGACTCATTATCGAGGTTTTTGTCTTGTCGAGGGTCGTCGTAGTGAGGTTCTACTGTATATATTAAATTTATATATATATATTAAATTAACATACTTCACTTATTCAAAATTTTAGTGTCACAACTTAGTCAGCTAAACTTAATTTTGCATATTTAAATAACCTGATGTTTTTATTTACTTAAATGTGCATCCTTAAATTCATTTAGTTGTACAAGAACCTGACGATGTTACTTTGTAATTGAAAGGCCTCGTTAAAAATAAAATAAAATGTTATTGATTAATGCATGTAGTAATTTTATTAGTGTTCCATTCAAAATATAAATTTATTTTAGTTAATATTTTATGAGATGCAGTAATAAATACTTGTATAATTAGTATTTTCAAATACAGGTGAAAATTCTACCCTAAACCTTAAATCCGATTTTACTTATCTAAATATCACATTTTGAATTCACTTATATAACTGTTTCTTGTACCTATAACATTGTTAATGATTATTGGTAAAAAATAATTAAATTATTTTTTAAAATTTTATTGACATTGAAAAAATATGGCATTTCAGATGTCATTTGATTTCTTAAAACTATACATAATTATTTTTTCACATACATCAGTAGTAGTAAAACAATGTTTATTTTGCTATAATTTTCTCAATTACAAAAACAATGATTACAAAAAAACAGTTTACAAATAAAGAAGGAAAGAAAGAACACCACTTAGAAATAAAATAAACAAGATATCAAATCCATAGATAGTCAGATCATTAAATCTACACCAATTTAGTTTTATAAATTAATTAATGGATTATGAAGAGAATGCGTATGAACAAAGGATTATAAAGGAATGGATGGAATAATAGAGAATAAATAAACAGTATCAGGAAACTGACACATACTTTCTCCCTTTTAGCCCAACTTTAATGAATAAATTACTTTTTATTTTATAAATATAGAATAAAAAGCATGGTCGAATGTACAGAAAACCTTGTAAACAAGTTGTTTTCAAAAATACCCACCCAAATCCCTATTTAGGAGGCACTACAGAATCCATTGCTACAGACGTGGTTTTAAGAGGGTAAATACCCCCTATTCCCCCCCTCAGGGTTATTAAGGGGCAACATATTTCGAATTTCCTCTGTTGGTCAATGCTAACTTGACAAGCATATCAAGTTTGAATGAAATTGATCAATAAATAAGAGAGAAATAGTAATTTTTGTATTCGCCATAAGAATAACATTGGACAACGTACTGCGTATACCGCAAAATGAAAATTTAAATTACATACTTATGTATAAAGTAGGCAATCTTGCAGGAAGCCCCAAACATCCTTCTGGTATGTTTACCAAACGGCGTTCCACCTGCTAAGCAGGTGTTTGTCACGCTCACTGTCATGAGATTATTTGATTTTTTCCCTCGGCCTAAAGCAGAATCATTGCACTGTAATTAACGAATGACAAATTGGTATTTCATCTTGATTATTAAAATACAACAAAACTTTAATCGCAACTCTACACAGTTCAGTAATCGAGATGAATACATTACTAAAATTACTATTTTAATTCATTATTTCACGATAAAAACCCAGCAAATAATAAAACAAGCCTGGGCAAGACGTCCAGTGTCTGAGAGGAAGTACTGACAAACATTCTAATATCCAAGCAATGACAAATGGAAGCCCATGTGATAACTCGAGACTTACGCCAGACATGACTCCTTCATAGCAGGTGGTAATATCACCTTAGTAATACAACTTCGTAAAAATATAATTCAGTTTTGATTAACTTGCGTAATCAAAATAAACATATTTTGATACATGAAAGACAGTAAGTGAGATTTAAACATTTTTTAAATGTGACGACATTTAATTTGTAGAGGAAGAGTAGATTTTGTCAAGGGTTAAACAAGAAAACTACATACATGGAGAAAAAATCTGATATATTTTCACATTATAAAATATTTACACTATATATACAATAAGTGGTCGCCACAAGTCACCAGTTTATTTATCGATCAGCGTACCCCTCACTCGGTTTCTCTTGGCCTCTATTTCTGCCTGCGTCTGTTGGACCACCATTTTACGTTTGTTCATGCCCTTCCTCTCCAGTTGTTTTTCTATGATACGGGCGTTGTTGGCATATGAATCAGCAACTTCTCTCTGAAAAACATATCGAAGTTAGTAGGTACAGATTCCATGGACTACAAAAGTTAGCTTTGGCCGTTTCATATAGATTTTTAGGAACATAATCCGAAGTCATTCTTAGACCCCGCCTTAGGGAAAGGTGACCCATGCCTCCAACCAAGGGGACAGATATGGCAATAAACATTTAACTCCTTGGTCTAGACTTGTGAGCTGGTTCCGTTCCTAGTTTGTAATTTTTTTAAACCTGTAAATTGGAATAGAAAATTGGTGTTTTTGAATAAATTAATGGCGTATTTCAATTAAAATACTGTCTTCTTTCAGTTTACAGCGTCAAATTGGCACACACGCAGTAAACATAAGTAAAAAGTAGCAAAATCAGTGTTGACCATATGCAACTCACAAAGAATTAACCAATCCCGTCCACTTCCAAGCAAGCCTGCTACCGTTTATTTTACTTGGGCCCTCCCACCAACGTTGCCACAGATTGGTCAAAAAACTGAGAGTTGCACGACTGTTCAGTTTTGGTCGTGTGCGGAAATCAAACTAGCGAACTTCGTATCAACACTTGGTAATGGTGTTTCAACGATTCAACCACACAGCCACCATGACTAGTGATCCAGCGGCATTATATTGGTTTATAGGCAGTTTGCGCCCCTAGTGGAGAGAACCTGTAGCTGCCCGCAGTCATTAACTACAACCCCTGCTAGAGAGCAGCACCAATAAGAAGCCCGCTGTATGTTATAGTGAATAGAATAAATTAACTAGTCCAATGGGTTAAAATAATGATACATTATTACTTAGATTGAAAGCTAAAACATACAACAACAAAATTCATTTAGAAGTACAAATTTAAAACAGTTAAAAATCAAATAAAATATCTTGAGTGATGGTTTAGTGTCTCGTTTCACATTTCAAAAACTAAACAATGGAGTGTTTCATTACTTTTCTAGGCCCTATATACGCTACTCTACCTCTTAAGATATGAATATTGTGCATAGATTAAATAATTTCAATATATATAGCACAGTAAACTATAAAACATTACAGAAGCTAAGTACCATATTAACGGCAGTTACAGTAGAAATCCAATTATCCGAACCCCAATTATCCGAATATCCAATTATCCGAATCGATTTTGAGTGAAATAATATAAATATAAAAATCAAGAAAATAACAGCACGAGCATGTGTAGCGATAATGCGTCGTGAGCGCTAAAATAAAAGCCCACGCTGTTACCTTCCGGACGATATTTTCGCGGGGAACAATGAGTCATACCCCCTTCTCGCCCTGCTCATCATCAGTCGCTACTGTTCTTTCACCAAAATTATCGTTCAAAATTAGTACAAAACTTAAACGTTTTGTCCTTTCGCTAAGTGATAAACTCATTTTACTTGAGATATTCAAGTGATATAACCAACATTTAACAGTGAAATATGTACAGTATGTATTGAAAAGAGCAACTGTATATACTGTATTAAATTTAACTCCTGTAATTTAATTTTTATGACGTATATTCTTGATACAGTTTGCTCACTTTCTGTTCATTACATTTATAATAACTTTGTCAATAAAATTCTGATTTTTTATGTATGGTGATGTTTTTTGCTTAATTACCAAGGTATATCTGATTATCCGAATTTCTGCATATCCGAATCGGCCCGATCCCCAATCAATTTGGATAATCGGAGTTCTACTGTATGTTAAATTATTGTCTAAAACGCCGACACAACTAGGGTGTATTTTCAACAAGGTTTGATTGGTCACCAGCTGCTTTGAACGCCAGTGGCACTTAGGAAGTATAACAAACGCAAAATGTTAGTGGATTACGGTACACCCAAGGGGGGGGGCAGCTACCACTATCGGCGACTCGACTTATTCCCCACTCTACCCACTGCCTCTCCTTACAGCAATGGCTGTGATTGGTCGAATACATTCTGTCGACTCATGTCAGGCGCAAACAATGAGTCGCTTTGGTTTTGCAGAACTGCACAATTAAGTAGGTCCCCCCTCTGGTGTGGTATGGTCTCGAGGTCTTGCTCAAGATGTGAATCACGCCATCATGTCGGGTTATAAATTTAGTCTTCAACTATTTAACTGGGTTACTTGTCAGGAACAGCAAGTGCTTCTCATTTGCTAGAATTGATTGGCTTCTACACTTATTTTTTTTTTAACAGAATCAGATAATAATATCATTGTAGCTTACTCTAGAATGCACTACAAGCACGTGGCACTACAAGCCTTACTCATGGGAGCACAACCCTTCTCCTATTCCAGTCAATCAATCATCTTTATTCATAAAATTGTACATGGTAAAAGAATAGTGTTATTTCTAATCTAATAAAGAAATTATAATAATTCACTTCTGCATGGATAATAATAATAATATAAAATAGTTTAGAGCTGGTGGATCAGATCAGTTGTGCCTAATTTTTAAAAATTCTTCAAAAGAGTAAAGAGGAATGCTCAACAAGTAATCTCTTAGCTGTTTTTTAAAAGTGATCATATCAACCTCCTCAATGAATTTCCGAGGGAGGTGGTAAAGGAACTTGGTACCTAGGAAAACGGTTTTCTTTAAAAAAAAAACTCTAAATTGTGTTTTTCCACTCTACGATTTGGGCGGGTATTGTAGGAATGAGTGTTATTTTGTAACAATGGGTTAAAAAACTGTTTTACATAGTTAACTATTTCAAGGATAGTTAACCCATAAACAGTCAAAATGCCCAGCTCTGCAAATATTTCCTTCACAGAAACTGTAGCTTTTAACTTTAGCATGACTCTTAATTGCTCGTTTTTGTTAAATAAGTAATTTGTCCAAATTCTTATTTGATGTTGCCCCATAAATGCCAATTCCATAAGACAAATGAGAATGAATCATAGAAAAATAGATTGTTTTTAAAGATTCCAAACTACAAAATCGTGACATTTATTTTAGAGCAAAGATGCCGGAGGAAATTCTACCAACTACATGAGTGACATGATTATCCCAGCTCAAATTTTTATCAATTATTAACCTCAAACATTTTGTGCTTTGAACTTGATCCAGAGAATCTTCATCTATGTAAATGTTAGGTGAAATTTGGTTTTTTGCTATATTGGTTTAGAAGGAGATAACTTTTGATTTACTGGAATTTAAAAGAAGATTTTTGGTGTTAAAAAGTCTTTGATCATAGCTAATCCCAAAAGTAAGCTGTATATAGTGTTTTATAGTTTTTCTTCTGTAGGCATACATTTGCAGACTTTTATTTTGATATATTTTGATGTGTATGAATGTGTTTGACATATGTTTGTGGAAGGAAGTTTATATGGGGACTCGCAGATTTTGCATGGAGCAGCAAAAATACTCAGGCCAGGCCAGGTCATTCTTTTCCATAATCTGCATATATTATATACTTTCTCACCAAAATCATCTCCCTTTTCTCCTAAGATTTTAAAGTTATACCTTTTATGCAGATATAATTTTAGCTATTCAACCTCCTGGGACAGTATTCAAACACATGAGCTAAACCCCATAACATGAGCACTTCCCATAACATGAGCTAAAAATTCAATTTTTTTATTACACCTACAAATAAAACATAGTTATATTTTTGATGTGATAAAAACAATACTTTCTTTTGTCAAATAAATCAATAGCACATCTGAAACTTTTCAGACAAAGCTAACCTTTCTCTGAGGGTTGTTATTTAAGAAATGATTGCGGATATCTGTCATCATTGATTGGTAAGGTATTTCAGAGTAAAAATAAGCAGAAACTAGTGGCGAGGTGTGTTTTTACTAACAAATCAATATACCCTAAAGTCCTGAGAATTAATATTCGATAAAGTTATATCCAGGGAGTTTTAAATTATTATTATTATTCGACAAAGAATTTTAGCATATGCAATAGGGCTAACAGTTTAAAGAAGTAAAAATAAATTTACAAAACTCAAAAGATTATTTTTCAAAGAAATTCATGGGTAGGTATATTTTCAAAATACTCACGGCTTCAATCTCGTCCTCCTCTTCGTCTATTGTAGACACTGTTACGGAGCTGAACTTGCCCATGTTTTTGGTGTGTTTTGTCACCATGATCTTTTTAGGCTTCTCTACAGCAACTTGGTTGTAAATATCCATTTTTGGACCTTCTCCAGAACTTTTTACCACAGCCCCTTTCAAGATAAAGTTTATGTTGCTTTTCAAATCGTGTTTGTAATACAGAGGTAATCTGCACCTGAAAATGAAAATAAGTACCTACGGTTAAAAGATTTAGTTATTTAGAATTATTATATTACTCATAATGTTGTTACAAAAAAAAGCTCAAAAGCCCTTGTGCAAAAAGCAAAATGATCGCTATTCAGAAATTAAACTTGAATTATAAAAATATACTGAAGTCAATGAAACCTTGACTTTGATGATAATTATGATTTACACAATGAATTGTGTAAAAAGAAGTAGAATTGAGGCTACAGGTGTTCGGGTTTGTTTACAGACTAACATTACATTGTGTTTGAAACAGCATACCATATTTTCTCATGGAGGTAACCTAAATTTGTAAATTAGTTTATCTTTATTTAACTTGATAATAAAATAAGCTACATTACAACAACATTTGAGCATACAAATGTTTTATCACTGAAATCTATGTAATTTAAAGAGTTTTGTTAAAAGTATAATATTTTACTTGTAATGTCAAAATACTGATAATCTTTCAGCACAATTTTGGACATAACAAATTTTTACAAAATTTTCTGACGACCTTCAACTACTGTAGTTAAACCTAAGGTATGTCTAAGAATTGGTAGAGTTTAGATAATAGAAGAAACACATCCAAACTAAATCCTACTTTTTACAACGCATTCTATGCTGGCGTTCTATCCCTTCCTGGCGCTTTATGAAAACGGCCTCATCCGCATCATAGGTCATCTTGTGTGCGTGTTTGCTGCCGTCAATGACTCTGGCGCCATCGCGTTTCCTCAGGGGTAGTTTTTCTATAGCACAGTCTGTAAAAAAATTAGGCTCTACAGTAAATTACAGAACTGTGATAGGTTAACCCAAGATGAATAGAGTAAAGAGGTGGGCCAGATGGGACTTCACCAAAGACTTAGCTGGCCGCTGTTTCATTGCTTATGGCTTAACACTTTGAAACTGTAAAAAAAAAATAATATAGCTGTCACAACAAAAATATATTAGTAGGCTACATGCGATATAGTGGCGGAGGTCTCGTGTAACGTCACGTCTGGCCCACTTTTAGCGAATTTCCCCTATAGGGAAGAAGCTATTACCGTAGGTATCATGGTAAGACTTAAGCCCGAGACCATGATAACTTTTCATTTTGAGGTCCCCAGATGCCAAAAACACCATTTGTTCAAATTTTTATATATTTATATAAAAATATATATATATGTCCGTAAGCACGATAACTCTCGTAAAAAAGGTCCGATCTTAATGAAATTTGGTACAAATATGTAAAGCACCATTTATTTGAACGAGTTCGAAAACCAGACGAATTGCACCATCCAAAGGGGGTTTTTTGGGGGGTTTTGTACCCCAAAAATGTTTTTTTTGGGGTTTCCACATGTAATTTTTATTTAAATCAAATTTTAATTTTTACCATTTAATTCAGCATATAAAAAACAAACAATTTGGTATTTTTATCATTGCTCTACGTCAATTGGTTCCTGAGATATTGAAAGTGCTAAACACAGTACGTTGTCTAATGTTATTCTTATGGAGAAAAAGAAAAATTGTATATCTCGCTTATTTATGAACATAAACTGACAAAATTTGGTATATAGCTTCACCTGGTTGGGGTTTATCGTTGTTTGCACAAAATACAAAATTTTCACGTATGGATCCCGTAGCAGCAAACCTAGGTAATTGGTCCCCATGTTATTCTTATGGAGAATAATTAAAATGTTATATATCGCTTACTTATGAATGTATATGAATGAAACTTGGTATGTGACTTTACTTAGATGAGTTCTAATGATATTTGCATAAAAACCCATTATTTTGTGTTCCTTGTTGCAGCAAACCTGCGTACTCATCCCCAATGTTATTCTTATGGAGAATAATTAATATTTTTAATATCGCTTGTTTGTGAATATATTTCTTATGAATCCTGTTAAGTGTTAATGTTTTATGTTATATATTCATTGGAAATTCGCTGAGTATGCAGGTTTGCTGCGACGGGGGTATTTTTACTCATCCTGGGTTATACCTACTTTGAATAACAAATAATGATACGGTACCTAAAATATTTGAAGAAAGTTGTGACGGAGCCCCTGGGTGCTTCCCATCCCCTATTGGCATTTCCATGACTTCACCTTTACCCAATGATCTCAGTAATTGTTATTATTTGTATACATGTTGCCAACATCTGAACTGTTTGGGTGATTTGTAATTAGTTTTTTTTATTTGTGTACAATATACATATCCGCCATTGCACATTTTCTCTCTGCAAACCTCCCAGCTACCACTGTGAACCCCTTGAGGTTCACGAATACTAGGTTGACAACTGCCACTAAACCCTTGTATAGTTTAAGTAGGCCTAAATTATTTTATATTTTTTTCACACCCTTAAATTGGAGGCACTAGCCTACAGTATCTTTTGTTACACACAGTGGCATTAAATGTTCAGTAGACCTACTGTTTAAAAAAATGTACTTCGGTAGAACAACTTTTTATAAATCGTTAAGCTATTTATAACGGGTCAAGAGTGTAATAATTAGGCATTAAAGGTGATTCGGGAAACCGTAACAAAATTCTAAGCAATGACTGCAATTTATACTTTTGGAAAACTGTCTTTATGTAACAAAAAACTAAATTCATAAAATACATATATGCCGGTATATGTACAACAAAAAAATCAGGCCTAAGCCTTTATTTTAAATTTAATTATTTTTGTCAGGTCTTTGAAGGAAATTTAAAATGAGGATGGAGGTAGATAAGTTATTTTATTTGATAGTGGTAGGGGCCTACCACCATCTGTAATGGTAATGCAATGTTGACATCGCTTCACTGTACGATGGTGTTCCTTATGACCAACTATTGCGGTCGCACGAGTCTAGCAGTTGCATTACTGGCTACAGAACATGCATGCGCATGTGCGCACAAATGGCACCCAAACCGCAACCAGACTTGCCTAGTTTTCAAACACACTTAAGCCCTCATGAAAATCTGCTTGTTTGATTATCTGATTAATTATCTTAGCCTCAAGCTCAAAAATAATACAGAGGCCTGAATTCAAACTTCTCAGCTCGGTAGGCTCACTTCCTCAAGCTGTGGTATCATAATGTAAGTACCAGTGGTGTGCTCTTGTGCACGTTTAGTGACGTCATCTTCAGGGAAAATCAGCTGGTAGTCGTCCAACTAACCACCACCTGTCATTTTCATTGGGTTTGTTTACTTTAAAATGTTTACATCAAAACGGAAAGCTTATGGTAAAAATAAAACATTTGGTCGGCATTGAAGCAAACCTACGTCTGGTACCTATGTCCATCTTGCTGTGGTACTTTTGAAGTAATATGGAACACTCTTCAAACATGTGTAGATGTGTCCACATAGGCTAAGAATTGAAGGATTTACTTCTCAGCATATTTAGCAACAAACATGGCACAGAAGTGCCCAGTTAGTGGAGATTCACTAAGGAATCATAGCAATTAGTGAACCTCCGCTAAGTTTATGTACAAATCTGATATTTAACCTAAGGTCTACACTCATCACGATTTGTAGACCTAGTACACCCCCATTAACTACCACATATTTATAGTTAAATAATTAGATAGGCCTATCTTATTTCGACCTAATATATCCATGAGTAAATTACAACATCTTACAGGTTCTAAGCCTAGGCTAGGTTTACTAACCTAAAATTAAAGTCATCTGACCACAGATGCAATAATAAATATGGAGAGGCTTTTCCTCGCTGTACTCTTCTTGATCTTTTGTATCGGAGCATACTATACTTCTAGAGACGACTTTGGGCATTTTAATATGATTTAATCAACAGTATTTATACAAAAAAATCCCAACGAAAATATTAGTAAATATAACCTGACAGTTACGTTTTAATTGACAATAAAAATCATAAACATCATCATATCATCTAGAGATAGCAGTGTTGCCAATGCCAATAAATTAAGCAATAATCCCACACAAAGCACAAAATTACCCCACGTGAGTTATAATTACCCGATTACGTGTGTTTTGAACCCGAGAAAACCAGCAAAATTCAACTAATATATTGAACAAATTACAAACACAAATTAAATTTAAACTAAATCCTAATATTGAACTGCACAGGTATAGAAACAAATTCAAAAAATGGTTATTTTTTATATTTTAACACCAATTGCATATTTGAAGAGAACACACAAACGCTTTTAGG
This sequence comes from Allygus modestus, assembly GCA_963675035.1. Taxonomy (NCBI): domain Eukaryota; kingdom Metazoa; phylum Arthropoda; class Insecta; order Hemiptera; family Cicadellidae; genus Allygus; species Allygus modestus. The sequence goes on from OY776114.1 coordinate 60,279,988, forward strand.
GAAAGCGGTCCAAACCCCTCAAATGTTTTGTGGTTACCCCGTAATTTGAACCCGTCACCCCTTGAAGTTGAAGAAGCTAACCGATGAGATAGGGAGATGCCCAAATTTGAGTCTTTATCAGATTTCTGAAGCTATCGTAAACCTAGAAGGCCAAAAGTTAAAACATTCCTGGACAATTAAAGGGGAATAAACCAATGGACCCCTTTTTAATTGGCTTTCTCCGCTTCCTTTCCCTTAAAAATGCCCTTAAAGTCAGCGATCACATAAGACCCATAGATGGACCTATGGAGCACTGGCCAGAGAGCAAAGAGTTTCATACATGTAGAGTTCGCAACCTATTTCAATCTCCAAACTTAACTAAATATTATAGTAGTGTAGTGTGAAATTAATTATACTATGTAGTTACAGCACACATGTAACTATGTATTACAGTAACTATGTAGTTAGTCTATGGTATTAATAAATATACTAGAATAATAATTGTTTCATCTACCTGAAAACTAAATTTAATCTTTAATCAGTATTTATAGTTTTTTTTAAGAAAAAATAAAGAAACCACACAAATTATATACTGCAGCAAAATATCCTTACTTTTATTCTGAAAAATACTACATTTCAAACTTAGCAGGGTAAAAAATGTTACATGTACTGTATTAAATTCTCTAAAGCATCTTCTAATTTTTGTGTAAATAAATAAAAACTCTAAACGCAGACGTTTTAAAACATTGAAAAATAAAACTAAAGTGTTTCTGTTATATACAAGGAATTTTTGCGGACATTTTCCATTACTTATTGGTAAAAACAAATACCCCATAGCAGCAAACTTGCACACTCAGCAAATTTCCAATGCATATACATGTATCTAAATGTCACATAAAGCCACATACCGAGTTTCATCAATATACATTCATAAATAAACTATTTATCACATATTTCTCCATAAGAATAACATGGCGGCTGAGTATGCAGGTTTCCTGAAAAAAGGAACACAAAAAAAGGGTTTCTATACAAATATCAATATACCTAACCCAATTAGGTAAAGCCAGATACCAAGTTTTATTAATTTATGTTCATAATTAACGAAGATAACATTTTTCTTATTCTCCATAAGAATAACATTGGACAACGTACTAGCTGTGCTTAGCACTTTCAATATCTCTGTAACCAATTAACGTAGAGAAATTATAATACCCCCGTAGCAGCAAACCTGCGTACTCAGCGAATTTCCAATAGATATATAAATGTCTTAATACTACATAAGGCCACTTGCCAAGTTTCATAAAAATATATTCACAAATAAGCGATATATACAATTTTAATTATTCTCCATAAGAATAACATTGGGGCTGAGTACGCAGATTTGCTGCTACGGATGCCTTTGGCAAATTTTTTTTTTGTTGCAAATATCAATAGACCACAACCAGATGAAGCCATATACCAAGTTTCTCGTCAGTATACGTTCATAAATAAGCGAGATATAAAATTTTTCTTTTCCTCCATAAGAATAACATTAGACAACGTACTGTGTTTAGCACTTTCAATATCTCGGTAAACAATTGACGTAGAGAAATGATGAAAATACCAAATTGTGTGTTTTTCCAAGCTGAATCCAATGATAAAAACTAAAATTTGATTTTTTTTCAAAAATTACATGTAAAAAATTAAAAAAAACATATTTGGGGTACAAAACCCCCCCAAAATACCCCTTCGGATGGAGCGATCTGGCTGGTTTTCGAACTTAAAGTCATAAATGTTGCTTTACATGTTTGTACCAAATTTCATCAACCTCAAAACGAAAAGTTATCATGGTCCCGGGCCTAGGTCTTATCATGCCGACTATGGTAATAGCTTCTTCCCTATGGGAGAAATTCGCTAAAAAGTGTTTCACTGCAACATAATTAATACCCCCGTAGCAGCAAACCTGCGTACTCAGCGAATTTCCAATGCATATATATGTATCTTAATACCACATAAAGCCACATACCAAGTTTCATCAATATACATTCATAAATAAACTATTTATGACATTTTAATTATTCTCCATAAGAATAACATGGTGGCTGAGTATGCAGGTTTGCTGAAGCAAGGAACACAAAAAATGGGGTTTTATACAAATATCAATATAACTCATGTAGGTAAAGCCACATACCAAATTTCATTAATTTATTTTCATAATGAAGGGAGATAACACGTTACTTATTCTCTATAAGAATAACATGGGGCTGAGTACGCAGGTTTGCTGCCACGGGAGCCTTTGGCCTTACCGTATACCAAGCCTTGGTACGGTATACCAAGTTTCATCAGTATACGTTCATAAATAAGCGATATATCAAATTTTTATTTTCCTCCGTAAGAATAACATTAGACAACGTACTGTGTTTAGCACTTTCAATATCTCGGTAACCAATTGACGTAGAGAAATGATCAAAATACCAAATTGTGTGTTTTTTTAAACTGAATCCAATGGGAAAAACTAAAATTTGTACTTTTTCCAAAATTATATGTAAAAAATTTGAAAAACCCATTTTTGGGGTACAAAACCCCCCCAAAATACCCCTTCGGATAGAGCGATCTGGCTGGGTTTCGAACTTAAAGTCATAAATGGTACTTTACACGTTCATACCAAATTTCATCAAAATCGGATAATTTTTACAAGAGTTATCGTGCTCACGGACACATATATATATATATATATATATATATATATATATATATACAGTTTCGAACGAATGGTGTTTTTGGGGTCTGGGGACCTCAAAACGAAAAGTTATCATGGTCCCGGGCCTAGGTCTTACCATGCCGACTACGGTAATAGCTTCTTCCCTATAGGGGAAATTCGCTGAAATCGTAGTGGTTTAGTGAAAAGCCTCATTAATTAACTTTGGCTGCATCCATAAAAGTAACAGTAAGTGGACTATCCAAACCAACATTTATAATTAGTTATTTATTTCTAAATATTGCATCTACACATTAAACAATCAATTACATCGCCTTTTTTCATAGGTGACTTATCCTTTTCAGTCCTACTTAAAATTTGAGACAGCTACGGTGTTGAACCAGTTGAACTTATTTGTAATAATTTATCTCCGTTTTCTTTTATTCACAGAATCAATTATAATTATACAGTTTTTGTCAAGTTGTTTCAAAATATTCTAATTTGTTTACTAGTTGACAAAATTGTTCAGCTTTCCCTAATGTTTTCCCACAGAAGAGCCTCGAACATGCTCATTTTTGTCACGGATTTCATGAACTATTTTATCCCTCAACAATTGATTTCCAAGTGCTTCAGGATTACTAGATTTAAATTCTCACATATTTATACAAAGTGATAGAAATCTGTGAAAACATTTTCAAAATCTTTCTTGTTGTTTGAACTCATGTATTAAATCAATACCTTTCTAAGGCAACATTAACTCTCGGAATTTTAAAGTTGTCAATAGCTCCAACCACTTTATCATACTTCTAGTTGTCCTTTTTCTGATATTAAGTAAAATTAAGTCTTTTTAATTAATTAATGTATTAAATAAATGTGAATCGGGGATCTAAATAAACTTATTCACTAATAAAATGCTCTAGTGGGGTCGGGGAATAGTGATTGTGAAAAGGACGCTATCTTGTTGATGGGCAATAGCTGCCATAAAACAATCCAATCTTTAAACCTACACCAAATGGGGAAATACCTTACAAAATTTGTTTAGGCTATGTAAAATAGCTCACAAAATACCTCTTTCTTACCAATAAATACACTTTCTATTCTGGTTTTCTTCCTTCTTGTAGTGTGTAGCTGTAGAATTGTTTGCTGTAGTTAATGCCAGGATAACTCACTGAAGGTAGGTGTCCTTTAACATGAATATTTTTACCTAATTCAATCAAATACAGTTTACAAATGAACAATATCGTATTTATTTGTCTTATGGACAAATAAGTGAAATTCTGGATGCTTTACAAAGGGGAATTACAATTATTTTACAATAAATAGGGGAATATTTGACTATGGCCTAGGCTATTAATGGGATTACAACAATAAATAGGTGCTTATTATTAAAATGTTCATGGTTCTTTTTGAATGAGGATTCCTTATCTCAGAGGGGAAGTTTCATGCTGACTTGAATAACGTTGAATAAATTAAAGAATATTTATTAGCCAATTTGGGTTTGTTTACAAATTGTAACAATGATGAATTTTGGTGTGGTCCAAAAGGAAAGTTCAATAGTTTTCACTGAATTTAATAATCATTAAAGATATTAAAATTAAATTTAGAAATGTATAGTTCAAATTTAAGTAGATTACTTTTCAAGTTATAATATCTCAGAACATTGGGCTTGTTCTATCAAATGTCTGTATTCTTTCAAATGCCCCTATACAGAATACTAAAATGGAGTTGGTTTACCAAGCTGCTGCATAAATTCTTCGCTTAAATACCAATTTCTGTGGTAAACAAATAAAAGAATTGAAGATAAATGTGGTATTATATTAGCAATATGTCCCTAATTCAATGAACACTAAGCAATTAAAAACTTAGGTCATACTGGGTGAAATTTACAGGAACAATGTCCTGCCACAAAATTTAGTTCTTAATGCAAGGGCAGTTGGAACAGCAAGAAGGAGTCTAGGAGAAGGTGCAGGTCTTTTGGAGCAAAATCCTATTGTTGGTTAGCACAGGGTTCACAAACACGTGGTAAAACACTGGTCACTGTAATTTTGATTCCTTAGGGACTAAATATAATCATATTATATTAAATTTTAATTCTATTGCAATTCTCTTACATTAATTATATTTAAAATAAATTATTGGTAAACATATTAAATTAGGTAATAGCATAGCAGGTAGAATTTGAATTAGCACTGTTAATTTAAATGTACGTACGTATTGTAACAGTTTATAAAGTCAAATAAATCGTACGTTGGCAGTTCTCGTGATCTAATCAGTCAAAGGTTCAAAATTAAAATCATTTTTTAATCTCAAACGCCAAACACTTTGGTAGATGAGCTGTCATGGCTACAATTGATAATGACTTGACTTACCAACTAAAATAATATTAAGGTTAAGTTCATACTTTATTCCTCTTTCCTTTATCCACAAACCCAAGCAAGTACAATTTTTATACCTATTTAAAAAAGTTATGTTCGGTTAACGTGAACGGGCAGTGCATGCATTAGCAGGGTTCAAATTAACAGAACTGTTTTGCAAAATGGTTTCGTGAAGTGGGACATTCATAACCTCATGTTAGAACAATTAGTGGAAATGGTAATTTTATCTTAAATTCTTATATATAAACTACTGAATGTCCTCGTGATGTACAACTTATGATGTTCAGCTCATATCTCGAAGGATGTGACTATCCAGTGTCTGATGTATAAGGAGAAGAATCGTTATTGCTATTGCCGTCATTGCTCTCGCTAGAGGAACTGTTCGCTCTCTTGAGAGTTTTGCGATCAACTGCTGGTAGTTGCTCATCCTCCTCTTCTTCTTTCACTAAACAAAGATTAACATCGTTTAAACATCCTCAAAAATATTTTAAATCATTATTTAAATAGCTTGAAGAAAGTAACTGGCAAGATATAATGAACAGAAGGGCTGTATTTATTTTTTATCATTTACATTTTGAATCATTTTAGCATGAATTGAAATAGTTATATGTATTCTCAGTTCACACACTTATTTAAAATACAAATTAATTTTATTGACGATCATTGTTAAATGTTTTTACAAAGTTGCAAAAGATATTGCAAGATTTAATGTGATTTTATTCAAATTGTTGACAACATAAAATAAATATTAAATGAATTGAAACAGTTTAATCAGAAGTAGTAAGCTGAAGCCAACAAACAGACAACTATTCATTCATGCGAAACACCTAAAACACGTGCAATCAGATGTTTCATATATCCATCCATCATACAGATGAATCCTCCGCACCGCATGCAGGCCGCTCCAGCTCCACCACTACCAATGAGAAACCATCCAATAACACTATCGTGTGAACTCCATCTGTCTACACCTGAAATCCATCGGATGGATGGGAAAACCATTGGATGATTCATCAGATCGTTAAAATCGGTCATTTCTCCCACCACTACTGCACACTCGATGGTAAATCATTTATATACAGAATGAAAAGAGTTGGACCTAAAATTGACTCTCGAGCACTCCTGATCTAATGCTTGCCAAATCTGAACAAAACTTTATTTTCTCCCTACTAATTTATATTTTTTGTGGTATAAATCAAAGTTTTAAACCGTTTTAAGTGTTATGGAAGTATGCCATATTTTTCCAGTTTTTTCATATGATGTCCACACGATCAAAAGCTTTGGACCGATCTCAGCTAACTGCCACTGTGTGCTATTATATCAGACGGATATATTATTAGCCATTAACACATTCGATGGTGGTCACACGCCAGTGTGGAATAGATCAGTCTGGTGATCATTCTGACACTAAGTCGTCAGTTTTCAATAAAAGGACCTAATGCACCATTATAAGAGTACAGTAGAACCTCGATAGTTCGACAGTCTGTATACTTCGACACGGGCCGTGACCACTTGACATGACAGTAGGGGCGACCGATAGTGTCCTTGACGAGTTCGCCGGTCAGTGATGGGAGCTCGCTTATTGTTTTCGCGAACGGGCGCTACCGCCTTTTCTATAAATAACTTCTTTCCTACGCCCTACCCCGTCCTATCCACCCCCTTCCCCGCCCTTTCCAATGAGTAGATCAAGTCAGTTCGCTTGAGACGCTGCGGGAGTTAAACACATTTTTAATACTTTCGTGATACGCTATTGTTTTTTCTGATCATAATACTCCCTGTGTTAAAATGTTCCATACATACTCCCTATAGTTCGACATTTCGATAGTTCGACATTTCGATAGTTCGACACCCCTTTTGTCCACAAAGTGTCGAACTATCGAGGTTCTACTGTGCTTGCATTACAGGGATTAAGGTTAGTTTTTAGTTCACCCGCATTTTGAGTTCTGCATGGATGTTTAGGAAGGCTGGTAAATATGTTAAAAAATGTATTAAAAAAATTTGATAAGTTCTTTTATGGGTATGTTTTCACACTTAACTGTGCGTACAAAATGTTGTTTAATGTTATTAGCAATCATACTGAAAGAAAAAGTGTGCTGTACTTTCCCGAAATGTGCATCACGTACCAGTGTTAACTGATGCTTGCTGAAAATTTAGAAAATACGTTTTTTTAGCAACAAGGACATTATCCAATGAAAAGTCATTTTACAAAACCAATTAGCAGTCAAAGGACCTACAGACTTAATTTTAACAGTGAAATTATTAAACGCAAGAAAGGGAAAGTTATTTGAATTTCACATATTTTTGGGCTCTTGTATTTTGCCAACTTAGTCATGCAATAAGGTATTCCCCCTTCCCAATGTTTTAGCGAATTTCCCCTACAGGGAAGAAGCTATTACCGTAAATGGCATAGTAAGACTTAAGCCCGAGACCATGATAATTTTTTGTTTTGAGGTCCCCAGATGCCAAAAACACCATTCGTTTAAATTCATATATTTGTGTCTGTTACCTCGATAACTTTTGAAATAAACGCCCAATTTTGATGAAATTTGGCACAAATGTGAAGAGGAACATTTGACTTAAAGTTTGAAAACAAGATGGATCAGACTATGGGCAGAGGGTTTTATGGGGGGTCTAAATTTTCCAAAAATCAGTTTTTTGAATTTTTCTTAATCATTCTGTTGTTTTAATTGTTGCTCTACGTCCAACCGTTGCAAAGATATTCAAAGTGCTAAACACAGTACGTTGTCCAATGTTATCCTTATGGAGAATAAATAAAATTTTATATCTGGAGAATTTATCAATGTATATTGATGAAACTTGGTATGTGGCTTTTTGATTGGTTGGTTGTGGTATATTGATATTTGCACAAAAAAGTTTTATATTGATATTTGCACACAAAATCTTTTTTGTTGATTCTCCTCGTAGCAGCAAACCTGCATACTCGGCCCCCATGTTATTCACATGGAGAATAAGTCAAGTTTTATACCTCCCTTAGTTATGAACTTAAATTAATAAAACTTGGTATGTAGCTTCTCCTGGTTGAGTTATATTGTTAATTGCAAAAAACACATTTTTTCCTCCTCGTTCCAGCAAACCTGTGTACTCAGCCCTAATGTTATTCTTATAGAGAATAAATAAAATTCTATAATTTATTAATGAATGTATTTTTGTGAAACTTGGTAAGTGGCTCTATGTAGTAGCGAGGCACATTTTTATACATTGGAAATTCGTTGAGTAGGCAGGATTGCTACAACGGGGGTATTTTTAATTTTGTTTTATTGAAATTGCACAGAATTTGACTGTCAGTTTATATGAATTTACTAAATTTACCTGTATATACAATACTTACATTGTGTGGATTCATGCACTTGAGTAACCGTGTTATCGTTCCTCTCAGCGAAGGTCGCATCTTGCACCGAGGCTACTGTTTCCGCTGAACGAGAGATTTTTGGTTTGTTAGCATTCGACTTATTATTGACTGCTTCCTCTTCATCTTCCACCGAATTGCTTTTTTTGGGAGCTACAAACAGATGACAGTAATTAAAATTTGCCTTAATAAAGGCACAAACAGAGTTCTCACTCAAACTACATAATCAAAACCATAGGTTTTAACATGGTTTACACGGCCTACAAATCTTAAACTTCACAGTTAAAATGGTCACAAAAATAACTTGTACCGACAACTATAGGTGTGTAATACATCTATAGGTGTGTAATAAGGCACATATTATCACACATCACTGTCACTACAGCCGATGCAAAGTAGGACAAATTACACTAAAATCTAGCAGAAATGGATTTATATGCTATATAATTGATGTAGTTCAACCTATTTAAACTATTCTTCAATACTCTGAGGCCCAAAAACTTGGATATCTTTAATGTTTTTAAGGCCGAATAAAGTCAGATAGGGGCCCTAATCAAAATTTAGAAAAATGTCAGGATAAATTAGGGAATTAGTGGGATATTCCAGGAAAACTATCACATTTGTAAGACTTAGGGCCTACATGTAATGTGCAAATTTTCCTGACAAAATGCCTGTTTCTGATTTTCCCTAACATTCTTTGAATTTCCATGACATCTCATCCAGTCCTTGAAAAACCATGAAATGGCCTTTTATTTAACAAAATAAATCATATTTTGATTTACTAACAATAACTGAAAATATATTAGTTTTGTACTTTTGAAAAATATGCACCTTCGATCGCATTTAGTACACATCACGCGGAATATCCAGCTGGCCTATTGATCATGAAATACTGACAAACAGTTAGTTTGTTTACATAACAACAACGATTAAATAACTAAAAAGATGATGGAAACAACAGTGACAGATTTAGACCGATGTCCATTTAGACCAACTGCTTGAACTGAAAACAGTTCCCACAGCTCAAGATATTCTGCGTCAAGTGTACCTGTCTTCAACTAAGTTAACTGTTTAAGGTTTGACAACAAAAGACACAGTTTATTCCAGGTTTTTTCATGGTATACTAAATCCCGCTAATCTGAAAATCCACTTAATCCAAACACAATTTTTTGTAATGTACACAGCCTATAAGTTAAAAGATAAAAGGAACAAAATTATCGTACGAGAATAACAAATTATAAATTCTTTATTCATAGTCTTCAATATTAGAAAACATGTCAAGTTGCTATTTCCAGGAGTAAATCAAATAGGCTACAGAAAAAATGCCTTTGTTCCTTCAAGCATGTATTCGTGGATTGTCCCTCCAGTTGAAAGTTTCTTCCAGGCTGTAGAAGACCCATCTTGAAGCCAGTTCCGCTTCAAAGTTAAACCAGATTTTCAAATATTTCTATTAAAACGTGCAAGTTGTATGCGTAAGCTTATTCGACATGATGAACTACGCTAACTCACTTATCACTCACATGTATAAATGCGGTGGCGGCACGAGTTACAACCGCCTCACCTAACACAACGTAACAGAAGGGGTAGGGGCTTTGACCTTGGTCTACTTTTAATGCAGCTGAACAATAGACAGAGAGACAGACGTTGGAAAGTTGGGAAACTCCGACCGCATAAAGGGTTTTCCACTAACAGAGCGCAACAAAAATATATCTTAGTACATTTCAATGTAGGCCTACTTTACTTCAATGTACGGTACAAAAATGCGTTATTAAGTGAACAATTCTGATCAGAGTAGTTTAAATGAGAAATAAAAATTGTGCAATGTACCTAAACACATACCTATTTAAGTGGATTTTCACATTCAAACTTTTGGAATCCGGAAAATCAGAAAACTTTGGAAATCCGAAGAGGGCCTGGTCCTAATTAGTTCGGATTACCGGGGTTCTAGTGTATACAAAATTCTTGGTTGGGTGGGGCCCCTAAAAAGTCTTAATTTGATATAAGTTAGTCTAAAGAAAAGGTTTCTGAAGATATGTCAACAATAACATAAAACAGAGAGGGTGTTAACTGTGTGTTATTGTGAGCTGAAACTAGAATGCAAGGAGGGCTGGACTATTTTTAACATCCTAAAAAACTAGTGTGAGATAATTCAATTTGATTTTTCCCCTCTATTTAGGAAAATTTGCTTTCTCCATACTAATAAAGAAATCAGAAAGGATACCATAAAGGAAATTGTCTGAACATACAGTATGCATAGAAAAATATGAGCAAAGTGAATTTGCCCTTTTTAAAGAGCTGTGAATAGAGAAGTGTTATTTGGATATAGACAAGGGTTTTGGGGAGCGACACCAAATACCAAATGTATGTGCCACAATACTCAAAGATTCTCTAACGGCTTATCAAAATATCATTAACACGTTGGCTGCTGCGGACCCCGATCGTGGTTTTTATCAACATAGAAACTTATGCAAATTTCATGTTTAAACATGTTTGCAGCAGCGAAAGTGTTAACATTGTAAAAAATATCTTGTAAATATATTGTAAGGGTCAAATCTTTTGTCATTCCAAATAAGTTAACTGCTTAATCCTGGTTTGTTAAACAGTTTGCACATTAACATTAATCTTAAGGTTGAGAATTTGTGAGATGGCAAACTGCCGAAGACATAGACCCAAACAGTCACATTACATAATGGTTTTTTAACCTTCCCAGACTTTTTTAAGGCCTGAATTATTATGATTTTCAAAGATGTATAAGATAAAAAAAGTTTCACTTACCCGAGAAAGCTTGAGGATATTGTATGCTAAGTTTTCCTTTTATAGTGCGAATGTGTTTGAAAATTGAGTCCAAATCCTTCCGCATCTCAACCAAGAGCTGAGTGTGTTTCTTAAGTTCCGTGCTAGCGACCTTAAAACGATTCATGGACAGGGCATTGCAGTTCGACAGCATTTCATTTGTTTTTTCAAATCTCTGGAGCCTGAAGGAAAATATTGCTTCCTTTATTAACTATATGTATTTATTACTGACAAAACATATAGAAGCAATAATTAAATACCAAATAAGTTACAGTATGAAAAATGTATTTTGAATATTAGGCTATTTAACATATTTTTAAGTGGTTGGTCGATTTTAGAATCTTGTTTAACCTACTGGGGATCGACACAGGAGATAGGCCCTATGCGGGTGGCTTACGTGACCTTCACTGGCCCGTATATGGTCACTGAATTATAGGATTAGCAACTGTAACGAACCTTCCTGGGATTTGGGCTTGACATGCAGTGTAGCCTTGTAAACAAAAACGGAACTACCTCGCCCTGCACCTAGGACGTAATAACTCCACGACTGATATAGCTGTTAGTCAGATCAGAGGCTGAGCGGTCTAAGGCGTTATCCTTTGGGCCAAGGGGTAGCACTTAGACTGAGAGTTAGAATGAAGAATCAACCGCTATATTGTCATTGGCCTTTTTACATGGAATAGACATAGTCAGAATAATACAATATAATCAATATTAAAAAGTGTTCTAAATCTAAAAATTAATGCTAATATAAGACTCCAAATAGATACTCTCTTACACAATAATATGGGTTTTCGGTGAGCCACTCAGATATTCTTGCTTTAAATCTATTAAATGTTACCAATTTGGCAGATAACTTAGGTGTAGTTTATTTAAAAATCATATACAATTTAATTTATGACTATTATCTTCAGCTAATCTATGTACAGGAGTATCAAGTTTGGATTTACCTTTTGTGTTAAGATTATGATGTTCATTATGTTGTGTTAAGATTATGTTGTCTTAAGATTTTGTCTATATATGAATTCATGAAAATAGATTTTGTAACAAGGAATACTGTATGTGGTAGATGTACAAATTCATAATAGTCATAATCCTAAGCCTGACAAAGAGACGTTGACAGTGATCCACAGGGCCTGCCCCACAGATTGTGTCAATTACTTTTTTGTAATTAAATATATTTTGAGTATGAGGGGAATGTCCCAATAGCATTACGCCATAAGAGATATGGGATTGAAAGAAACCAAAGTAAGTCATCCTTAAACATTCATTACTAACAAAATCTGTTAATTTCCATATATTGAATAATTTACTCTGGATATTTTTTTACATGTAATTTCTATATGCTCTTGCCAATTTATTTTGGAATCAATTTGGAAACCTAATAATTGAACTGATTTCAATTCATTGGTATGTGGTGACAAATTCAAATAGATGTTTTTTTTTTCTTTATTGTACAATAGTTTGGCAGAAAAATAATTCATGGATGATCTTATTCCTTCATCTGTAATTGTACGAAGAGTACAGATATCCTTATGAGTTGCCTTCAGGGATGTGTCATCTGCGTATATTACAGAATCCACACCAACATTCCTAAGCAAGTAATTAATTGAGATTAGGAAGAGGAAAGGTCCCAAAACCGAGCCCTGCGGAACACCTATTTCAACCCTCCTAAAGTCAGATTGTTTGTCACCAACAGATACGTACTGCCTTCTATTGGACACATATGATTTAATAATTGTAATTGATGTATCTTTAAGTTTTTCAAACAAAACATCAAAAGGCACTTTATCAAATGCCTTTGTTAAAAAAATCAAACGCACCCTTAGGAATGCACAATCAATTGCCCGAAAAAGAAAAATTTCTCTAAAAAGGGAAAATTGATCGAAAAAGAGAATTTTCTTTTACAATGCTCTGCGGAGTTAGGATAGGTTAGGTTATGATAAATAAATAAAAAATTATTAGCATCTGGTAAATTATATGTATTTCCTTTAATCTGGGAAAATCCCCTTTTCAGGGAAATAATTTGTATTTATTATTATCTAAACTAAATCCGCAGAGCGCACTATGGGGAATGTTTTCCTTAATGGAAATTCTCCAATACAGTGTTCTGCGGAGTTAGGTTATGATAAATAAAGACAAATTATTTACCTGATACACAATAGTTGTATTTATTTATCATAACCTCAACCTATTTATTTTGATGAAAAGGAAATTTTCCCAAATTTAAATGAAATTTATTTACCAGATGCTAATATTTTGTTATTTATTTATCATAACCTAACCTAAGTAACTTCGCAGAGCGCTATCAAAAAAAAATTCTCTGTTTCGGGAAATCTTTCCTTTTCAGGGAAATGCAGAGTTAGGTTAGGTTAGGATATGATTTATAAATACAAAATTATATGCATCTGGAAAATAATTTGTATTTATCATAAACAACTTTTTGATTAGCATATTACGTGTTGTTATTACTTACAGAATGTAATAAAAGACGTCTTACAACACTTAAGAACCTAACCTAACCTAATCACTTTATCATAACCTAACCTAACCTAATCACTTTATCATAACCTAACCTAACTCTGCCGCGCTGTATGGCGGTAAATTGCAATTTACGAATATACCGGTAGGCTACTGTTTGGAAATTTGCCATTTCACCCTTTCCACTCCAAATGTCGGGGTAGCCCCGCCCACCGCATTTTGCTATGTTGTCGCATGCCGGGCCTGACCCGCATATGCGTTTTTTATTTATTTTTTTGGTCCCCAATCAACTGTATTAAAATAAAAACACAAAAGTCAGCTTTATTTAACAAATAAAAACATAAATCATTAAGTGACCAGCTATGATTTTAAATGCAGCTGGATAGGAATAGGCAAGTAAAAAAATGAGAGTGGAAAGGGTTAACCCTCCAGGCGTTATGTGTCGCTATAGTGACACAAAACACATCCGCTGGGGTGTTCATTGTCGCTGCGTCGACAGTCAAACAGCGTTTACGGAATAGGCTCTGGGGCACACTGAATCTTAATGAACTGGATCGAAATTGGTGTATCGCCGTTTACGGCAGATTCTAAGCTTTCTCCCGATGTCTGTCTCGTTTCTCCCGATACATTTATTTACATGTTTCATTGGTGAAATATAACTTACAGTAATATTATGTAACATAAAACCTTTCTACATGTACTGGTATCTTCCTGCAACTGTTCTATTTTGTGAATTAAGTTAGAATAGAGAGGAAAGGGTGACTTATTGGTAAAAACAATGGGTAGCAGATTTACACAGTGTATAATGCCAATGGAGAATTTTACACAGAAAAAATAGGCCTACCTCACCTGAGGCCCTAGTTTAATGGGGTCTCAGAACCTAAACTCAAATATCGAAATACTTACATTTGTTTTTGTGCCCTAATCATGGCTTCTACATCTTGTTGATCAACAATCCCTGCTAATCCTTGGATAAAAACCTCAGGTGCAGTATAATTTTGGAAACATTCTATACTTCCTAGATCACTCTCAGGAGTATGCTCTGCCATTTCCTGAAATATATTATCTATTGGTTATAAGTTACAACACAGTTGAAAATTCAATTATCTGCATTTTGTGTAAACAAGCATACATATTGATGGGAACTGTAACATGTCAACATCTGTAATCGTCTATTAAACTGTTTGTTTCTTACACAACACAACGTAATCCTAACCTAACCTAACCCAACTTGCATGAACGAGTATCGTCTCTTCGTCTGTCGTCTGTCCCAGTGTCGTTCACAGGGTTGCCAAAGCGTGGGTAATTACCCACTTGGTGGGTAATTCTAAGGGTCGTGAGTAAAATTGTGGGTAATCGCTGAAAGTGGGTAATCGTGGGTAATTTACTCTAACAACCTAATCAAGTTTTATTTTGAAAAAACTTTAATTTTATTTGGCCTTTTTGGGTCATGCTAACGACCTGAAAATTGGTTTTTGGTTTGGTGTTATACCTCTACTACAATAATACTACTATTTTATTGTTGGACTTCGGTTTTAATTTGTTTAGAGCTATGTTTAATGATATCCTACTCTATGGACGTGAAACTTAGTTTCGGTTGAATTTACTCGTTGCTAAAGGCGGTCCCACACTTCTCGGGAACACGTCCGAACATTCGGCCGAACTCCGGATGTTTGGGATATTCGTAAGAAGTGTGGGAGCTACACGAACTTTTGAATACATGCGGGAACATACGGGACGGAATGTTCAGTGAACATTTGGGAGAATGTTCGGCCGAATGTTCAGGCCTGTTCGCGAGTAGTGAGGGACCGCCTTAATAATTTCCATATAGTAATCCCTAGGCCTACCAATAATTAATTGCTTTCTAAATTGATACTTAGCCTTTACAAATAATAAATAATCATATTAGTTTTAATTTCTTTGGCTGAAATTAATTAATAATAATAATAATACTATTATTATTAGTTTAATACTTGCGCAAATATCAATATAAACGTGCACAATTTTGCGAATTTGTAGGTTAAACCATAGATTTAGCATACCCCTAAGGATTATGCTTAATCTATGGTTAAACCAAGTGGTGGGTAATGGTGGGTAATTTTTTCAGGGACGGTGGGTAATTTTTTCAAGGACAGTGGGTAAAACACCCAAACCGGATTGGCAACACTGGTCGTTAAACTTCAAGAAGATGGCTTCCGTGGATCGAGAGAGTGGGGTAATGTGTTTACATATTTACATTTATTTTGCTTTTAATTACATTTATGTGAAAATCTTATGGTTAAAATGGATAGGAGAAGTGTCCTACTTACTCTTAAATTCCAATCATTACGGTTATACAGTTCGAAATAGTGCTAATCTTCTCATAAAGGTGCAGTGTTGGAAAGGTTATTTCCATTGTGAAAAATAGTCGTACATATTTGAATTTAAATCTTTCTACAATATTATTTACAAATTACATGGATTACCTATATCCCTATTCCTATTACAAAATTCTTTTTTTCTGGAATAAAATAAATAAACTCACCGGAACCAATTCGTTAATTTAACCTTGTTATGGTTATTCAAATTGTATCCTGAGATAGGCCAATGGATGATTTGGATTAACATAATTCTGTGAGTACATAGATTATTAATACAATGCTTATTATCTAATGGTTATTACTTCTTTGCAAAATATACTTGTTGGGAACTATCCTATATCTAAAATTGATTACCTAATACTAAAACATGATTTACAAAATTGACTTGTAGGCTATTATTATAATTGTCTTTTGTCTTTAGGTAGACCTATTCTGTGAACTAGACACTGTATATAGGATTTATTTATGGGAAAAAGTCTCTATATACAGCTGATTATTGTTATTAATAGAAAATACTGTAATACAGATAAAAAAACTAAAATAGGCTACCTCTAATTCTGCGGTTACATACATTGAAAAATATAATTAGTGTAAAGGATCTTTGTACAACTTAATCTTGAGTTCCACTAGACGGATTTTTATTTTCAACCCCTCCCCCCCTTAATTATGTAGAGTAAAAAAAATATGAGTGAATTATTTTAAAGCTTATGGAGGATAAAGTAAAATATTTCACTGTAAGAAATACATTAGAAATTTATTAACAAATTAATTATTTGTTACAGTCAACCTTTGCCTTTGTTTTATCAGTTATGTCAACTAATGATTTATATCAAATTGTAGGAAATTGCATAAGCGTAAAGAATGTTACATCCATTGTGGCGATCTGCCCCCCGTTATTTTTTATTATAGATCAAAAATCAAAACAACCTCTAACGAAAAATGTGTTATAATTTGAAGGAATCAACTGACTGAACTCAAACAATGTCTACACATTAACGTGTTAAGGTAATAATAATAATATTTTATTGATATAAAACAACCAAAAATTTAAGGATCAATGTAATAAATACATACATTTTGATATTAAGTAATAATCATTATAACTGTGCAATATTCACAACCTAACACATCCTAGATGTACAAACAAATTAATTAAAAATTTTAAACAAACCCAATTTTTGATGGTTTAATAAATATAATTAAGAACTCCATAGAACTCATTTACGTTATAAAATTCATTATCTATAATGAGAGCATTTTTAAATTTTGGATTTGAATAAATTCCAATTGGTTTTGACTTTAATATAATTTGTTAGTTTATTTCTAAACCGACACTACATAATGTAAGTAATAGAATATTCTACGGCACTTGCTGCGATCTCGCTAATAATGGAGATAAATAATCAAGATACACAAGAAAAATTTAACTTTGAGTTTTTACCTAAGCAACGAAGATGTAAACCTTGAGTACTTCTTGCAGCAGACAGCCATGGGCGGCGTTGTAGTGAGCTTTTAAGTGATCATTTACATAAACAGTTTGATGTAAGCTCTATAGTTAAACCTAACGCAAAGTTGCATCAGGTAACTCAACACTTGGATGCCTTAACATCTGACTTCTCAGAAGAGAATTATGTCGTAGTATTGGGAGGTACTAACGACGTCCATGATATGATGGAGAGTAAAGACTTTGACTCTGATAAACATTTTGGTGTATTAGGTAATCTAACAAAAATAACAAATGTGGTTTCCCCAGGCATATTCATGTGGTTCGACCAACCTAAACTCAACGCTACAATCAAAGACTTGAATGATCATTTTAATAACAAAATGCTTGATCTAACAAAACAAACTCAAAATTTAATACCAGTGAATAAGTTTAAATTAGCACGAAGTGACCATACACGACATGGACTTCACCTAAATTTTATGGGAAAAAGAAAACTATGTCAAGCTTTGAGTGACACAATCATGAAAGACTACATTAAGAAGCATAAAAATCCTAAACTTGGCACACTTAAGGCGACTGAAGAGACCATGGCATTACACAGTATTTGGGAAGGTGCTTCTTCGAGGAGCTCCATAGTATCTCAACTTGTGGGGTTCTCTGACGAGTCTATCTTGGAAGTGCAGCAAGTACTGGAGCTACAGCAAGGTGTCAACAGTGATATTGCTTCATTAATGCATAATGAAACTGATGTTTTTTTAGAGGATCAGATAGTTTAAAGTGTATATTAGAGTCATCTGAAAATATGCACACAACTAACAGACATGGAAACAATTTATTTTCAATCATGCATTATAATTTACAAGGTTTAAGTAGAGTAGGCAAAGCAATGGAATTCAGTATATTTTTAGAATCTTTTAATAAAAAACTAAATATTATCTGCATTTCTGAACATTGGTTGAATGATAACAATGTTTTTATTTTAAATCAAATTGTGGGAAATAAAATTGTGAATTGTTTTTCTAGATTGAAGGTGTTAAGAGGTGGTGTGTGCATATTGGCAGAGAATGAGTTGCAAGCTAGTCCTTTAGTTGATATTGACAGGTTTTGCAAAGAATATTATTTTGAGTGTTGTGGAGTCAAATTGGATTTGCATAAGCCAGCTATTGTAATTTGTATCTACAGGGCAACATACTTTGATAAATTAGGGCTTGGTTCATTTTTTCAATCACTTGACTCACTATTAGAATATGTTAATAAGAGATACTCTCAACATCTGTTGTTTTTGGCAGGAGATTTTAATTGATGAACGAAGTGAATCACTGTATTGATGAAGAAGTTTCAGTGGCCGTGTGTGGGTGTGTGTGTGTGTGTGTGTGTGTGTGTGTGGGTGTGTTATCGAAATACTAAATAACTGTAAAACATTTCTTAATGAAATTTTGAAGGGGTCATTTGGGATACCAAAGGGATGTTTTAACACAGCATTTGTATTTTATTTTGGATTATTAATAATTATTAAAACTAATTTTAATGTTTGATATTCAGTAGTTGAATTGGTTTTCGTAGTAAGCTATTGACTATGGTTGTCTTTAAAATGTCAGCTGGGATTTGTCTGTGTTTCACTTGAGGGATTTTTATCCCCTATATGGGATATTTTGACTGCTTGTGGGATAAAATGGGATTGTGGGATAAAGTGGGATTTTTTTGAAATCGGCATTACGTCTGCTAGTTTGCTTACAACTTACGACCAGAGCACCTTAGCAGTAGCACTTCTAGTGGATTTTCTTGCCGTACTGGCAGTTGCGGGGTTTCCCATTTTTAACCTTGCTGTCCGCACCTATTATGAGTTTATAAACGTCACAGAACGAACACTAAATCATGTCAATTTCGCTGGCCGAGCCATGTTGGAATTAACAAGCAAGCTATTTGCCATTATTTAGTACCTACTTCGTACTCTTTAGTACTACCATTAGAAATATTAGTACCTCTCACGTAAATAAATTATTTAATTTAGTTAATTCACCGTATCATTTAACCTATGTCGCATTGCTCAAAATCCTTTGAGGTACTAAAATGTAAAATACCTATAGGTAATTAGTAGATCTAAATAAGCTCTATCTAACGGTATAAATATTGTACTAATACATTATTCAATAATCATATAATATTTAACATTGATTGTGTTGCAATGTTTAACAAATCAGTGGGAAAGTGTGGGATATGACGAGGGATACTATAAGGGAGAGTCTGGGATAAAGTGGGATTTTTTGTATCAGTGCGTGGCATATTTTTACCGTAGAGTGGAAACACTGCATATTTGTTTATAAATTACTCAAATGTAAACATAACCAAAACTATGGATTTGGTTATGTTTTGTTCCATCAATTTTTTTTATTTCGAAATAGTTTAAAATGTGAGTGTTATGTAAATTAATAGTGTTTTTTCGTGTTTAAAACAATGCTTGTATCTATTTAGATTTACTATCAGTTTATTTTTTACTGGAAACTTCGATGTAAAAGCTAAGTGTTTGGACTAGTGATGATAAATTAATATAATAGGTTTTGGAATTTTTGAATTACTGGGACAGTATAACTCTGTAACACGACTGACTGTGATTGATAATCAAGCGTGTTGTAGACCTAAAGTAGTTTCTTTACATTGTGAACAAATTACTTGATGGCAGACTTACTAAACTATCATACGCGCAAACTATTTTTATTACATGAAATGTACCAAATAAGCCTCACTGTCACCTAATGACATGGGATTAAAGTTTTGTAATCTACTGGTCAGTAAAATAGTCTGGTTACAGTTTATATTTGTTTGCATTTTCTGTGGTTAATATTGATTTTCATAAACAATCAAGATGTCCAAAACTCCGTAATTCCAACCGTCTACATTGTTCAACTAATTACGATGTAGACAGATTGCCCTCCTGAAAAATTGTCATTAATGTAGATGTTGGATTTTGCTTTTAAATCTCTCGTGCTGCGATTTCAGTAGCTTGTGTATTTAAATTCAAACTAACATATATTAATGATGTAAACATTTTTAAATTTAAGGTATGAATTTTATAAGATACTGTTATATAAATAAATCATTGAATACCTTTTTTTACATTAAATGGGTTTAAAATAAGTATATTTCTGTATGTTTAACCCCCTGATTTTAGAGCTGGAAATTAATAAGTCTAATAATTATTGGCAACTTTTCTCTAAGGTTATATATTTAATATATTTAAAACTCGTCGAAAACCATCCGGTACCAAAAATATATTAGTCATTGGCCGAGTCTTAAAAAAGCGTGAACAGGAGCTAGGACATATGACCAAATAAACTCAATCAGTTTAATCTAATTTGCTAGGTACACACAGTGGTTTTAAGAGGTTAATTGCTCCACCTCACCCTCCAGGGTTAGATGGAAACGTATTCCGCATATTCTCTATTCATTGTTGCTAGATTAGGAAACCCCAGCATAGCTGCTATAGGCACGTTTTCCATAAGCGGGAATTTTGCGCAGGTTACCAGAAGGTTAGGATTTAGCAGGAAAGGAAAGGGTGGGATGGGACAGGCAGCCAAATTGGCCTTTCAGAGTACCAACTCCCGTGCCTTGTGACAGCTGTGATCAGGCTCAATGTGGACCCGCTCTGCCCTCCAACTGGCCAACTCAACGGATGGGGTATCCATGTACAACAGCCAGGGACCATACATTCTCAGGTTGGGGACCAACCCCTGAGTTTCCGCCCCGAGCCGCTGCAAGTGGAGGGACCAAAGGTGAAAGGGAAGTTTGTCATAATGGACATCCAAAAAACTTCATATGTAATGACAATTTCATTTGCTGTACCCAATGTCAGCATCCAAACTGGTATAGACCAGTTTTAATGTTGTCCTGGGACGAATATTCTCTATTGGTCAATGCTAACACACCAAGTTTGAATAAAATTAATAAGTATACAAGAGATATATGTTTTTTATTTCTTATAAGAATAACATCGGACAATATACTTAGTTTACTGCTGAATGGAAATTGAAATATTCTCCACAACCATTAGCCGAATAGCCTACTAACGAAATACTAATTAAACCGTGTGTGGATTGGAGTACTAATTTTTCATCTTTTAGAGCTTTTTATGGCAATGAGATAAAACTGTTGAAACCTGATAAAAATATTTAAAGTTTATGGTACTAAGAAAGGTAAAAAAACTGAAGTTTGGGATCTCTTAAGCCCTGAAATTTCTGAACCCAAATTTTTCTAAAAAATCAGGTGGTATATTTTATTAGACCCCTAATATAAACCACCAAATAAAAAATCCAAAGATTTCGAAAGCGGCTCCTCAAAACTGCTCCAGACCTATATACTACGTTGTTGGGTACCAAAATATTATGGATACCTCTTTGTTCTTCCCTCAGGGCTCTGCCTTTACTATCACTCCCAACTTTTAATTTTAACGTATGATTCGTTGGATTTATGTTGTTAAAGCAGCATATCCTGAAAGATGTCCCCACGTTTGATACGCCGCCCTACTCAACCATAGACCTCCACCGCACAGGAAAATTTTCTTTGTTATTATTTACACCTTTTTTAGTGATTTTAGAAAATTTTCAATAATACAAAAAATTGTTGTTATTTTCTTTTAACCCCGACCTTAGAGCTCCGCCTCGCTGGCTTTAAAAGTTGCCTTGTTAAATTTATGGAGGAAAGATGATCCTTGGGTAAGCGTTCGGGAGTTCGGGTTGAGTACTACTAGCTGGTCAGACAGACATTATTCTGTCCTAATGTCACTGAATTTGTTTTATGTCAAAGATTCTCGTTCTTTTTCAAGATGAGCTCGTTAGCTACGCTCACCTTGCCTATGTTTATATAGAGCTTGCTTCGGTATTGAAAATGAGTTGCTATTCAAATAGATTTATTATGTCTATAATAAACATATGTTTATATGCTTTTCAAGTATGTTTAGATATCATCCTTATAACAGCTGTTTGATGAAACTAAATAACTAACATACAATCCCGACTTTGTTTTATGTATTTAGATAATGAAAATCACTTAATAATATCTTGCCATGACAACGTTAATATACACTAGGCAGCAATACGGATTTTAGCAATTTGAAATTTAAGTAACTGCACAACGCCATCTGTAGAGCCTGATATAAGCGTAGGTTATATCAGGCAGAACCAAACCTGGTTATATCAGGCGTCTATATGCAGAACTTCAAACATGCTAGAATCCAGAATCATTGTCCCTGTCTCGTGTACATTCTATGTGCCTAAGAGTAAAAATATGTTATAGTCAATCAATACAAATGCTGAATTATTTTGACTCAATCCTATCCTACACTATAATATGAGTAAGGTTTGCATGCTCGCTTGCTTGGTTGATTGCTTGCAACTCTTATCTCAAAAACGGCTCCAACGATTTTCTTAAAAAATAACTAATGTGTCCTTCCAACTACTTGTGTTGTAAAACCTGATATCTGGGTTAAAAATAAGTTCTAGACATGTCCCATCCCCCAAAAAAATCAAATAATGTAAAAAGCCGCTATGGAAAATTGAAAAAATCACATTGGGCTTTTGGAGATTAAAATAAAAGCAAAAGAGTCATAACAGCTGTTCAAAATCTTTCAGCGAACTCTCAAAGTTATACTCATATATTTTAAGTACTACCTGGGACTGAGCTTTGCTAGGGAAAGGTCAATCTTGTTTATGACTTGGAGTTGTTTTTCACCATGTACCCTACTAACGAGCATTTTTGAGGTCACAACAGTTGTTATTATAATGCACCTTTGAGTCATTCTGTGTATGACCACTCTACATGTAATCTTCATTCAAAGGATTTATTATCTGATTTTATGGAACCACATGGAACTCATGTTGTTTATGATTATTAACATGTGGTTTCCTGAGAGCAGAGATTAAAAGATTTGAGAGAAGATTACATACATAGAGTAGTAAAATAAATCAAAGGGATATTGAGCTATAAATAACAACTGGAGTGACCTTAAAATGTAGAAAAGAAGCAAATGAGTTATACAAATCTGATTATCAGTAGGGGGAAGTGGTGAAATAAACTCCAAGTCATCTAAACAAACTGACCGGCCTTCTCCCGAGCAAAGTTCGGCCCCCAGGTATCATATACTCTAATATGAGTAAGGTTTGCTTGTATGTTTGCTTGCTTGCGACACTAATCTCAAAAACGGCTCCAACGATTTCCTTAAAATGTTCAAAATAACTAATTTCTGGGATAAAAATAAGTTCTAGACAGGTCTCATCCCCAGGAAAAATCAAATAATGTAAAAAAAAAAATAAAATGAAAAGTTAAACAAATTAACATTGGGCTTATGGAGTTTTAAATCAACACAAAAGAATTTTATCAGGTGTTCATAATCAACCAGGGAACTGTCAAAGTAATACTCATGTTTTTTATGATTATTAACATGTGGTTTCCTGAGAACAGAGATTAAAAGATTTGAGTGAAGATTATATATATATAGATTAGTAAAATAAATGAAAAGGACATTGAGCTATAAATAGCAACTGGAGGAACCTTAAAAATGTAGAAAAGAGGCAAATGAGTTACACAAATCTGATTATCAGTAGGGGAAAGTGATGAAATATTACTCCAAGTCATCTAAACTGACTGATTGGCCCTCCCCCGAGCAAAGCTGGGCCCCCCAGGTACTGTCGTGTTAAAACGGATATGAGAAGGGTGTTACCACTCCAGTAGTCAGTAGTATTTTTTATTTACATTAGTCCTAAATTATCTGTTCTTGCCGTTGTGGAGTTAAAACGGATATGGGAATGGTGTTACCATTCCATTAGTAAAATGTTTGGTTTATTAATTATCTGTTATTGCTGTTGTGGAGTTAAAACGGATAACAGAAGAGTGTTACCAATCCAGTACCTGCCTACATATCTTTAAAAATTCAGTCTTCGTTCATCCTCTTACGGGAAGAATGAGCGTACACCTAGTATTAATTTACTTGATAAGAAGGAATATGTAAATTATTTTATAAATATGTTACATTCATACAACTTAAATATACCTAATGATTCAGTACCCACTAGGGTTACCTCGGTTTCAGAATCATGTGTAGATAATGTTTATACTAATGTATTGCTGTCCAACTGTGAGCTTAGTATATTTGACAATGATCTCTCTGATCATACTTTCCAAATTTTAAAATTTGGAAACAGGTTCCAGGAAAATACTTATAAGACACTTTCACAAAGAGATTTTTCAAATGATAATATTTCAAGTTTTGTTAAGTTAATGGAGAATGAAAACTGGGACTCATTTTGGTCTGAAAATTTTAATAATGTGAATTTATTGTATACTTTGTTCCTGAAGATATTTAAGTTTCATTTTAACGCTTGCTTCCCAGTGAAAACAATAAAAGTTAAATCAAATTTGAAACAGTCAAAAAAGTGGGTAACACCTGGAATTGTTATTTCCAGTAAAAGAAAGAGAGAACTACACATGTTAAGTAAAAATAGTAATGACAAACATTTTGTAGCCTATGTTAAAAAATACAAAAAGGTTTTCAGGGAGTGTGTGAAAAGAGCTAAAATGCAATACAATTCAAATTTAATTATGAATGCTTCTAATAAAACAAAAATGGCATGGAATGTGGTAAAAACAGAAACATCTTTACAACAAAAATGTTCTCAAATTGACTTGTTAGTTGATAAAGGAAATCGTCTCACAAACCCCTCAGATATTGCAGAAACTCTTAACAAACACTTCCTGAACACCACAACACATTTAAATCTCACTTCAAACCAAGAAAGTTCACATTTATTATTGGAAAGGTTTGATAAACCAGTCACATCGTTTCCAACTCTTCCACAAGTCACAGTTAAGGAAATTGAAGCCCTGGCAAGAGATCTGAAGCCAACAAAGAAAATAAAATATGTGCTAAACACATAAGCCAGCCTCTGGCACGTATTATCAATGCATCCTTTGAAACAGGTGTTTTTCCTCATCTCTTAAAATTTTCTCGTATAACGCCGTTGTATAAAAAGAAGGGTGACTCATCTTCTGCTGACAATTACAGACCTATTGCTATTCTTCCTGCCTTTTCTAAGCTTTTTGAGTGGGCTATTTACAATAGGCTTCAGTATTATCTTCTTAATTCCAATATAATATATGACAATCAATTTGGCTTTCAAAAAAATAAATCGACAATAGACACAATTTTTGAGTTAACTAAGCAAATTTGTGATGCCTTCGATGAGAAATTATTTGCAGTTGGAGTATTCTGTGATCTCACAAAAGCTTTTGATTCCGTCAATCATAGTCTCCTGCTAAGAAAACTTGAGTACTATGGATTAAATGGAAAAACCTCCCAGTTGCTTCATTCATATATTGCCAATAAGTTTCAGTGCACCGGCATCTCTAATCATCAGTCAAAATACCAGCAGGTTTTAGCAGGTGTTCCATAAGGTTCTATCCTAGGGCCTTTGTTGTTCCTTTTATATGTCAATGATTTGGCTTGCAATGTGAGAAACTCTAGTGTGATTCTATATGCTGATGATACTACGGCTTTCTTGAGGAGTAGCAATGGAGTTGATCTTGGGCAAATGTTGGACGAGGCTATGGAAGACATGAACTCGTGGTTTTCTTGTAATGGATTAATGCTGAATAAGGAAAAAACCGCTATTGTAAATTTTCATCCAAATTATAGCAATAGTAGCAGAGCTCGGGCAGAATATTTTAAGTCATCAATCAATCTATCCACTTCTATTAATTTTCTTGGTGTCATGCTTGATAAGTCGCTTACTTGGTCCGAACACATAACTAAGCTTCAGTCAAAACTCAACAAGGCTTTTTATGTTTTGCTAACACTTTTACATTCGATTGACACAACTGTATTGATTAAGGCTGTATATTACGCCTATGTTTATTCACATTTGTCATACGTAATTGTATTCTGGGGTTGTTCCTCTGAAAGCCTAAAAGTGTTCCGTCTTCAGAAAAGAATTCTGAGAGTGATGGCTGGTGCTCGTGTAAGGTCTTCATGCCGTAATATATTTAAAACTTTTGAAATTTTGCCCTTACCTTGTGTCTTTATCCTAAACATTGTCATATTTGTGAGATTGAATGCTTCACACTTCAATTCCAAAATTGAAAGTCATGGTTATCACACTAGACATAAACACTTACTACAAATACCAGCACACAAGTCATCATCTTTTGAAAAATCAGTTCTATACACAGGTAGCAAATTTTATAATAAACTCCCTCAGAGTATCAAAAACATTTCCAATATAACAAAATTCAAAGCAGAAGTGACAAAGTATTTAAAAACAAAGTACTTTTATAGTGTCAATGAATACCTTAACAGCCTGTCATTATAGTTATAAATTTTATTTTGGTTTTTAGCATTATTTGTTGACGGGTGACTTTTGTTTGTTTTAATTGTACTGTTTATTTACATTTTGATTGATCATCGAATGTATTGTATATATTGTTAGGTCTATGTATTTTAGTATAAGGAAACTTTGACAATTTCACCTGTCTAAGGGAAATTCCCTATAATAGATGTTATGTGATGTAATAAATAAATAACTAAATAAATGGATCGCTGCAGAGAAAACAGCGGGCTCGCCGCGTTATCACGGCAATCCCTCTCGCTCGTGTAAATCGAGCAGCGAGTGAAGACTAAATGCAACACATCTTGTCGATATCTACAGAAACGATCTTGATGACGATTTTGTCGATGAGTTTAGCAATTTTTAAGCATCCGTGTTGTGAAATAATTCTAGAACTTGTAATCCTATCTTATATTGTTATACAAGCAATCTCTGTAAACAAAATGGATCCCTGAATCTTTCAGAGGAATTTTACTTAAACTTTGAAGATACTTACTTACGGTACCTACTTAACTTTTATCCTTCTAGACCACGTTGACTCTGGAACTGAGCATGTGGCGATAGTCTTACCCTTGGATAGGCTGAGAGTTTCATAAAACTAGGTTGGCAGGCTGTAGTAACATTCGTTGACCAAAAACTCCTTCTGCTTTATTTTAGGTTCCGTTCCGGTTTTGTTTCGGTGAGGGTCAATCGCTGTGAAGTTGCGAATCTGGCTCTGTTTCTAGTATTGTAATTGTGAGATGGTGATTGAAAGAGGTTTTGGCTTTTAATATACATGATAGTTTCAAAAACATAAAGTGATGGCACTGTTAAAATGTTATCTTTGGGGTGAGTGCTGGCTGTTTAGCTATTTATCTAATGGCTGGCCCTCTTTTCTAGTTTAACAATTTGTTCAAGATTCTGTTTACTGGATGACCCCAATGTTCATTGGAGTAGCTTATATGACTTTCAAAAAGGTTGAAATAGGCCATTTTCATGTACTCAAGATTTAACCCTAGGAGTGGCCCAATGCTAAAGTGTGGAATGGCAGGCTAAATTTGTCGATTTTGCAGACATTTTTTTGAAAATGTGTATAAATTCAACCGTAGAAGTAAACCTAGCCAACCTTATATTCATTTTGATCAGGAAGAACAGGACAACCTAGAAATACTAAAATTATAAAGATCTAGAAGGGTAATTTTTTCGGTAAAGTGAAAGGAAGAAAAAAAATTAGAATTTTATTTTTGAAATTTCAAAAGTAGCCTCGGTGAAATTTTTTCTACTGATTTTTTTATGGAAAATTCATTATATACATTTTGTAAACAATCTAATTCCCTACTTAGAAATATATAACATGGTATGGAAATAATTTGTTTTGTAAGTTTTAGGGGTGTAATATGATAATAAACGGAAACTCGAAATATATGTAAACTGTACGGGTTGTGTTGTAAATAAGTTATGTAATGTATGTATATACTAATAATGATATATACATATTTGTAAAGCTAATGAAGTAAGGAATCCAAAAAAGTCATAAAGTTGATGGTAAAAAATTGTTATCACTTATAAATAAATGTAAATAAAAGAATGTTTTGGTATTTTTGTGTATTTGGAAAAAATATTTCACAGTATTTAGTATATAACTTTTTTGTCTAATATTTTGCCCCCAAAGCAATATAATCATGTTGCAGTACATTCAATTCACTACATAGAAATATATAACATGTTATACGTAGAATACATAGGAGTATACATATAAATATATAACTCACCACTACCAGATAAATAATCCAATTAACCTAGGCCTACGACGCAACATCAGAAAAGTCGATCATCTCAATATCACTGCCTATATTACCCTCTAAATCGTCATCAACGTCACTAATACTTTATTCAAGAGCACCCCGAATGTCACTACAATCCATTTTTGCATAAATTCGGCTAAATAAATAACTAAAACAATCTTACACAACTGACAGCGGTCAAACATAGCGCGCCATTTTGGACTGGGACTTCGACATTGCATATTTCAAATGTCACGTCATATTATCAACAAAAACACAACACATCGAGACAGATATAAGAAGAAAGCCTGAAATCTGCTGTTTACAATGATACCAAATACAATACAGTTTGGAGCGAGCCAAACAAACTGACAGAGACTTCGTAAACAGCAAACAGCTGCGCAGTTGCCGATTAGGCAAAAATGTGACGTAATGAAACTATTCCTTGGTGACGATTTTCAGAATAAAACAGTGCTGCCAACGGCAAAACTAAATTACTCTACATTTCTTCCTCTTCAAAATAACATATTATTTGACTAGTAACTATAACTTACACTAGATATAAATCTGATTTTCCTAATGGCCCTTTTTCGGCCATCTGCCACTGTACAACAAAAGAGAAAACACCTGTTTTCAAAAAATCAGATGATCTGTCTAATCAATATTTTGTTCAAAACATCAATACCAAAATAAAGCGCATCTCTTTCGCAGTGCATTGGTACCAATCGCAACTTCCCACGACAAAAATTACCCGAGCTGGGTAATTTCAAAAAAGTAGTGTTTTGACATTTTCTCAGCATCGGCTGCTAAAATCGCATCGCGCCAAAAATTCATTTGATTTCTAATCGTCGTGACATTGTTGTATAGCTGCTACAGGGTTTGTTTATGTAATAAAATGAAAGTTCAGAGTATTATCTTTCGAATGATATATATATTGTTCACTTTTGAGTTGATTATTAGTGGTTTTTTACGTTACAAAATTTTCGGTCCCAAATGGCCGATTCTCTGCCCCTGCCACAGTAGGCTGCACAAAATAGGGCCGAATCTCGGCCATTGGCCACTCCTAGGATTAACAGATAGCAAGGTTTCTGATTATAAATTTAAAGATTTAAGCCCGGTACCATGATAACTTTTTGTTTTGATGCCCCTGATTTATCCATAAAATAGGGATTTTTTGGTGTCAGAAATCAATTGGTGAAATTCTCAACCCCAGGAGAACTAAAATTTTGTTGGAAATCTTGGCCATATAGAGTTTCAAATCATAAGCAGTAATGTAACAGCTGTTAAAAAAAACAACCAGTGAACTGTCAAACTACTGGGATTTTCCTCCAAGCAAAGCTCGACCCCCGGGAACTAGTAACTTCAATATTTGTTTGGAGGTTTTTGAAATTAGGTATAATGTATTTTTAATTGTATGTTTCAGAGAGAGGAACTTGCTTTGACTTGAGAGGAGGAACCATCACATCCCAGTCAGTAACTGGTCCCATTCAACAAGGCCTCGCATCCGTCCACTATGGACCCATCTGGGTCGAGGAGTCTTGACGACTGTTCGGACCCAGCGAAGAAGAAGCTGAAAATTACATTTAGAGAAGGAGCAAATTCCTCAGGGCAAAAAACTTACACCAGTGAACTCAGCACTTCAGAAGTGTCATCTGAGGTAATTAAAACTAACTAAAACCTATATCAAACCTTCGTTTATCTACTTATTGGGGGGGGTTCTGCTTCGCAAAACCGAGAAAGTTTATGGCTAAGGATACAATATTATAATAGTCTTTCAACCCATCAAAACAGATAGGTGCTACCATTTATCATCTTGCAAAATAATTCTGTTATTGCTAAGGCAGCTTTGGCATCTACAAACTTTGACACTTGATCTTAATTTTGTCTTTTGACTATTGAAAAGCCAAAAACATCAAACAGTTAGCAACATTATGTAGCCTATTATAGTCATCAACCTATCATAACCAGAGGTCTAACATATTTTTTCAAGGGTGGCGTTACATTACATACATATCCTCACCTTGAGAACCGTTCTTCAGGGTTAGTGTGAATTGAAATTAGAACGTTAGCGTTTATTTTAGCAGTTAATGAAATCAGTTTATCTATATCGCAAAGTGGATATTTTGCTTCAACCAGTGTTTGAAAAAATTGTGTTCATTGCAGTGTGGGTAGCATCGGGATTATACGAGTAATTACAATTTATATTCTACCTGTACCATGTGTTTTTGCTCTTAAACCGTTTCCTATTCTTCACGTCATAACATCAAAATTGAAGTTATTTCTACAAAATTGTATACAAATAATCACCTGATGCCCCCATATA
The DNA here is from genome assembly GCA_963675035.1 of Allygus modestus. NCBI lineage: Eukaryota > Metazoa > Arthropoda > Insecta > Hemiptera > Cicadellidae > Allygus > Allygus modestus. The sequence goes on from OY776114.1 coordinate 60,310,924, forward strand.
GGCAGATATCTGTGTGTGGGAGGAGTTCTTCAGTCTCTACTGGCTTGAAATATCTACGTTGTAAAATCATCACAAAAAAACTATAAAGCAGAATTTAATATGTGGTATTATATGTGGAATTATATCAGTCCTTGTGTCCGTTTGTGCTATGTATTGTGTTAAAGACTATTTGACAACCTATTTTGAGTGATAATTTTATGACTTCAGACTTGATAATGACCCCTTATGTGTGTTGAAACCTGTTGCCACTTGCAATGACATAGTTTATCACTCGACGGTATTAAGGTAATCTAACTTGCTACAGTTACATCAGTGATCTGGAGGCAAATACAAAATTATGATGAGAAATATATTAATGTTGCACTATTTAATAATATTTTCCAAAGAGTTTTATTCTGAAGCAAACCTTCAATTTTACCTCTCAAGCATTGAAGTCGGTGTAGCCATTCTTGAATGATGAAACAGAAATAACTGTGTTGGCTTAAAGTGTACATCAGCATTTGTTATCAGTATCATGTCTAATTTTATGATTTTTTTTGTTTTAGCCAAACTTGAGGAGGAAACTTGAAGAATTAAAAAAGGAAGTGACAGAAGCATTTAAATCTTTACGTGACCAACTCAAGTGTGCTGTCTGTTTAGCCCTCCTGTCACCAGACACGGTGCTGTGTATCAACGGACATAACATTTGCAAAAACTGCAAGGGGAGGCAAGATAAATGTCCGATGTGCAGAGCTCTGTTTTCTAATGTAAAGCAAAATTTGGTTGTGGGCCAAGTGTTAGCTAAGCTTCCAGTTTTTTGTGTTCATGAAAACTGCTTAAAACTGGTCAAGCCGTGGGGAGAAAATAGGGATGAACATGAAGTCTACTGCTCGTTCAGACCGACAGATTGCAGACACACGGGGTGCGGCTGGGCGGGGCCTGTGAAAGACCTGTGTCGTCACATAGTGGAGCCCGGAGCACACTCGTACCATAGAATATTGCCTGAAGTCAACGTCCGATTGGTGGTTGCCTACGCTCCTGGAGAATCGTTCAAATGGGCAAGAATATTTTCTATCTTCGGACATCTTCTTTGGCAAGTTGCTTCAAATGACCCTGCGACTGGACTGCTTACATTCTCTTACTTCCCGGTGTTTATTGGAAAACCTTGTCGTGATTTTTTTGTGAAACTGTCTTTCAAATCTCATAAAAGAGAATACACTGTAGGTATTAAAATTAGTTCCGATTCAAACGAGTGGGACGAATATAACATTGTTGTTCCGATCTCAATCTTGCATAATTATCTAGATACAAATACAGGCAGCCTCATTCATAGTTTGTGGGTAACAGAATCCACGTAGAGGGAATTTATGTAACTGACAAAATAACCCGTTTTTATGTTTGTTTACATATTTATTTATATTTAATTTGTTTTGTTGATAAGGAAATAATATTTAGATGAAAAGAATGTAGGCTACACTTTCTAGTGATTTATTAGGTATGTTTAAAAGTAAGTTTAAGGATATATTACCAAGTATTTAAAAAATAAATAAAAAAGTACCTCAAAAAGAAAACTTAAGGTAAATTTAATTCATAAGGCTTTGTACTACTTTGATGATTTCTTTAAATGACCAGTCTATTTATCAATATTAAAAATTATCAAATATTTTGAAAATATGCTTCCAATCTAGACTTAAGTATTCCTTATGTATAACTTTGTGACACTATTCAATGTAACTTGTTTATATTATATGAATAAATATATTTGATTAGAATTGAATAGAACATGACTTTTTCAAGGAAGGCTACACTAAATTGTTCATGGAACATAGGAAATAACAGGGTTTTCATACCAGAGGTGTAAGCATGATATTAATTTTGTGAGTTATAGAAAGAGAACGGTCAAAATAAAACATGAATCACATTGAATTTACCATTCAATCTTACCCAAAATGCACTTCCGTTTTTCTACAATATTGACTTAAGTTTAAAATGAGTAAGTAATACTGTAATAACATATACTAGGGTCGTCCAGAAAGTAAAGAACGTTTGTGCACTGTGCCGAGCACGGCCCCCCCACCACTGTGCGGCAGTCCACTCACTCCCCGCCAAAGCGTGAGCCGAGTGGTCACGGTCACATGTTCTAGCGATTCAAAATGACGAATGGGAGATCCACAGTGTTATTCGGTTTCTGAATGCACAAAGTGTTCGCCCTATTGAAATTTGTAGTCCACCAAAGGAAGTTTATAACAAATAAAAATTGAAAAATGGGCTAAGTTTTATTTTTTAAGTCTTTCATTGGAAAAAAAGTATAGGATAATAGACAGTTATACAAACTAATTTTAAAAAAATAGGAGTGTGCGAGTAGTGATTTTTTTAATCGAGTCGAGTAGTGCTAATTATTTTCGAGCGAGTATTTACCATTAGTTGGTAGTTTAAAATTGTGTAACGGGATTTTGATACCACCCTAGGTTTGACAATTTAAACATGGTTTCTAACTAATACATGAGTAGCAATACAAAGTTTTGGCCAGTAAAATCAAACTGTATTACATATTGACAGACAAAACACGGTTTGACATTCGTTTCCAGCCGATGAAATACGGTCCAGTTGTCATTTGGCCAATAGCACCTTCAGACATCGCTTATAATCAATATTAGATAACGAAATCGTTAGTTACGACCGATATTATGTTTTCCGTCGACATTTACAGCCGATTTTACGACATGCGATCGCCCTTTGCGGCCGTTAATACTGTTTTGGCCGGTCACAATCGTTGGCGATCGTCATTTTCGGCCGATTTTACGTGATGCAATCGCCTATTGCGGCCATTACCACGCGTTTTGGCCGGTCGCAATCGTCATTTTCGGCCGATTTTACGTGATGCGATCGCCTTTTGTGGCCGTTACGCGTTTTGGCCAGTCGCAATCGTTAGCGATCGTCCGGAAATCGGCAGGAAATAATCGCTCGAACTTACGAGTATTTTTAAAAACTTCGAGTCGAGTTTGAGTATTAAAATACTCGGCCGAAAACTCGAAGTTTCGAGTACTCGCACACCCCTAAACAAAATTTAATAATTTATGCTTCAAAAACTTGTTGAAATAGCTTTTTAACAAGCACTAAATGACAATTTTTAAAATAATAGAGAGTTTGACATGTCTGTGAAGTAAAGGGATGCTCAAAGCTGTTGGCAGCAGACTAAGAAATATTTTGCAAAAATTACTGTAAATCACCATATAAGACTCCGACACTTATTTTAACTCAAGCTTATTTTAAGGTGAATATGTGAATGAATTGTGAATAAGATGCCTTGTTACTAAGACTGGCTGATTCTTCAGCCAGGATCCCTGGTATCCTAGTGACTAGTGACCAAAAGCAGCTGGATCTAGTTTTGAACCTTCACAACCCTTCAATTTTGCACTGGTTTGACTTGGCTAACTTTAGAATCACTAAACTAGAGGTAACCGCTATGATGCGACCTGTTACTCAATAAACAAAAACAAATATAAAAATGTCTATTCTGTATCATCTATGCTGCAGTATACCTTATATGACGATATACTCACATCAAATCTGTAACTATTAAGAAATATTACATAACTTTATTAGTTAAGAGCTGATAACGTAATTGTACACACTGATTTGATTTCATATCTCGTGTCTTTATAAACAAACAAAGTCTGGCCATTATACTTCAAGATAATTTAATTTCAAATGTTTACCTATATTCAGTTATTAACATTTTTGTCCTTGATCACACGACTTGTCAATTCTAAAGAGGAGCATACAGCAGCAAACTATCTCCACAACATTGATGTTATTATAGCTCGACAACTCGAGAATCCCACTGAAGAGGACGCAGGGGATTTGAAGGACAACATTGACGAATATGTCACAGTTCTCAGGAATTTACTACAGAGTGTCCAGAAGAATGATCGTGTCGGGTTGTTAACTGCTGAGCAATACTGGAACAAAGGAATCCCTCAGTTTTTTCATGAGGAAAGAAATGGAGACATATTTGTGAAACTAACGACCGAATTCAACTGGCCGAATAAAGTCGCAAAAGAGTTAACAGACCTTATTGATAGAGCGAGGTTGTTATGGTCTACATTTGATGCTTGGTACAAAGAACAGGTCAAGATATTGCAAAACTTTTATTACGAAATGATTAAGCAATAAAGTAACATGCATGAAATAGCCGAGAAGGTAACAAAGTAAGCTGAAACATTTTCAGTTGCAGTAAGTGGCAACACCACATTCTGCATAGAATTATGTGAACTTCCATCAACTTATATTTATTTTCTAAAAATCCGACTTAAAACCCACACAAGTGTTTTTTTTTTAATTCTGTTCCATGAGGATTATAATAATTGCTGTTGCAAACTAAAAACATTTACTGCATGTATTTGTTTAGACAGTTCAAATGGCTGAAAGCTGAATTCCTAAGCATGATTTTTCAAGGCAGTCCTATTGGCGTAGGGATATGAAAAATTGCAGAAATAAGGAGACGAGATCTTCAATCCTACTTGGTTGAAGATTACAGACACTTTGCCCACAGTATACACTTATGTATACAAGTATGTAAGTTCCTAGTCAGAAACCAGCGTTCCTTAACACGTTGGCTGCGGGCTACTATAAATATAGTACCTCGCCTCTAGCCCGCCAAGCGGCCTACTATAATACTAGAAACGTGCTCCCCTGCTTCAATGTGAGCCTAGCACTTGACGAGAACGGACTATACGCTGTGCGCAGTTTAGATATAACCATGTGACATTAGTGGTGTAGGTTGGCACTAAAATTTCCCTCGATTCCCCCAACTACGGGACTGGGAAAACTGCTTTTTTGTGCTAATAAAATCCCTCAAAATGGCAGTACTGACTCTCTACATCGACCTATCTATTGGCGCTTCTTAGAACTTCGTTCAGCTATATTGTAATGTAGTACAGCGCTACAACCATTGGTTAGCCAAGATTTAGAAATGTTATCCCGACCAGTGATTGCCGGGCCGCATTTTTCAAATGACCCGCCTCGGGGCAGTCGCAGCGAACATGTTAAGAAAAACTGACCAAGTAAATTTCCTAGCAATCCTGATAGTTGATAAGGACCAGCGATTCCAAACAATTTGCTGTGGCACACTGATGTGCTTATTACACTTCTATAGGAGTAAGTTGAAAGTCATGGAGGGTTAAAGCTCATGAAGCTGGGAGAGATACAGTATCCACAGGCTGTAAACTCAAAGAGAGATAATGCTGGGGTCTACTAATCTCTCAAATATCTATCTTCTAACTGTTGTGAGGTAAACAAGGTTGGTCTGATGTGACACATTAGCACACTATGAGGTTTTGAGATACAGTATTATTTAAATTAGTTAAATTTGACTATAAAACAACTATTGGCTCGTGGAAGCTATTCCACCACAGTTGTATTTACTGTTATTAGCGAATTTCCCCTATAGGGAAGAAGCTATTACCGTAGGTCTCATGGTAAGAGTTAAGCCCGAGACCATGATAACTTTTTGTTTTGAGTTCCCCAGATGCCAAAAACACTGTTCGTTCAAATTTATATATATATATATATATATATATATATATATATATATATAAATATATACATATATGTCCGTTACCGCGATAACTTGAGTAAAAGACGTCCGATTTCGATGAAATTTGGCTCAAATGTGTAAAATAACATTCATGACTTTAAGTTCGAAAACCAGAAATATCGGACCACGGGAAGGGGGGTTTATGGGGGTTTTAAATTTTCCAAAAATCAGTTTTTTGCATTTTTCACCCTAAAATTTTTAAAAAACTTAATTTTGGTTTTGACCATGTTATAGAGCTTAAAAAACAAATAATATGGTATTTTGAATTATTAACCTAGGTTAAGTGGTTGCGGAGAAAATCCAAAAAAACCTGCTCATAAAATCTCCCATGTTAATCTTATGGGAAAAAGGTTTTTGGCTTTTCCTCAGTTCATTTCTATGTAAACTTCACATTTGATTTTACCAATCAGTTTAGCTCTACAAAACAATCATTTTGGTGTTTAAATTGTGATTTTACGTCCAACCGTTGCCGTGATATTCAAAGTGCTAAACACAGTATGTTGTCCAATGTTATCCTTATGGAGAATATTTAAAATTTGATATCTCGATTATTTATGAACGTATATTGATGAAACTTGGTAGGTGGCTTCACCTAGTACTGGTATATTGATATTCCCACAAAAAATTGATTTTTTTTTATTATCCTCTTAGCAGCAAACCTGCATCCTCATCCCTAATGTTATTCTTATGGAGAATACGGAAAGCTTTATATCTCCCTTAATTATGAACATAAATCATTAAAACTTGGTATATAGCTTCACCTGGTTGAGTTATATTGATAATTGCAAAAAACCCGCATTTTTATCTTCCTCGTTGCAGCAAACCTGCGTTCTCAGCCCTAATGTTATTCTTATAGAGAATAAATAAAATGCTATATATCACTTATTTATTTAAGTATTTTTATGAAACTTGGTAAGTGGCTTTATTTGGTAGTAAAAAATATATTCATTCATAGGAAATTCGCTGAGTACGCAGGTTTGCTGCGACGGGGGTATTTTTTTATCAACAGAGATTAAATATTTAGAAGAGTTGTTTGACAGAACATCTCGTGTATCAAAACACCATGGGACATTAGGGCTTTGGATCTCCTCCCTAATTATTTATTCTCTATTGTTCTTTATAGTTACTGGTTACAAGCCTAGAATTTTGCTTAAGAACTAATAAATCCATCATTTAAAACCAAAAAAGATTTGTTCTCTGTAAATGAGCATACTGCATAATGTTCCCATCAACCCTTTCTTATTTAGCCGTATCAAAATAATTGTTTCCTATTTAATGAATCGTTTATAAAGTTGTTATCTTATCTAAAAATTTGAGGTTACGGTATATCATTCCTGTGGCAGCCTAACTTCAAAACTAGGGATGAGCATCGATGGCCGATGTTTCGAAACATCGATGTTTTCCTTTCGATGTTCGATGTTTTTGCCATCGGTGGTGAGCTAACGATGTTTATCGTACATCGATGTTTTTAGAATTTTACTGTACACGATGTTTTTTCAGTTTTATATTTCTACTCGTATAAAACGGAATTGTTAGTTTTATTTTTACCAAGTTTTTAAAAATAAACCCCCTACTCTCAAAACAAAAACTAATTTGTTTTAATTGGGAATGAGTTAGAGTAGGCCTAAAGCCTTTGTAATATGTATTAATAACTTGACGAAATTAAATAACGTCTGAATTTAAATTTAAATTTGTTGTGTGTGTAATTGTGGTTTACCTATCCTTTTATACAAAACTACGGAATTTTTAATAAAACATTGATGTTTGGATCCGATGTCCTTTTTTTACAAAATTACAGAATTTTTATAAAAACATCGATGTTTAGGTCCGATGTTCATCGATGTTTAGAGGTCGATGTTTTCCACACATCGATGTTATGGTTCGATGTTAACATCGATGGTCAACCTCGATGTTTTTCTATCGATGCTCATCCCTATTCAAAACTGAGCAGATATATTTATAGAGCTAAGAGGTAGAAAAATGCAGATAATCAAAAAAGGTAAACTTTCTACCTTGCTCAGAGCATAAACTGTGTATTCATTAACTTATTGGTCTTATTGCTCACTCGGTTTTTTAATATTGATTGCTAAATTATTTGTCGTTGTTGAAGGTCTTGACCAAATAGTACTTTTACCAAACAACTTTGAGACAACGTGGTTAGATCATGAAAAACGATGAATTTTCACACAATAACGTGCACGTGTCCTATGATAAGTTGGAGACAGCTGAAATCTGCTGTTGTCTAACAAACCTTCCTAGCTGAAGACGCGAATTCAAGCCGAAACAGGAAAACAACGCAAAAATCAACAAGAGCTTAGGCTCAGAGTTTTGTTTGTGCTTTACCAAACTGACTTTGCAAACCAAGCTACTTGTCCAGATGGCACACAAAATGTGACGTTATTTATACCAAGTTTGCGAGTTTTCTGTTTTTTTTTTTCTTTTTGGAATTCATCAGCATGACGAAGATTATAACTGCTAATATGCTAAATTATATTGTTACTAGTGGCTTGAAGGGGCGATCGCCCCTAAACCTTGCTCCAAGTAGGAACACATGTCAGATCCTAAACAAAGTAGACTCTTAGTCACATGTTTTAATGCAAACAAAGCAGACGTTTTTAAATCCCCATGCTTTTCTTATGAGGGATGTTTTACGTTATTTCTCGTTTTGGAAATACTACTATTTTTCCTGAGTCCCTGGGATCGAGACCTTTCTTTTGAGCCCTCTCCCATTACCTTGCAATATGCCAAACTCCCGCAATTTTTACTTACGAATTCCACTTACTGAATTATATATATAAAGATTAGTAGCTTATTTTAGGGGCTGTATAGCCCCTTTAACGTTTGGTTTTTGTGTATGTGAATTTTCTACCAAATTAAATATGCGGTTTGTACTGAATAAAAGATAATCTATATATATAATACGCAAAGCCGATTTTTGTGAACAGAACTCCTCCGTTATTTTCAACCAATTTGGATGATTAAGGTGTCAAAAAAATGGCCCAGATTCATAGAGTTGTGCAAAATAGTTTTAAATTTCCAGTACTGTTTTGCTGAAGGGCACAGGACAACCTCAAAGTTCAATTTTTTCCTATAAATATAACATGGAGAGTTGTTTGAATTCAGTTGCATTCTAAAACAACTGATGATACAAAAACAGGTAAACAGTAAGAACAGCTGATGACTGATAAATAAATAAATAGCTTTATTGTCGTTGGGCATTAAAAGTAATACATGACAATAAACAATAATACCCCATCGCGGCAAACCTGCGTACTCAGCGAATTTCCAATGTTTATATATGTGTCTAGCTACTACATAGAGCCACTTACCAAGTTTCTCCAAAATTACATGAATAAATAAGTGATATATGGCTTTTTATTTATTCTCCATAAGAATAAAATTAGGACTGAGTACGCAGGTTTGCTGCAACGAGGATGATAAGAAATGTGTTTTTAGCGAATTTCCCCTATAGGGAAGAAGCCTATTACTGTAGGTGGCATGGTAATACTTAAGCCCGAGACCATGATAACTTTTTGTTTAGAGGTCCCCAGATGCCAAAACCACTATTCGTTTCCACTATTCTATATATATATATATATATATGTCCGTTACCACAATAACTTTTGAAAGAAACGCCCAATTTTGATGAAATTTGGCACAAATGTGTAGAGTAACATTCATGACTTTTAAGTTCAAAAACCAGATCGATCGGACTATGGTAAGAGGGTTTTAAATTTTCCAAAAATCAGTTTTTAGAATTTTTCCCTCTAAAATTTTAAAAACACTTAATTTTGGTTATAGCCATTTTATACAGCTTAAAAAACAAATAATTTGGTATTTTGAATAATTAACATGGGTAGAGTGGTTGTAGAGAAAAGTCAAAAAACGCGTCCATAAAATTTCCCATGTTAATCTTATAGGAAAAAGGTTTTTGGATATTCCTCAGATAATTTTACTAAAAACTTCACATTTCTTTTTACCAACCAGTTTGGCTCTACAAAACAACCATTTTGTTATTTTAATTGTTGTTCTCCGTCCAACTGTTGCAGAGATATTCAAAGTGCTAACTAAACACAGTACGTTGTCCAATGTTATCCTTATGGAGGATGAATAAAATTTGATATATCGATTATTTATGAGTGTATATTGATGAAACTTGGTATGTGGCTTCAACTAGTTGTGGTATATTGATATTTGCACAAAAAAGGTTTTTTGTTGATTTTACCCGTAACAGCAAACCTGCATACTCGGCCCCCATGTTATTCATATGGAGAATAAGTAAAGTTGTATATCTCTCTTAGTTATGAACCTAAATTATTACAACTTGGAATGTAGCTTCACTTGGTTGAGTTATATTAATAATTGTAAAAATACATATTTTTTATCTTCCACCTTGCAGCAAACCTGCGTACTCAGCAGTAGGGGGCATTGGTATGTTCAAAACCAGCAAAGGCGCGGTGAGGATGCGAGGATGCAAGGTCACCCCCCCCCCGATGACCTTGACCTTGACCTTGACCCCCCCGTGACGTCATCCCCCCCGTGACGTCATCCCCCCCGTGACGTCATCCCCCCGTGACGTCATCCCCCCCCGTGACGTCAATTCCCCCCCCGGTCGTGAGGAAAAAACTTTCGAAAATTAATAACTAGCCTATTTACCCACCGATTCCCACGGGACTTTTTCCAGAGTGTAGGCCTATCCCAGAGGAAGCGAATGACGTAAGAACCCCATAGATCCACCATTAAACAAGGCTGCTATTAATTTTTAACCGCGTTTTCCTTATGGGATCTCAGCTGTTTACCTACCGATTTTGACGAAACCTCACCACATGTCGGACGGCAGCCTAAGTAAACCATCCTTTAAAGAAAATTGAAATTCAACCGTTAAACGGGCCCACTATTAATTTTTAAACGCGTTTTCCTTATGGACAAGTGAGGAGCTCCCCCCCCCCGGTCGTGAGGAAAAAACTTTCGAAAATTAATAACTAGCCTATTTACCCACCGATTCCCACGGGACTTTTTCCAGAGTGTAGGCCTATCCCAGAGGAAGCGAATGACGTAAGAACCCCATAGATCCGCCATTAAACAAGGCCGCTATTAATTTATAACCACGTTTTCCTTATGTGATCTCAGCTGTTTACCTACCGATTTTGACGAAACCTCACCACATGTCGGGCGGCGGCCTAAGTAAACCATCCCTTAAAGAAAATTGAAAATCAACCGTTAAACGGGCCCGCTATTAATTTTTAAACGCGTTTTCCTTATGGGATCTCAGCTGTTTACCGACCGATTTTGATGAAACTTCACCACATGTCGGGCAGCGGCCTAAGTAAACCATCCCTTAAAGAAAATTGAGAATCCACCGTTAAACGGGCTCGCTATTAATTTTTAAACGCGTTTTCCTCATGGGATCTCGGCTGTTTGCCGACCGAATTTGATGTGACTTCGTTACATGTTGTATGCCGGCTTGACTAATTGACCCCCCCCCCGAGCGGCTCCGCGGAGTCACGTGTCGAGGCGCGTGCTAGGGCCTACGTGACCGCCCGGGGCTGTTTACTCATCAGCGGTCTTCCAGACCTCTCACTCCTCCGGCAAGTGCGTAGCATGAGGCCTCCTCCCGGCTGGAGTACTATTTATGAGCGCGTCCTCAAGGGTTTCGTCAGTTTGTCTTTGGAGCTCTTACTGTGCGGACGAAGTATTGCTGTCTCTGCGATACACCTACACAACCTGCTGTTCATTACCTTTGGATTCCCGTAAAAGTTAACGTAAGTAACAACATATTTATCAATTAGCGTTTCTATTTTAATTATTCGTTATTTTTAATTTTCGTTACTATCGCGGTGATTACTTATGCGACTGTTACGACTTTCTCTTTGAATATCTTAAAATGTAAGTAACATGTAATTTACTTTTTCATCAGCAAGTTTACCAATGCTCTAAAACCTTATTAGCTAACATTAATAATTAATCTTTTACATATCCCAGTACACTGAGCCTTGTCGTTGTTTCTTTTTCCGATGGAGATGAGTGGAATTGTAATGACCTTGAAACAGTTGTGTTTTATAACGATTAAAATTAATGAATCAAACTTAAAAAGCAAAATAAGTTCACTACCACTCTTTTTTAAAAAAATGTTTAAGCGAAATGAAATTAGGTTTTGCTTTTCAATCAGATGGCTGTTCCTCGTATGTGTGAGGTCTGCGGTCGCGTCTTCGCGAACGCTGGAAACCTGGCTCGTCACGCTGCATCCGCCCACAACGACCGCCGTTACGACTGCCATGTCTGCGGTAGACACTTCGGGCGAAGTGACAACCTGCAACGCCACCTCACCACAGTTCATCCTCCTACTCCTCACGACCAAGCACCAGGTACAGTTTTAGGTTAAATAAGAAACCGCCAGTAGATTTATTAAGTATGCTTTCTTCTCCAGTATCCTCACCCATGACGTCACGGCGCGCCCGTGGACTTTGATAACAAATGACTTGTTTTTATGAGAGAGTAAACGGTCCTGATTGGGTCAACTGAATATTAAGACAAGAAAACAGACTCGAGAGGTAAACAAGAGGTTGCCAGCCCTCTGTATAGTTCCTCACCGCCACCTCCTCACCCTTGTATTTAACAGGCTTGGGTAACTGGCGATCGTGATGAGGAAACAGACTCTAGGGAAAACAAGAGGTTGATAACTAATGACTTGTTTTTATGAGAGAGAGTAAACGGCCCTGACTGGGTAAATCGGCAATTAAGACGAGAAAACAGACTCGAGAGGTAAACAAGAGGTTGCCAGCCCTCTGTATAGTTCCTCACCGCCACCTCCTCACCCTTGTATTTAACAGGCTTGGGTAACTGGCGATCGAGATGAGGAAAACAGACTCTAGGGAAAAAAACAAGAGGTTGTCAGCCTTCTGTATAGTTACTCATCCTCGTGTTTATAGGGTAACTAATTGGACTTGTTTTCCTGTTCGCAGGCTGTCCGTGTCCGTTGTGCTCCGTTGCCCTGGCGAGTCCTGAGGATCTGCACCATCACATGGAAGCGGTCCACGGTGCGAGCCCGTCAGCTTCGACCTCCTCCTCTTCCTCCGCTGCAACGCCACCCGTCAGAGACCCACGGCCCAAGTGCGACGCGTGCGGGCGGCGATTCGCCCGCGAGGATCTGCTCCGGCGTCACGTGCAGCTGGTGCACGCCAACGAGGTCCGCTGTCCCGATTGCGGCGCCCTTTTCCGCAGGGCCGCGTATCTCCAGCGGCACATGGAGAGCGTCCACCGCGGTATGAGGTTCGCGTGCGCCTACTGCGACCGAGGCTTCACCCGGCGCTACAACCGGGACCAGCACGAGGCCCACAACTGCCCCGTCGTGAGGAACCTCGTTGTGGACGAGATGCTGCGCCTGCCCGTCCTGTCACCCGAGCCCCGGCCCAGCCGCGAGCCCCAGCCCGGACCCAGCCGCGAGCCCCAGCCCGGACCCAGCCGCGAGCCCCAGCCCGGACCCAGCCTCGAGCCCCAGCCCGGACCCAGCCGCGAGCCCCAGCCCGGACCCAGCCGCGAGCCCCAGCCCAGACCAAGCACGGCACCCGACGGGATGGTGGGTGGTGGTGGCGGCGGCGACGGCGGATTGCCCACGTTCCGCACCGTCCAACGGGGGTTCCGCGGACGGCTCCTGACCTTCGGCCTGTCCCGGCCCATGGAGGACTTCTTGGCCGTGGAGGACGCGCTGGTGCTGCTGTTCGACAGCGTCCTGGAACTGCTGGCCGACGTCAGGACCCGACACCCGAACATCAAGGTCAACATGTTCCTAGAGTGCGAATTCGCCAACGTTCATGGAGCCACCTGTCTGCGGGCCTTCAAGACGAAGAACGTGCCTCTCACCGCCGCGTCCAACTTGGAGGACTTCCTGTCTGCGTCCTTCCACAAGCTGGAGGAAGAGAAGGAGCAGTGCCTGCTAGTGGGCAGCGGGTGGAGCTATCTCCGGATACGCGACCTGGAGATCCGCGTCAACCTCTACACCCCGTTGGGAGAACGCGGAGCCTGGTTCGTCCAGCTTCCCAGGACCATCTGCGGGACGCGCGCCGTTATCAACGTGCAAAACGTCGATGACATGTGCTTCGCGTACGCCGTCCTGGCCAAGTTCGTCGCGCAACACCCGGAGAGGCCCGCATCGTACACACCGGACGTCATGGCACGCTACGATTGGGTCGGCCTACGCTTCCCCGTTGCCGTGAAGGACATCAAAGTCTTCGAGAGGAGGAACTCCATCAGTGTCAACGTGTACGGGATCGAGCGTGCCATGGTGGGGAGACGCCCCGACGGTTCGCCAAAGTTCCAGGACCGCGTGTTCCCGCTGAAGATCTGCAAGCGGGAGTTGGAGGATCACCGGGACCTGCTGTACGTGACCACCGGCGGGGACAGTCACTACGCCTACATCACGAACGTCAGCAGGCTGGTGCGACCCCAGCTGACGTCCCACTGCGGCACTATCCACGTGTGTAAGCGATGCTTCGCTTACTTCGACAACCGGCCCAACAAGCTGCAACTGTCCGGTGCCGAGCGTCTGGAGGAGCACATGCGATACTGCACCGCCAAGGCCCCCCTCCGCTTGGACATGTCCCAGAAGCAGCGGATCCGCTTCGCCCACCCCGAGTACACTCGGCGCGAGCGCTTTTGCGTTTACGCGGACTTTGAGTGTGCTTTTCAGCCCGTCGCCGCCGACCCTGCGGAAGCGCCGCCCGGCACGAGGCCCCTGCAACTGCACGTCCCATACGCCTTCGCCTACCAGATCGTGGACTCGCTCGGCCTGGAGGAGTTTGAGCCCCGCGTCTACTTCGGGGCTGACGCGTCCAAGGTCTTCATGGAGAGGCTCAAGATGGACGTGCTGGCGCTGTGGGAGTTCCTGTTCAGCACGAGAGCTCTGCACCCTTCTCTGACCTGGCAGGAGATGGACGAGTGCCTGGTGGCGACTCACTGCTACCTCTGCGGGAAGGAGTTCACGGACCAGGACGTCAAGGTGCGGGACCACAACCACGCCCCGCCCTACGAGTTCCGAGGAGCCGCCCACCGCTCGTGCAACCTCAGGTACCGGGAGCAGCGACACAGCAACTGCTACTTCCACAACCTGTCCAACTACGACGCTCACTTCGTAGTGCGGGAGCTGGCCATCGATCCCGGTGATGTGGACGTGCTGGCGCACACCGAAGAGCGCTACATCGCCTTCACCAAGCGGTTTCACTTTGGTCAGCCCGGGGACAACCAACGACAGAGCAGTTTCGCGGTGCGGTTCCTTGACACCTACAGGTTCTTGTCCATGAGCCTGGCCAACCTGGCGGTGGGACTGCCCACTGACAGGATGCGCGAGACGAGGAAGCGCTTCCCCGACGACCGGCTGTTCGACCTGGTGCGCAGGAAGGGCGTGTTCCCCTACGACTTCGTGACGTCCTACGACACGCTGTACAGGACCAGGGAGCTGCCGCCCAAGGAGGCGTTCAGGAACTCCATGACCCTGGAGGACATCAAGGACGAGGAGTATGAGCACGCCCTCAACGTGTGGCGAGCCTTTGAGTGTCACAACCTCAAGGACTACGCCGACAAGTACCTGCGGTGCGACATCGCCCTGCTCACCGATGTCTTTGAGCAGTTCCGCGACACCTCGCTGGCCGAGTACGGGCTGGACCCCGCCCACTACTACACCCTGCCGTCCTACGCCTGGGACGTGATGCTCAAGACCTGCGACGTGGAGCTGGACACGCTGCAGGACTTCGACATGTACCTGTTCGTGGAGCAAGGGATCCGGGGAGGGATCTCACAGGCCATCACCCGCTACGCCAAGGCAAACCACGACAGGTGCCCGGACCACCACCCGGACAAGCCCACACGCTTCCTCCTGTACCTGGACGCCAACAACCTCTACGGCTGGGCCATGTCCCAGTGCCTGCCAACCGGAGACTTCCAGTGGCTCAGCCGTGAGGAAATCCAGGCGTTGGACGTCGCGGCGCTGGACGCGGAGGCCGATCGAGGCTACATCTTGGAGGTGGACCTCCACTACCCCGCGCGCCTACACGACCTGCACAAGGACCTTCCCTACTGCTGCGAGACGAAGCGTCCGCCAACAGGGAAGTTCCCCAAACTGTTGACGACCCTGGACGACAAGACGCACTACATCTGTCACTACAGGGTCTTGCAGCAGGCGCTGCAAAACGGATTGGAGCTGGTCGCGGTGCATCGGGCGATCTCGTTTCACCAGTCGCGGTGGTTGGAACCGTACATCCTGATGAACACGGAGCTACGGAAGAAGGCCAAAACGAAGTTTGAACAGGACTTCTTCAAGCTCATGAACAACGCGGTCTTTGGCAAGACCATCGAGAATGTACGGAAGCGCCTCAACGTGAAGCTGGTGTGCACCCCGGAGAAGTTTTCCAAGTACGTCACCAGATCCAACTTCCTGGACCGGACGTACTACACGGAGGACGTGGCCCTGGTGCATCTGTCCAAAGTCAACATCGTGTTGGACAAGCCCGTCTACGTAGGCATGTCAGTCCTGGAGCTGAGCAAGTGGCTCATGTACGAGTTCCTGCGCAAGATGAAGGAGCGCTACGGTGACCGCCTCACCGTGGACTACATGGACACGGACAGCTTCGTCTTTGACATCGTGTCCCAGGACGTCTATGCCGAGATGAAGGAAAACCTGGACGACTTTGACACCAGCGGCTATCCGAGGTCTCACCCCTGCTACAGCCCCGTCAACGCCAAGGTCATCGGAAAGTTTAAGGACGAGTGCAACGGCCTGTCCTTATACGAGTACCTCGGCCTGCGGTCCAAGCTGTACTTCATGGACATCGAGGACGCAGCGACAGGCGGCAGTAAGGCTCTCAAGCGAGCCAAGGGGGTTTCGAAGGGCGTTGTCAAGAACGTCCTCACCCCCGACGACTACAGAGAGTGTCTGTTTGAAGGGGTCCAGAAACACACCACCAACGTCCGGTTCCAGTCCCACTTGCACCGGGTGTACACCGTGCAGGTGGACAAGCTGAGTCTCAGTCCAGCTGACGACAAGCGGTGCGTCCTCCCCGACGGCATCCACACTCTGCCGTGGGGACACAAGGACGTCCCGCCGGCCAGGAGGAGAGGAGAACATCCGCAGCGGATGGAAGTGGACGGCGAGGAGGAGGAGGGACAGCGCCAGCCCGAGGACGAAGACGAGGAAGAAGAGGAATTCCCCGTCTAGTTGTATATATTAGTTATAAGAGAAAAAAAAATTGTAAATAGTATTTGTAAGAAAATATAATAGCTTTATGTACAGCATGAACCCGAGTTGTTTATTTCCTCCCTTTGCTCACTCAAAAGTCACAAGCCGTTAGGCTCGGAAAGGCGTTATGGGCCGTTTGGCCCGAGCCGTGCAGCTTAAAAAGCCCCCGCCAACCGGGAGCGGTTGGCGGCGCGTGTCGGGGACGACCCTGAAGGAGTTGCCCAGGAAGGAATTACTCAGCGGTCTGCTGACGTCCGAGGGGTCACCCTCGAATTACTCAGCGACTTGCTGATGTCCGAGGGGTCTCGTGGCGCGCCCTCTTTGGCGGCCTTCACTGCCGCCTGGCGGGGGCTCAGCCAGTGACACGCGCCGCTGGTATATAAACCTGAGGTCCAGCCCCGCTGTCTCAGTTTTGCTAATTTTTTTAATTTAGTAAGGAGAAAGGAGAAATGAAAAAAACACAAGCTTTATCATTATGAGGCATGTATTGTACAGTAATAAGGTTACATACACATACTACAAAAAAAAACTTACAAACAAGTTTTAAGCGAATATGGAGTGGAAGAGCCTGCGGACCAGAGCGTTCTGTGCGGCGGGAGCGGCAGGGTCGAAGAGCTGGACGTAGTCGTTGAGTGACGTGCGGAGAACAGCCCGGCAGTACAGGTAAGTGAGGCAGTAGTAGCTGCAAACAGAAGTATCGTAGCCCTGGAGTCGATACCTGTTGTAGACGTAGTGGCGGTGATGAGGATTGCGCCTCAGGAACCTTTGAAAGTCGGCCTGGTATGGCGGCCTTCCGTAGCTGTCCAGGTACTCGAGTCTGTCCTCTTCCGAGCAGTAAAACGCCACCCAGTGTTCGCCTCCCTCAGTGTGTGCTACCGTGTTGGACACGATGGCGGTGAGAGGCTTGACCGGAACGTCCGGTAGTTGGTCAGAGGCGTAGACCGCGACGTTCCTCAGTCCGGGGATCCTCGCCAGGCATTCTCTGATCTGAACGGTATTCATCATGGACGGAAGCAACACAGGCAGCTTGAGGCGGACGAGTCCGACCTGTCGTTAGACACGAGCCAGTCCCGCAATACTATGCAGTTATGAAGGGCGCAACGGTTGTGGGAACTCTTATGGTGGCGACAGCGCAGGGTCCGGTAGGTGGGCGGACCGTTGAGCGACCCGCAGCCCAGATCCTCCATGTCCTGAGCGGTGGTGGCGGCGGGCTCTGTTATGAGGTGGCGTTGTACAAAGTCCCTCTTCTGCGATCCTTTGACGTAGACCAGGGGGCGGTGGATGAGGCAGGAGCGCAGCTTGTCCAGCAGGGCGACGTACGCGATGTCCCCCTGATCCCACTCCAAGCCGTGGCAGTAGCGAGTGATCCAGACGCTCTCGCGCTGTTTCTCGGGAGTCAGGAGGTCCTTACTGAAGGGTGGGCGGGCGATGTGATGTAGGAGCAGCGTGCCGGTAGTCACGTCCACCACGCAAACCTCTTTCAGTAGAAAGTCATTATCACTGTCTTTAAAACACTGCATATCCATCACCACGCTTCCGTGATGACAGCGCGCTGGTGGCGGCTCGTTATAGATCGGTGGCGGTACGTCCATCCCGTACGGCTGACTGAACTCGACTGAGCGCTGGCGGGAGCGCGCCTAGCGGGATAACCTTGGGTGCGCGCGCCGCCATCACCTAACGGTCCGCGCGCGGTGACCTTGAGCGCGCGGCAACTCGTTTACCCGCCAAAGTCGACTGTGACGTTGCGATGACGGTCCACCTCCACGACGTTGTCCAACTCGGCATACACGATGCAGTTGAACGCCTCCGCCAAGGCTTCGGAGAACCCAATCTCTATGCGCAGGTTACCGTTGCGCACCAGGTTCCAGTGGCTGGATTGAGAGGCTGCCATATCGGGCGTCAGATCAAACGCCATCAGGCAGTATCCGTAGGGGTATTCGTTGCGACTGACTTCATTACCACAGTCTGAGAAATTGATGCCGGTGCCAGTGTACAGCGTGTGGTAGGCGAGCACGCACAACTCATGACCGAACGTGTAATCCGGTTGAAGCGGCTTACATGGCACTTGCTCACCATCTATGTACAGCGCGAAGAAGTTCACGTGGCTGTGGGTGAAGTTGAACGGGTTCTTCTTGTAGTCCCCGTTGAACGCCTGATTGCTGACCAGGCCAACTATAACGCGTTTCGGCAGTTGACCTAGAAACACACTGTCCAGAGTCTTGCTGCTGATACCGGCAGGTAGCGTGAAGGATTTCACTTCCACGCGCGTAATGGGATATTTGGCTGTGCCCGACTCCAGCGTCCTGCTGTGAGCCAACAGCACGCTCGGGTTGATCTTACAGCGGCGCATAAACAGATTGACTTCGGAAATGTCCACTTTATAGTCTGTCACGGTTTTGGACATGATGGAGAATGAGTACTTTGACCTGATCAGACGAAAGCGCATCTCCACACCGTTTAACATGAACTTCTCCTGGTTGCACAGGTCGACGTGCAGATGTCCGACCATGTCCACGTACCGGCTTCCCTTGATAAACTCCCTCCTTTTCTTTAGCCCGGTATAATTATCCTCCTCAGTATTGTCCATCTACCCAGCATAGTCCTCAAAGAACAACTCTGCGGTGAGGTGCGATGTCTTGGCATCACCACCATAGGACAACAGGTTCTCCAGATAGGCGCGATAGGCGTACGTGTTGTTCTGAGGAGACACTAGTTTGTTTTTCAGGTACAGGTCCACTTGACTGAACAGCGAGTGCAGCCAGTTGTTAATCGGACCCACCTCTTTTATCGCTTGATCACCCGTTACAGCGCCTCCATTAGCCGATCTAATGGTAGCCTTCACATGCAGTAGCGTCTGTGACAGATCCGTGTACTCGTCCCCATGACCCGGAACTATGAACTCAACGGGTGAGTCGTCTGTCAGGGAGGAGATGGGCTTGTACTGCACCCATTTACCACTCTCTATACTGGTCTGCGTGGGCGGTAGCGAGAACAGGTCCAACTCAGTCTTGACACACTCGCACGACTTCTGATGTAGAAACGCCATTATCCAAAAATGTCCTTCACGGTACTCTCACTCTTCTTACTTCTCCTCTTCTTAGCGACACGTTTTGCGGGCTTCCTTTTCCTCTTGGGCGCAGCGCTCTTCTTCCTCGCTCCGAGGAGTTTCGCTAGAGACTGAGGAGTAACCTGCTGTACACCCCTCCTCTTATAGGCGCCACCACCGCTCAGCACGCGATCCAGTTTTTCATCAGCCCTGCGTTTCAGCGACCCGGTAAACTGTCTGAGCCGGGTGTTGGCCAAGACTCGGGGGTCGGCTGTGCCCGCCGCCACGTCGCCGAAGAAACCCACACCGGACCTCAGCGCCGATGCGCCGGATCTGATCAAAGGGACCACTGTACGCATCAGCCCGCCTAGGAAACTGCCGATGCCGTGGCCGCGTTGGAAAGCGGCTCCTCTGAATACCGTGGACACTCCGTGCCCAGACTGCTGTTGGCGGTAGTACGCCAGATAGGGGTCGTTCGGGTTCATTGCTGCTACTCTCTGCGCAGGTGAAGCTTCATGCACGTAGTCCCGAAGTGGAATGGCAGGTGGCGTCCGACGCTGTCCCTTAAATCGATTTCCACACTATCGAAGGAGCTCTTCATCAGCGGCACGTAGTGAGGGTCGGTGAAGTGTATGGTGGTACTCGCACCGTAGATGTAGTTTTTTGCGTCGATGTTCACAATCTTTAACAAGGGCGCTACAGTGTCACCTACTAGCTGGGGCTCCACCAGGTCACAGTACACGTACATGTGCGAAGGGATCCCGGCTAGTAAGTTGGGTGGTCTTATAGCTTTTCTATGTTTGATCAAATCCACATTGTGCACGTCGTATCCCAACTGTAACGCTAGGGTGGGGCTAAATTCCAGTTGCACCACAGTCTGGTCTATTGAGATCAATTCCACCTTCCCAATCTCTTTGTCGTACTCAAACTGGCATTGGTACAAGTCCAATTTTGGAATGGCGTTGATGGCGTTGACCAGTTCATCGATATCTTTATAGTTTCGAGCTTCCACCTTTACAGCGGTCAGTTCAGGCTTGTCGGTGTCATCCTTCGTGTAGAGATATACGCGAGCGTCCTCCCCCACTGTGACAAACGAGCATGGGTAATGGACCTCAACTAAAGCGACTTCCCATTCACCATCACCACCCAATCGCACGACTGACGGTAGATGGGTGATGTAGTTAGCCACGGTGTTGTTTGGATAATAGTCCATTGAGCTGTTGCTGGTCAACGTCAGGTACAGCTGTCTGCGCTTTGTCGTCATAGCAGCTGTTGCACTTCAGATGCAGGTACCCACGAGTTGAAGTCCTCTCCGTAACCGACCCACTTGACCAAGTAGCGCTTACTGCGGCCTCGCCCTTTAGTGTCCAGTATTTTATCTATTTGGTACAGGCGGTCCGGGGCGACCGTCACCTTTTGTATCTCGTGCTCGTAGAAGCGCCCTTCCAGCGGCGTCCCGTTCAGGTCGCGCAGCACGTACAATGGCAGAGGATGCGACCCGTATACGTGGTCTACCACAAACAGCTCCTTACTCCAGTTGGTCTCGTAACCTTTGGCGAACGTGCCCTTCTCCTTGGCTATGCGCACCATGTCGCCGGGCTTGAACCTGGGCTTGCGTCGCCGGATCGCCTTTCCATACATGTGACGCCACACCTTGTACACCGTTTGACCATCGCCGCTGTCCGCGTCCACGGGTCGTAGGCCACCACCCAGGCTCCTGTGCGGACTGCGGTTGTAGGCGTCCACAAGCCTGTCCAACACGTCGATGTAGCGATACGTGTTTTTGTAGGTCAGGTAGCGCCACATGCGGGTCTTGAGCGTGCGGTTGACTCGCTCCACCACCGCCGCCTTCACGTCGGGGTTCTGCGTGGTGAAGTAGTTGACACCGTGACTCTTGAACACTCACTTGGTCGCAGCCCCGGTGAACTCCGTCCCCTTGTCGGTCTGTAGGCAGCGAGGAGTCGCCTCAGCGAATATTCCCTCAAACGCAGCAACCACCTCAGGCCCGCTTTTCCTCTTCAGTGGTACCGCGAACATTCGCTTACTGAATACGTCTATCACAGTCAGCAGGTAGTTGACTCCGTCGTTGTACCGGCTCAGGCCGCGCATGTCGTTCAGGTCCGCCTGCCACAGCTCCCAGGGCCCGAACACGACGTAGCGGTTGCGAGGAAACCGCTTACGCACTGGCTTGTGCAGCGTGTAGGTGTCCTGGGCGCGCAGCCAGTCGGCTACCCGACGTTTCGGTAGGCGCGCGGCTCTGGCCAGTGCGGCCACCCCGCCGAGGGAACCGGGCTGGCTCGGGTCGTAGTACAGCTTCTTCATTACGGTGAGAACAGCTCCCAGTTGTCCAATGACGATTCCCGGTCGGGTTCCTCGGTTATTATCCTTCTCCTGGCCGCCGGAGGTCGCGGTCTCAGGCGGTCCAGTATCGGTGTAAACCTCGGTGACAGAGGTGTCGAGGAGGCCGTCGTGTCTCCCCAGGGGCTCGATGCCGAGTCCAGCCCAACGCCTAAGTAACGCAACGCCGTGGGATTGCTCACGTATTCTTTGGGCACGTTCATGTCCTTCAAGGCGACCATCACTTGATGCCAGCCGGTAGGCAATCGGTCCGCCCTTCGCGCTCTCACTATGCTGTGCGCGATGTCCACTATATTGGAATCGGGGATCTTCACCTTGTTCACGTACACCGCCCCACTGGCGTCCCAGGCGATGGGGCTGCCTTGCCGGGTCATGAATCGCAACAAGTTGCGCGCCACCGACCTGTAGATTTTTGAGAACGATTCCACAATGTCCTCCTCCGCCGAGGCACTAGACTCGCGCTTCATCTGACTCGGACCCCCGCCGCTTCCTCCTCCTCCCTCTCCTCACCCTCGATGATTGACAGACCTATGGTTTGACGTTTAGCCGCGGAAAAGTGCAGGAACCGCTGTAACACCTGCTGATATTGTTTCCATTTCTCCGTATCGTCCAGCCGCTTGTCGCTCAATATGCGATGCATCTCAGCGTCCAGGCTGGCTGGCTTATTGGCGCTACCTGCTCCTCCTCTTGGTCCCGGCCCTGGTCCCGGTCCTTCTCGCAATCTCTCGATGAGCTCTTGCGGTACAACCACCATTTTCCTAGCGTACTCCATGTCCGATTAGCTTCTGCGCTAGAACGGGCAGAACAGCGTTTAACAGCAGAGGTAGGAGGATCCCTCCGCCCCGTTGGACGAGGTAGTGTCGCTTCTTGGCCCAACCCTCGCCGCGTTTCACCAGCCGTCTGAGCGCCTGTTTGTGTTTGCTCAATTTGCGTTTGAGGCAGGGAGAAAGCGGTACGTTTCCGCGTAGCACGTTATACGCGCACTCGCACAATGACTTGATGCGACTCTCGTCGCACGCTTTTAACAGGGCTTTGCGTTCTTTGGGCGTAGCGTGTATTAGGGCCCTCAGCAGCGCCGCGTCCTTCTTCACGCGGTGTGACATGATGACTGACGCTGGCGCGCGCTCGGCCTATTTATCACTTCTTCTTGGGCAGGTACACGTAGTTAACCGGGTCGTCTGGGAAAACGGCCGAACGTACGCGCATCTCTTCGGGCGTGGACTGTTTCAAGTCTATCAGCAGATAGGCGTGAGGATCACGCGTGGCGTCCGCGTAAGCCTCCTCCACGAATTTGGGGTTCTCTGGGTATACTTGGCGAGCCAAGTGTTTGATCTGAGCGCGATCCCTGGGATTCTTGAAGCACACTATGTAGTGGGTGTTCAGCGATATGTCGCGCTGGCCCCTGCCCTGGTGAAACAGGTTTTGCGTGATGAAGAACACGCTCATGTTGCGGTGGTGTGAGCCCTTGGTGAACAGGTCCGCCACGCCGGGGCCGGCCTCGCGCATCATGTCATCGACGATGACCAGGGTGGGCTCGCTACCGTCGTAGTCGTCCAGGTCTGGCAGGCCTGCCACGTAGCGCACAGTAGAGTCCGCACGGCTCTTGCCACCGCCACCACCACTGCCATAGTGCCAAGTGATACGGGCGAACCGCGTATCGCACATGTGGTCAGCGTGCTCTATGAAGCGAGCCACGAAGTGCGACTTGCCGCTGCCAGAGGGCCCGGCCACGATGGCGGTGAATGGGTGTTTCCACCTCAAGTCAATGGCGTCTACTGACTGCCATGCACCGCCACCTCGGCTCTTAAAACTAAATTCTTTTCTCGCTTTTTTTTATTTGATTTCTTTTTAATTTTTTTTTAATATTGAAGGAAATAAGGGAATAAGGAATACCATTTATTTATAAAAATTCTAGGAGAGGACTTTTACTGCCAGGAGAGCTGCTCCTCTTCACAAGGCTCATCCTCGGCCTCACGCCAACGTTATACTGCGTGATGGTGTTATCGTCCAGGACCGTGAGGTACCGCCGGGGCATGTAAATCCGGATCGGGTCATCGCCGACAAAACCCTCCAAGGTGGCCATCACCGCCTTGCCGTACGGTGTGTCCACTCGCTCAAACGAGCGAATGGGATACACCACGTTCTCCTGTAGGGCTACGATGCGGGTGTAATCCGCAGCCTTGCAGCTGTCGAGGGCTGTCCTGAGGTCCATCTTCTGGTCCGTGTTGAGCATGGCACAGCGGCTGGATGCAGAATGACCGGCTCTCGCCACCGAGTCGCCTTTTATTGGCGGTGTCTACGTGCCGACTCGCGCGTATCAACAACATGATGACATTGTTACTCGCTCAATTCCAGGAAGGGTGATGTAATGGAAAGCTTTACTGCGTAAACAAGTGGATTGTTCTAGAAGCGTCTCGGTTATCAACTGCTTAGTGGAAGTTTCCACGCTCAATTCCAGGAAGGGTGATGTAATGGAAAGCTTTACTGCGTAAACAAGTGGATTGTTCTAGAAGCGTCTCGGTTATCAACTGCTTAGTGGAAGTTTCCACGCTCAATTCCAGGAAGAGTGACGTAATGGAAGTTTCCACGCTCTCTCGTTTACTGGGTAGCGCGCTTGGAGTGTACGCTCCTCTTGGTTTTCCCTGAGATGACGCAATCGGTCTTTCGCCAGGTGGGTAGAGGAATAGCGGTCCTAGTGATCCCGTCGTATCTTGACTCTCCCGTCTCGCTATTTGCCAGCCATAGGTTTTGCAATCTGGATAGCAGGTCCTCTAGACATATGCAGATTTCATCGTTTCGCTCCTCGTCCAAGTACAAGCCGCAACTGAACGTGGGGCGACCTCCTTTGAACACGTTCATCTTTAACAGTACATTACCGCTGTTGGTAGGGTTCTTCACAGTGTACTGATATCCGCCAGCGGACCAGCACAGTGTCGTGGAATCGATAGGCACTTCCTTCCTCTTTACAGTCCACCCATCGAGCTTTTTCTTCTTTGACGCACATCCCTGCTGTACTGGCGGTGCGTTGGCGTTCTCATCATTCATTGCGTTCAGCTCCTCTAGGAAGGAGCGGATCGTTTGGTCCACTTCGGCTGCACTGACTCCGTTTCCGTTCATGGTGACGTCTCAAACAACACTGAGGTCACGCGCGCGGCTCTGCCTCGGTTTTATACCCAGGTTGCACGCTTCAGCGAACCTTCTAGAAGCTTCCAGAAACGTGAGAGGTGGTCTATCGCTGACGGGGGGGGATCCTCATGTTCAAGTTTATAAGTAAACTTTTTATTTTTATTTCTTTTTAAGGAATGAGGTTAAGGGTAAAAGAAGTCTTTATTACCGGAAAAAACATGTAGTGGGTTAAAGGTAATCGGTTATTGTCCAGGCCTTCTATAGTTTTCCTGGACGTCCAACACCGCCATGCCGCCTTGGTGCAGAGTTAACTGCAGCACTTGCAGAACCTCGTCCCACTGCGCCGGGTCCCCCGGGTCGTAACGACGAGAGGACATCACGGGACTGGCTGAACTCCACCACCCCGGCCTGAGGAAGACGTGACCGCCTCTCCTCATCGCCTCCTCGACCCGAGTCCTTGTGGGAGTAAGGTACTCCGGTCCGAGCAGGAGGTACCGGCTGATGTTGGGAACGTTGACAAAGACTTCCACAGTAAGGGCGTCCATTATGGAAGCGGCTCTGGTCAAGACTGACTCGAACACCGCTTTCACCCGCTGTCGCCCTCCGGAGGAGCTTCGCAGTGGAATGTAAGCGGTAAACAGTTCCCGGAACCGCTGATGAGTAAACAGCCCCGGGCGGTCACGTAGGCCCTAGCACGCGCCTCAACACGTGACTCCGCGGAGCCGCTCACCGGGGGGGGGGACTTGCATCCTCGCATTCTCACCGCGCCTTTGCTAGTTTTGAACCATCGTGAGGGGTCTGGAAAACAGCCAAGATCCCATTAGGAAAACGCGTTTAAAAATTAATAGCGGGCCCATTTAACGGTGGAATCTCAATTTTCTTTAAGGGATGGTTTACTTAGGCTGCCGCCTGACATGTGGTGAAATTTCATCAAAATCGGTCGGTAAACAGCTGAGATCCCATAAGGAAAACGCGTTTAAAAATTAATAGCGGGCCCGTTTAACGGTTGATTTTCAATTTTCTTTAAGGGATGGTTTACTTAGGCCGTCGCCCGACATGTGGTGAAGTTTCATCAAAATCGGTCGGTAAACAGCTGAGATCCCATAAGGAAAACGCGTTTAAAAATTAATAGCGGCCTTGTTTAATGGCGGATCTATGGGGTTCTTACGTCATGCGCTTCCTCTAGGATAGGCCTACACTCTGGAAAAATTCCCGGGGGAATCGGTGGGTAAATAGGCTAGTTATTAATTTTCGACAGTTTTTTCCTCGGGGGGGGGTCCGAGCTTGGCTATGGGGAAGGTCGGGGGATCCGAGCTTGGCTATGGGGAAGGTCGGGGGGATTCGAGCTTGGCTATGGGGAAGGTCGGGGGCTGACGTCACGGGGGGGTCCGAGCTTGGCTATGGGGAAGGTCGGGGGATGACGTCACGGGGGGGGTGACGTCACGGGGGGGATGACGTCACCGGGGGGGACGACGTCACGGGGGGGATGACGTCACGGGGGGGGGTCAAAGTCAAGGTCAAGGTCATCGGGGGGGTGACCTTGCATCCTCGCATCCTCACCGCGCCTTTGCTGGTTTTGAACATACCAATGCCCCCTACTCTCAGCCCTAATGTTATTCTTATAGAGAATAAATCAAATGCTATATATATAAGTAGTGTGGGTTTGCCGGTTCTGGGCCAAGTGATTTATGGCTTCCGGTCACGTGACCGGAAGCGCTGAGTCATTAAACACGTCATCTGAGCCTCAGCCAGTGACGTAGACGGTTTTGTGACGTAATGAGGGAAAGGTTAAAGTTCAAGGTCACGGGGAGGGTGTTTTAAAAAAGTACTACCTCGCACGCGTAAAATCCAATTGTGATTCGATAGTTTTCATTCGATAAAATATCGAATCAAAACAATCGAATGAAGCAATCGAATGATACGAGTGCGAGGTAGTACTATTTCATTTATTACTTTAATGTTGACATTTCTTTTTATTTACAATAAGTTATGTTTACAATAATTTATGTTTACAATAGTTCCCCGTTGTTTGTCGTCATCGATGTTGTTGATCCGGAGTCGCGGCC
Organism: Allygus modestus; assembly: GCA_963675035.1. NCBI lineage: Eukaryota > Metazoa > Arthropoda > Insecta > Hemiptera > Cicadellidae > Allygus > Allygus modestus. The sequence continues at coordinate 60,338,325 of OY776114.1, forward strand.
GTCAGACGCAGTTTTCAAGTGCTGCGCTTGTTTGTCCAATCGGTCCATCCCGACTGTGTGTTCCTCGCCTATTTATGTGACCGCAGGGAACACACAGTCGGGACGAGCAGCTCGATGTTCACCGGTCGAGAGCCGGAGAAATACTGGCTATTCACAAGCTAGCGTTGTAATCGTACTAAATGGTGGGGGTAAAAGTGTGGTGGGGCGGAGCAGATGGCGGACGGCAGATGGCAGGCGGCAGATGGCAGGCGGCAGATGGTAGGCGGCAGGTGGCAAGTGCGCGGCAGATGGTTGCTACTCCATTCGCCGCCAAAGTAATGCAAGCCGTCGCCGTAATTCTTGTATTTTATCTTGACGGTTCATTTGATATGTTTTACATCTACATATGCAATAGCTGAAACACCTGCACCTACGACAAGCTTTCCCGTCAACTTGATCGCCTGGTATTTTAAAACATTGCAACTCGCAACAATATGTCTTCAAATTGTTATCGAAAAATAAATTGTTCATCGGTGGCACCGACATGTTAGCTGCAGCGTGTGTTAGACAAGACTGAGACTAACTTCACTGCTCCCTCTCTTTTATACCCCTTCATAAGTTAACCCTAAATGAAAGTTCAAGGTCATCCATTTGAATTTTAAAAAAAAGCAACACAGCAGTATATAAAATAATATACTGCTATGTTGCTGTTTTTTTTTTTTTTTTAATGTTATTCTTTTTTTATTTTTCTTTCTTTATTAAACAAACATTTTACAATACAATAAGCTTAAGTCTAACATTGATGACTAGAAATACAAACAGAGAAAAACAAATAGAGACATTATGTACAATGATGCATGATGTGCAGAGTGAGTTCCGTCGAGTTGTTACCGCTTACACCGTGTGATACCAAATACAACGTCCCCGGTTGAATATCTCGCAAGTCTTCATTTTGTAGCAGTTGAACAAATCGTTTTGGAAGAAATACTTGAAACTTTGGCTCATCTCCTGGAGTCATATGTCCTTCGCACAATGATACTAGAATTGCTTCTCCATGTGTGGTTTCCACTTTCTTGATGCTATGAATAATGTAATGTCTTTGTTCTTTTAGTTCTGAACATTTTTTAGTTAGCAGAAGGTTCGATTTTGAGTGAGTGTTGAATTGATCAACCAATGTTTGTAGATATTGTTGTGATGCCATCTTCGTCAGTGGTGGTGTCTTCTGTGATGTTGCCTCTTCGGAGTCTCGAATAATACTCGTGCTGAAGCGGTGTTGTCTCCTCGTATTTATAGGCCCCGCTACCCCCACCACATTTCTGTTCTCCGCTACCCCCACCACATCCCTGCGTTTGTTTCAAGTAAGCAGCCAAACGATATGCGTTGTACAATGCACAGTTTGTTTGACCGTGTTTAAGATCTTTTGCAGCGACACAAATATTACCGAGATTAATGTTAAAGTCCTTACTGATAGTTATATTGAAAACATTACCGTGCGTATACTTTTGTATCCAGTTCTTTTTTTCTAATCCTCTTGTGTATATATGTGAATATTGTTTGCAAAAGTTAAACATAATACTGTGCAGAATACTGTAGCTTATAAATCCTTCATAGTAATGTATGTGATGAAAGTAGTTTGTTATCCATTTGTTTGTACTTTTTGCTTTGGTGTTAAGTTTGTTAAAAGAAAAAGGAGCTTCAAACTTGAATGGGTAGGCTACAAATGTAAGCAAGTCTAAAATTACTAATTCCTTGATAATAAACCTATCGTCATTATTTCGAAATGCTTGAAATTCTATTACACAAGGCTTTACACTCACTTCTTCATCCCCTCCGCTCATCATGGCACCTAGCGATCAACTAAACTGTTTTCCACACCACGGTAGGTTAAATACCAGGCCGTACAGTTGCAGGCGCGTTGGTGTATATTTAACGTGGGCACCGTCCCCAATAGGCCTACCCCACGTGTGTTCTTCTTTACTAAGTCAAACTTTAGTCTTTTTTAACTTCTTCTTCTTGTGTTTAGTTTTCTTCTTCTTCTTGTTTCTCCGTTTCTTCTTCTTCCTGTGTTGTTTCTTCTGTAGCTTCTGTAGCGATTTCTACAAGTGGTTCAAAATCCTTTAACTTTCTCCACATGCAAACTTTATGAGGTATTCTATTAAAAATAGATGTATCCACAGGTCCGTACACGATGGTGCTATCAGGTTGTTTTTCCAAAGTATCGACCAAATATTCTTTAATAATAGCGCTTGCAAATACCAACTGTCTCATGTACCTTGTAATAGGTTCTGTTGCGTAGTTTAAAACGTAGAATTCTTCACGTGACAGTAGAATCTTATTTTCATGTTGAGTCAAGTCTCTAATTCGCACTTGTAGTTGTCCGCGATGTTTAACAATATCGATTTCATTGTCACAATCCAAAAGTCGAATATGTGTTTTCCTTCCACACAAACTGTTAGTTAAATAACATTCTATTAAATGGACATGTTTCAAAAATGACTCCCAAGCATTTTGCGAAAATAAAACCTTTTTTGTTCCATGGTGTAGTATTACTGTAGGGGAATAATCCAATGATTTCATCAATCCAACTGATACACTTTTACTGATGCATGCTGAGATGGGGTAAAAGATTCGCAGAAAAACTTCAGTTAAAATGTGAGGAGGAATATTTTCTTCAACTTTCTTCTTCCTCTTTGGTACTACCTTTGATGGGTCTGCATTAATTTCCTCCTCTCTATCTCGTTTACCAAACTTTAAAAATGCAGTTATTTCCTTGATGATTTCTGCTTCACTAGTATTATCACGTTCCAATAACGGTGCTACCTCTGCATCACCTTGTACAACAGATGGAGAACTCATTTTGTAGAAGATGTTACCCATGCGCCGATAGACGATCAACTGAAGACCTGCATTGCTGCTCCGCTATTTATAGGTTAGCGACAGTGGCGGTTCCGGTGGTGGTACAACGTTTTACAATACTGTCTTTACAATACCGGTCAACGGTGTGTATGTAACAATTTTATCGTGCAAAATTAAACAATACGCAGATGTATTTGCAGGTACGTTTTCTTGAAATTCCATTTCTATTTTTATATCAACACTAGACGATTTTACAGATTCATTTTGTTTGGAACAATCAATTACAACAATCGGAGCTTTCGATTCAAACTGAACGGGAGATAGTAGAGGTGTATTTGTTTTGCCGTAATATGAATTTTGGAACCTAGCGTACATGTCGTATAAAACACTGTATCTTTTCTTATCAAAAGAAATATTAAAGTTGTCGTAGGGAAAGAATTGTGAATTCAGGAACACTTTACAGTTTGTTAATTTACAATGGTCAAATTCACCAGCATTTTCAGTTATTATACTTTTCGTCTTCGTTTGTAATCCAAATATTACATATCTCGCTTTTTCCAAATGAGTAGAAGTTTTTACAGTCCATGTATGCCGTTGTGTTGTAGGTAAAACGGGGTATTCATGAAACTCCCAGCTTCTGAATGGCATTACAATGTCTCGATCTGATTTTAACTTTCTTAATAATGTAATCCTGTGTTCATCATTTAGTCGCACATGTGGTACTCTCCAAACAATCTTGTCTAATGTTAATTTCCAGTCTAAATTGGCATCAGTTGTTCCAGTAGCTGCTTTAATAATATCTTTATCGTTTGATGATCTTAATAAAACTAGTTCTTGTTTTACATTTATTATTCTTCTTCTGTAGTCTTCAGCAAATCCTAGGAGTAATCTTAAAGGTACGTAGAAATCAAAGTTTCTCGAAGAGTCAGGAGCGATTGTACTTTTGTCTGGTGCAACCCATCCTGCAACAGCTAACAGATTCTTCTCATTTGGTGTTAAAGACGCTAATCCTTTCAATGTACTGGAAATTCCAACCTTTTTTGTTGAATCGACTGTAACTCCTGAAATTTCATATCTAATCTCGTCAAACAAAAATGTCATAGGATTATTTATGAACGGAACAGTGGTTCCAGCAGTACCATCATTTTTTGTTACTTTTCCTTCAATATATAAATAACTTTCGCATGGAAGAGTATAAATGTCTTGTTGTTGTATAGGAATCCTAATTTCATCGTTATTGTTTAATTTGGACGAAGCGTAAGGGTTGTGCGTGTGATATTCCTTTTCCCATAAGGTCTCGTCGAATGCTGGACCCTGCGCTATATCCAGTATATCCATTGTTAATGACTTTTAATCCAATTTCTTCTAGAAAACGAATGTTGTCACTTGTTAACCCTTCTACAGCTGATGAGCTACTGACCTCTTTGCTTGTTGGCTCTCTCTTTTTAAATGATAACCCCATTGTCTAAGCGGATGATTTTATATGTATTCTTACAGTAATAGCTTCTCCTCTAAAGTCAATAAGGTTTCCGTCTTGATCCACTATGTTCAGCACGATGTCTGAAATGAAACTGGTGTTTAACGGTAGGTACACAAGGTTTTGAGGCTTTTCTACTATCTTGAAACCCGGTGCAACTGATGGGTAGAATGTGTGTAATATATGACGATTCTCTCCATCTCTGTAGGATCCTTGTATAATGTTACATGTAATGTATATGCTATTAACTTTGATGATCGTCACAGTTTTATTCTCAGAATGAGTTTTATTAGGTTCTAATACTTTTGTTTCCTTAGAAAACCCCAATAAACTACCAATTGAATGTTCTTGACTAAAATCAATATAATACTTAGACGTAATTTCGGCTTTCATTGTATTGTTATTGCCTTTTATCGTTATATTTTCTTTTCCCATATGTTTTTGTATAACTTCATTTATATTATCTATTTCATAAGCTCCTGTTGGTAAACTGAATTCTTCCAAAGCTGAATACTTTCCTTTATCATCTTTTGTCTTGTAATAATGTATTTTGTTATTAATTCCTTCACTAACGTTTGGAATAGAGTTATATGTTGTTAAATCCAATAATGCGGCTTCCCATAGTCTTCATTTTTGCAAACGTAGCGCTGGAAACAGAATACTGCGCAAAGTACATGAGTTACCGGTTAATGACACTGTATACGAGGACATCTTAAAGTTGACTAACACTTTTAGCTAAAAAGTCTAAACATAAATGACCGCAAATGGATGTATCATCAGGTTGTTTTCTTGTATGATTGTAAAAAACATTTTCTGCCGCACGAAAGTATTGTTGAAGTTCTTTCGGTGGTGGAAGGTCTCCAAAACTGTCGAAATAATAAATGGTTTTACCAAGTTTCTTGTAACACACCCAATGAGTGCCTAATCCTTCACTATTATCCAAATTTACAATACCAGTCTCATTTTTCCACATTTTAACCGATAACTCATCTTTCATAAATACTCCTCTAAAAAATGGGATTTTCAAACAAGAAGCATATGTAATCAGTTCTTCATTGGTCAATTCTTTGTTTTTAATTATTAATTGCTCTTTCTTATTTAATACACACGATACGGTCTTAGGTATAATCCTCCTCCCTTTTTTATCATTGACCATATTGTTGGTTTCTTTTTAGCTTTACCACTGGTAGATCGACGTTTTCTTCTGATATTACCTCCTTGTTTTTTAGCGGGTTTTTTCCCACGCCTTCTTCTCTTTCCTCCTCCAAACGTAGTTTTTGCTTTCATTGCTGCTGTTACTGCTAAAGACGCTGCTTTTTCACCAATACTCGCGTCACTAGATTTTACTCTTTGCCAAGCTTTCTCAGCAAGTGCTTTATCCGCTATTGATCTATTTTTAGTATCACCAAATTTGGAATACGCTATATCGTGCTGTTTACAAGCCTGATCGAGCTTATTTATTCCAGGATCTCCTCTAGCAAGACGTTTCTCTAATTTGGTTCCAGGACCACAATATTGATATCCTCCAGGTAAATGTAATTCCACAGGTAATAAATCAATCGCCTTGTTAACTATAGCTCCAACCGGTTTACTCAATAGAGAAAATGCTGTTGATGCTATTCCCCTTCCTCTCTGTAATCTCTCTCGATTATGACTGATGCGTTTAACCCTCGACATGGCTATTTATAGCAAAACTTACAATCAGTAGGTGCACTCTATAAATGTTTTACAATGAATGTAATATCAGTTTTGGTTTCTTGTATTATATACTGTTTAAAATCCATTTATTATATCGAAATGGATTTATTAATTAAATGTAGACATATTAAATAAAAGTAGTAAAAATAGAAATAAGGTGTAATTGAAGATGTTCCAGATGTTTCTCCGCTGGTGATGGTATCGTTGTCTTCGGTAAAATGAATAAACTTTAAATAGTTGTCATGTTCCCTTAGAAACTTGCCACTTAATCGTTGATAATTGAATAACACATCCCAGTCTAGTTTATCTTTAAAATTGTCAATGTAATTCTCAGAGAGATTTTGATATTTACTTATTACTTCCCAACAGTTATTAAAATTCGATGTCATCTCTACGAGGAAGTCTTCTGAAAACTGTTGTCTTTGTAAAATATGGATCCAGTTAACTCTGTGAAAATAAATTCTTAACATAGTCATTGTAAAGAGGTAATGTATGGAAAGTTGTTCCCAATCCATATATCTATCAAACCGTTGAACAAACCCATCTGTCAACACTCCTTGGGGAAATCTCGGCTCTTGAGATATTAAACTCCACGCAGTAATATTGGATTCCATCATCCTCTCTGTATCGTCTCTCGAATATGACTGATGCTTTATCCCTTATCATGGGGGGTATTTTTAATTCTTTTTTCTCTTATGTAATCTTCATTGTTTTCTGTTGGTTCATTAATCACATTCACTTTATCCTCCTTTCCTAATGTCTTGACTTTAGAAGGCTTAGACGGTTTATCTCGTTGATTAGGTTTCTCTGGATTGTGTATATTTTTCCAGTCTAAATAATTGTGACTGTCAACATCTGAAGCTGCATCTCTTCCTGAAGCCCGATGGATATAATGGAATAGAGCTGCACCAAACCTTTCCAAATGTTTTTCATATTCCGTAGTCCATTTCTTGTGTACAATATCAAACATTTTCTTATTTACAGCGTCTCCATCCTGCTCACAATCACCTACATTTGATAATTTTAATTTTTTTACATCATAGCTTGTGTCAGTTTTATTCCTTTTGTAAATCGTTAACAATTTTAGAGTAGCTAAATTTACTGCTTCACCATCATAAATGGGATATTGTATATCGCTTAACCTTTTACCGGAAAACCCCCAATGATCTTCGTGTACAGTTGGGGTTCTTTTTTTCATGTACTGTACCGTAACCGCATCAGACGACATAAGCGGATCACCAACATTTTGAATTACTTTTCCTTCAAAATTATAGTTGCCGTCAGATGTTAACGGAAACCCAGCTCTTTTTTCACTATATCCAGATTTTACTCCAAACTCGGAATACCGTCCAAACTTGTCCACACTCATGATGTAACTGAATCGCTATCGTTTAGGTTCTTATTATATATATATATATATATATATATATATATGCGTCTACTGAACAATTATTCCTTGTTTTCGCAGTTCATCAACCAAAGCTACCCATTCGTTTTCTAAACCAGTGTGCCCGGCTTCCATGGCTTCATGTAATAATCTCATTCGATCAACTAACTTATTTATATCGTTGTAATATATTATATTAGTTTTATACAAATTTTTCAATAATCCCCTTCCAGATGTGGTAGGATCAGTTGTTTTTCTCTTTTTATGCAAAACATTTAATTCAGCAGAAGATAAAGCTCTTCTTTTAATTTGAGCTTTTTTTTGATTTTGAGGGGAAAAGACTAGATATAATACTTGTATATTTTATTGACCGATTTCTATGAATAGGTAGGTCTTTGGAATACTTTTTTCTATGTGCATTTGTATACTCTAATATATTTTTAAACAATTGTAAATCCCTTTTAGTATATTTACCAGGATTATTTTTAAAGATAAGTTCAAACAAACCTTTTGTACCTTTATATTTCTTATCTCCAATAACTATATCATCATTTTCGTTTATATCTAACTTGCTATCTCCAATCATTAATCCTTTATCCTCTATTCTAGCTCCATAGGTATGATAACTTCGATTAGCATGTGCGGCGTGTAACATTTTTAACGTATATGTTCTTCCAAGTGTTCCTTTAAACATAATATCCGTGCCTAATTTGCTTAAGTTGGATGGGTTAATATCCTCTTCTTCTGCTCTTGTATCTTCTACACTTGTATCTTCTGTACTTGTATCTTCTGCAATATCCTTTTCCTTTAAATCCTCTATATCTCCGCTTTCTTCATACTCGTCGCTTTCTTCAGATGTATGTAACTGGCCAAAACTTTCATCATTCTGAAATTCTTCTTCATATTTGGAAATTGGTAGCATTTTGTCTCCTTCGAAGCGAATTGAAGGTTTTTCCATATTTTGTGCTAATCGCTTTAAAGGTTCAGTAACAGGTTTGAATGTTGTTTCTAAAAATTGCTCTCTTTCATTTATACCTGATTTTAAAGCTCGGTTTTTTTGTCTAATAGAATCACTAAGTGATTTTATTTCCTTTAATAGCTTTTCCTGGTTAACCATCTTCACACCTTGACGACTTGTACAGTAATACCGCTAATCAGTGTATTAAAACGAATTTATCAAAACCTATTCTATAACGACCACCTTTTATAGCATGATCTTTCATAATAACCAAAAATCCATACTTTTCCGCCCATGCTTTTCCGCAAAGTTCTTTAAACTTTTCAAATGGCATATCCGCATTCACATGATCGTTATATATATGTTTTAGGTTAGTATCATCTTGTTTGAATACAATTAGAATATTTGCATTATCTCTGATAAGTTGTTTTGGGATTTTGCTATAGGTTTGTCCTATACATATGCTGTCGATGTTATTATGTCTTCCCATGGCAAAGTAGTTTCTAATAGTATCCTGATTTTCACAAGATACATCGTCAAATATAAATACAGAATACGGTTTCGCTTCGTTTGGTTGCATAATGCTATCACTAGCGTTAAATTTGTAAAAATTAACATAAGACACATCAGATAGGATTTTATCCAGTAATTGATACTTTGGTTGATGTAGAGACTTTGAAAAAATATATAGGTTATTAAACCTTAATCCCTGCGGATTAGTGATCAAATTAAAGACAACATTGGTCTTTCCGCAGTTTGAGGGGCCACTTACTATACATCGAACAGTGTTTGGAATTAAACTACCGTGTTTACCATTGTTGATTTTAACGTTATCCACAGTTAAATAATTTATGTTATTAATATTGAATCGATCTTTATGGTTAATAATCTCCATCCTGCTCAAAGGTTAACGATGAAATGAGTTGCTTGCATTAAACCAAGTCCTTTATAGGTATCCATGAATCCTCAGTTTTGTTAAACCCTAACCACCGCACTTTGACTGCGTCCTTTTTTCTTTGTAACACTTTTTCAACAAGATATACATCACCTAACTGTTGACTTTAACATTTCATGTCCATAAAATGCACCTTGCAACAAATCTCCTTTGTTATCTTTTAAGATATACGTTTTAGGTACAGTCGGTTGCACTTTATACACTGTAAAAACTTCATTCGTCCAATTGGGAAGGTATTTCTTGGTAAACACTCCCTTTAATTTACTAATCCGTACTTTATCATTTACATTAAATTTTCTTGGCTGCATTTTTTCTACTTTAGGCTTTGTATTTTTCTTAATGCGTTTTAATACATCTTTTGCATTTCTTCTATTTACTTTGTTAGGTTTCATACCAATAGTTCTATGAAACCTGTTGTTATAATCATTTATTAATTGTGGTAAAACATCATACCATACGTAAGAACCTCTTTTTGAAAATTGTTTATACAGTGCGCCTTTTAAGGTTCTATTGAATCTTTCTACAATAGCTGCTTTTTTCTCTGAATTTGTAGAATAATGATTTATTTTATATTTATTCATTAACTGTGCAAAGTTTGTATTAAAGTATTCTGTTCCATCATCAGTTTGTAAATGTTTAATTTTGTTTTTATCTCTTTTTATGGCTATTTCCATGGCTTCTGTTACGCTTTTACCAGTCTTGTCCTTTAGAGGCAAAGCGTCTGCAACTTTTGTAAAACAATTAATAATTGTGAGTATATATTTAAATCCTTTGTTTATTCTGCTATGCGGTCGCATTTCAATTAAATCCGCTTGATATAGATCATTTATCCCTTTTATAACAGTATTTCTTCTTGGAAACTTTATTCTTGCAGGTTTGTGTAGTTCATTAATAATCTTCTCCTTCAGGTCTGACATGATGGTTTCACGAAGACAGCTGATATGATATTAAATATTCTTTTGTATAAATCTGCTTATATAGGTCAAGGTCATTCTAAACTAATGTATAAAAGGGGGAACACAGCAAAATACTGCTGTGTTCCCCCTTTTATACGGAAAGGAAAAGGAAAAGGGATGTAGGACGATGAAAGGGTTACTCGTCAATAGGGTTGAGGGAATAGTGGCCGAATGGTAGAGTGTGGATGTTGTCTGCAAGGATGTGTCGTTTATCATCATTTGAAGAGAGAGCTTTTTTTACTTCCGTCACGCTGTACAGCTGATGGTTGAAACTTCTGATTGTGTTGAATTTTGCTGTTATATCTTGATCTTCAAATAAACATTTCTTATAGTGATTAAAATGCATATTCTTCTTTAAATACAAACTTTTTACTCCTTTAGCTTTCTTAATGACTTGGTTTTCATTTAGTTGTAAAGAATATAATTTTGACATTAGTGCAACAATTTCTTGAAGTATAACACCATTGGCTTCATCTTTAAATTTGCCAAGCACTTTTTTGTTTCTGTCACTGTCGTAGTTTGGATGATCTTTTGGATAGTCGGAAAAGTCAAAGTCGTTTTTGTAATCAAATGTCCGAAGGTCTTCATACATATCGTTAGTAATTATCCAATATATAAAAGCGTCTGTATCAATGTAGGAGATGCCGATGTTTTCTCGTCCATAAAAGGTGACCATCTTTTTGTAATGAAAATCGTACATATGAGTCTTGGAGATATCCAGGATTGTCATACCTATATACAAAGAACGATCCATCTTCACACTTGTTTTCTTCATAGATACAGCTACAAGATTTTCGTTAATAATTATAGATGTTCCAAAGTTTGGCTGTTGTACGAGTTTTTGTAGTTTGTTCGGATCTGTAACAAGTTTAACATTTTTATGTCTTCTTTTGTTTTCCAATGTTTTACCGAATATCGCATTGTTCATCAATTTAAAAAAGTCTTTTTGAAAGGCTGACGTAGCGGCTGCTCTTCTGGTAGTATTCGAGTCTATGTACGGTTTCAACCAGCACGATTGGGAAAATTCTACAGCTCTATTAATTTTAGTAAGACGTAAACCTAATTCGATAGCTTGTTGAACAACCCAATAGTGAGCTACGTATCGTTGTTTATTGTTAAGGGTCATCATTAATTTGGGGTGTTTTCCAGTTGGTGAAATTTCTGTTCTTGCAAGGAGTGGAAGGTCATAATGAAGATCGTGTAAATGTTCTGGATATTCAAAGTCGCAATCCAAAATATATCCGGTATCTCCTTGTTTTGGAATTTGTGAAATATCGCCAATACAGTCGGGATCAACCCATTTAAAGTTGTCAAATGGAAGTGGGTTCGACATGGCCCATCCATACAGATTATTTGCGTCGAAATATCCCAAGTACGTTGAAGGTTTCTCTTTATCATGGTCAGGTAGATATTTGTTGTTGGCTTTAATATGTCTCGTCACGCTTTGAGTTAATCCACCTCTAACACCCGACTCAACCATTAAAACCATATCTATATCTGTTAATAGCTGGAGTTTGCATTTTGTTTCTTTCAGCATTGCTTGCCAAGCTAGTCCTGGAGATGTATATGAATGTAGAGGGTCTAAACCGTATGCTGCAAAACAGGTTCTTCGGAATTCTTCCATAACATCGCAGAGACGAGTCACGTCAAGTTTTACATAAAAGTCTGAGTATTCTCCTAAAGTCTTTATATCCAACTCGTTCCATACTCGACATGCGTGTTGATAGTCTTCAAGTGAAATCTCCGAATCATTAAGTTTGTTGTTAAATTGTTCTGGTGGAGGAAGTGATGTTTCATTAAATCTATGAAGTCCATCGATGTAATCGTAGGGGAAGACTCCTTTTCGAAGAACCAGATCCATTTTACTACTGGCTACAATTTTGCTTGTTTCTATCAGATCTTCTCTTTTTAAATTATCAGTTAATTTCATTAGGCTAGAAGGCATAAATCGAAACGAATCAATAAATCTAAGTTTTATTTTGCCAACCTTTTTAGAGAAACTTATAAATTTTTCCATTGTTGTTGCCAAAACATCTATTGCTCCATCATCTCTTCCTAACTCCGGGATTATGAAATGAGAGTCATATCCGCTAAGGTTATGTAGAACAACGGGTATAAAAGATGGTACTTTGTAATTTAAGTTGCAAGCGTTACAGGCTGCACCTCTGTAGGCTCCTGTAAGATGGTCGTGATCACGCACTTTAACGTTATCTGGTGTAAATAGGTTATTACACAGATAACATGTTGTTGCCAAATTGTGATGTTGAAGTTGGTGTTCATCCATAGGTTGCATCGGTATTTTAATTTTGTAGATTTCTTCCACCTTAGAGGCAATGTAATACAACTCATCTACAAAGTGTTTCGCTGCTTGTTCACCACGATAAATCTTCGGAGCAGATGATAGTCCAAATTCTTGAAGATGTTCTTCAGACAGCGTGGATTTTGTTAGTATACAATAACTGTTTGGTGCATGTTTTTGATATTTGCTTCTTTTTGTGATATCCTCTTCTTGTTGTTCAATAGGAAGTAAAGATGCTTCGAAGTCCGCGTACACAACAAATGGGACAGGGTATTGTTGATTTACTTTGTCAAATCTTATCTGCGCTCTGCTGGGATGTGGCAATTTAATTCTTACCTCATAGTTTCCACTACATAACCTTTGATGTTCTACTAGCCATTCTGATCCTCCCCGTCTCAATTCTTTGTTTGTATGACAAAAACATCTTTTACAAATTGTAATCTTTTTTTCATGCTTAGATAATTGTTTAGAAACAAGAGCTTCAAAATTTTTAATGTAGACATAGTGGGATATATCCCCTTTAGTGATTAATAGCAAATCCGTATGATCTCTGCGCTCAATAGGTGTTATGCACAAGGGGTACACATTTTTAGACGAATCCAAGCCAAAAATGTTGACAGAAGCTGAAGGGTTTTGTTTTTCAAATTTCGATATATCAGTAATTGCAACAGGGTAAGTCATTCCCTGGAAATTATACTTGTGTTGAACTTCTTCATATGCTTGACTTGGTCTTTCCGGATGGTTTTTTACATATTTGGCCAACATAACATATTTAAAACATTCATTATTTTCATTTTGCACGTTAATACAGGATTTGGTATTCATAATTTTTTGAGGTAGAGGGATATAGCTACTTCCTCTCATTCCATAACCGTGTTTATGAACTCTAACATCCAGACTTGTTATACTTAATAAAGTCCATCCAGATCCTCTTCCTTCATGCTCTTGTAGTTTCGTCAAAAGTTCCTCAAGACATTCTGTTACGATCTTTTCAATATCTGACGCAGCCATGATGGTTCGGTTTTTTGTCATGAAACCTCTTGGTGATGTTTCGTTTTGAATGTTAGTGAATATGGCATCTAGCAACAGTCCAAATTTGATAAAATTTAATCTTTTTTGTTCATTCTTTAGTGTTTTGGTTACTAATTCTTTGGCGTTATGTAAAAAGTTTTCAAGTTGTAATTTTACGTTGTCAATTTTAAAATGTGTTACTACCTTACCAGGTAGTGAGTGCTTTAGCGTGTAGTTCCACATCTACTGCTGTTGATGTTGAGGGTCGGTGAAGAGTAGACATAGCAGCTGTTGATGTTGAAGGATGGTGAAGTGTAGACATAGCAGGCGTTGAAGTCGATGTTGATGTTGAAGGACGGTGAAGTGTAGACATAGCAGGCGTTGAAGTCGATGTTGATGGTGTTGATGATGAAGGATGGTGAAGTGTAGACATAGCAGGCGTAGAAGTCGATGTTGATGACGTTGATTGTGCATAATGAATGACACTCGGTCTTAAAACTTCATTTTGTTCTTTTTGATTTAGGTTTGCAAATTGATGTTGTGCTAATTGATGATCGATTGAATCTATTTCTTGTTCATTTTCTTCTTCTTTTGTATTTGTGTTGGGATTATGTTTTAGTTCTTTATGAATGGCTAAAAGCCAATCATCTCTAAATGAGGCTTTACAAATATCGCACCGATACATATTATAACTGTGTCTTCCTCAAAGGCTAACCAGCAACTAATAACACTCCAAAATGCACCTCTATTTATACCCGAATAAGAACAGAGGTGGGGGGTATACATGCCGGAGTATATGTGTTAGTGAAGAAATGCCAAATTTTACGCAGGAAGTACATTTTGCATCAAACCAAGATGTTTTCAAGTCCCCAAAGTGGGTCAAGGTCGTTTGAACATGTTGCCAAAACGGGGAATAGAGCAGTAAGTGATTCTCACTTGGACCACAAACTGATCTATTCCCCGCTTTGTATTATTTAACAGATCTTTAAGTTTTCTTTTAATTATCCTGATCTTCAAAAAGTTGTTTGTATGAGGGTTCTTCAGCAAAGAAATGTTGAACCGCCAAGTCATCTTCAGTCAGAGGACATGATTCCAACAGTTTTTGATCGATTGAGGGAGCTGACAGCGGTTCTTGGAGTTTTTCATCTTCAGTCAGAGGACATGATTCCAACAGTTTTTGATCGATTGAGGGAGCTGACAGCGGTTCTTGGAGTTTTTCATCCTCAGTCAGAGGACATGATTCCAACAGTTTTTGATCGATTGCGGGAGCTGACAGCGGTTCTTGGAGTTTTAACTGTAAACTTTTGATATATTCCATGGCCTTATACAAAACGGCTATTTTTGCATCTCGAGGATTGGCGAATGGGATTACACTTTGTAATCTCTCATATCCAGTGTTAATATTCACTCTCCATTTCTTTGAGTGTTCAGCGTTTCTCCGATTGTAGCCGGATCTGGAGTTGGATGTGCTTGCTTGCGAATCCATAGCTGACTAATACGTGTGTTCCAAAGTGCATGGTTAAATACCTGCTTACCCCCACCATTAGAGTACCCCCCACTTGAAGCATATGTTTGATTTAGTAATAATTATTGTATCAAAAGAAGTTGTTTCCAAGTCCTGATATAGGTCAAGGTCATCTGAAGATATTTCCAGAACGGGGAATAGAGCAGTAAGTAGTTCTCACTTTGACTACAAACTGATCTATTCTCCGCTCTGTATTTGTAGTTGGAAGGTTAACGAAGAAAACTAATCAGACTCATCTGACAAATCCGACTCATCAAACGGAAATAAGCGACGGGGGAGAAAGCTAGTGACGTAGGTACCCTCAAAAAGGGTCCTACTACCGATCGGAGTTGCCTCCATGTGTTCCAAACAGAGTGACTGTTGGTAACACTCCGCATCGTCCGAATTCGAGTTTTCCTCCACGTCATCCGCTACACTAGAGATATCCTCATCACTCTCCAATTGTTCCATCCAATTCACGGCTTCCATCTCTACGGAATCAACTTCTTCATCTTCCAACAGCGCATCTTCATTTTCATCTTCATCTTCTAACATAATGTTTTTTAACATTAGAATTACCTCTCGTGGATGAGGAAAGATGATGTCTCTTGGTGCCATGACTAGACTGATTCAACCATTGATACAAACTCGCCTGTTATACCACAATATTTAGAGGGGGGGAGTGTTGGGGAGGGAATATTGTTGTTAAATATATATTTAGTATTAAACAAAGTTGTTTCTAAGTCCTGAAGTGGGTCAAGGTCGTTTGAACATGTTACCAAAACGGGGAATAGAGCAGTAAGTGATTCTCACTTGGACCACAAACTGATCTATTCCCCGCTTTGTATTCCAGACGTCTTTAATTTTGTTATCCCACTTATTCATCCTGGTCTTCATCCATGAGGAAGATTTGTTTGTAGGCTGACGGTTCTTCCTCAAGAAAATGATGTTTCGCCAACCTATCTTCCACCAGGAACACGCATTCTATCGGTTCAAGAGAGACCGGTTCTTCAGAAGGAACTTCTGCAACTATTGCTTGCAGATGTTTTATGTAGTTTATTGCCCGATATATCATGTCCTTTGTTTTAGTAGTAGATTTAACGCCCGGGACTTTACTTGATAATCTACTGTAGGCTTTTTGCATTGTCAGCTTATATGTTTTTGTTCTTAATGCGTTTTCGGCTCTTCGGTTCCGCAAGCAATTGTTGAACTTCAAAAACTCTGATAGTTCATCTTTATACTCTTTGGATGTGCTTGCTTGGGAATCCATAGCTAACTACTGGGGATATTCCGATGCGGTCGCTTAAATACCAAGTTTACGTGGTGGGGGTAAATGTCAAGGATATTATTGTAGGAAGTACATTTTATATCAAACAACGATGTCGCAGAATGACAAGTCTTGTAAGTGGGTCAAGGTCGTCTGAACATACCACCAGAACGGGGAATAGAGCAGTAAGTGGTTCTCACTTAGACCTCAAACTGATCTATTCCCCGCTCTGTTTTTAATCTCTCTCCTTTTTATTGATTCAACAATGGTTTGGTTTAATATAAAATGTTGTATTGATGATCCATTTCTGCCGGAGTAACCTTTCCATTATACCAATCATTTTAAGTAACTTTACATTGTTTTTATAGCTTGTTTTCCATGCTTCATGTTCACTATTATACACTGGAGCCGTAGGCTTCCACATATACAAATCACAACCAACCTCCCAATCGAGAAACTTGTGCAGTAATCTTCTTAAGACAATTAACTGATCGTGATTTTCAACCTTTCTGCTTACTACTAGTGTTGCTGCAGCGATAGGGAGAGCGGGTGTACTCATTTTCAGCAGAATGATTTTACCAGTGATAGGGAACCCCTTTTATACTACGTTTAAATGGTGGGGGTTAGTGGTGGGAGTACAAGGGTTAGGGAAGGGGTATATCGTGTTAAGAAATAAATATATCTTCCATTATTTTACCACACGGAGTGTAAGTCAATACTAAACACAAATATTCTAAGTCTTTTTAGTGGGTCAAGGTCGACTGAACATATTGCCAAAACGGGGAATAGAGCAGTAAGTGATTCTCACTTTGACCACAAACTGATCTATTCCCCGCTTTGTTTTTTTTAACCCCTCTCATTGTTTTAACGAGTTTAATCATCTTCTTTTTTAAGGGTCGGAGGTTCGACAAAAACGTTCCCTAATTCTTTTTGTAAGATTAAGGGGGGCAGCGGTTCCTCAGGCAGTTCAGCTTTTATAGAAGGTTCTTGAAGCTGTGTTTGAAGAAACTTAATATATTGTATTGCCTGTCGAATTTTTGAAATCCTAGAATCACTAGGATTAGCAAATGGTACAGCGACTTGTAATCTTTTGAATCCTTCTATTACTTTATTTTCGTTTCTTCGCGAACGTGCTCTATTTTGTTTCGCTATACGTTCCCAGATTACTTCCATATCAGTAGCTGATGAGTTGGATGAACCTGCTGGAGTCTCCATAGCTGACTAATGAATATGTTCTACGATGCCACGCTTATATACCCGCTTACCCCCACCTAAAAGGTTGGTGAACAGATCAATGTTTTGGTTTGAAAAGGAATTTAAACAGAGCGAAATGTTTCTAAGTCCGTTATCTAGGTCAAGGTCATTGTAACATTGTAAAAAAAAGTGTGGACAACCTATTTACACTCTGCAGCATATGCTACAAAATGTAAATAGTTTGTCCACACTTTTTTTTTAATTTGGAAAAAGAAAGACTTGATTTAATTTGGAAAAAGGTTATTACAATTTTTTCCACACAGTGGTTCCTGAATTGTCTCTGATTAGATAGTGCTTTTTCGTGGGTTTGTAGGGATAGCGTATGGCTTTAGGTAATCTTAAAATGTAGAGTTGGTCTCCACATTTTAACATGACCTTTAAGAAACCCATTATTTTGACAAAGAAGTATTGTTTGTTTTTACAAAGCCTATTAATCCGAGTTTTGGATGGTTTCACTGTTGGATGTGGTGTGGAAAGAGAAACGGTACCCTTGTGTTTTTGTCTTAAATGAAAACTGCATAATTCTTCATCCAAGACACAAGATTTAGCACAACGTTCCCCTTTCCTTGCACCTTTTTTAAAACTGTATTTACATTGTTGTGCAGGAAGTAAGCACTTCCTTCTCAAGGATTTTAATTCATTAAATTTCTCTGAAGGAGTTTGATCATTTATGCAGATTACTGACGGACGAAAACTTGTGGAAGGTGGAGTGATGATTGGAGAAATGATCTGCGGTATAGTGGGTGTTGAAGATCTTGAACTCGGTGATGATGATCCCGAGCTCGAAGATGAAGAAGAAGAGGACCTCGAGCTCGAAGATGACGAAGAAGAAGATGACGAAGAAGACCTTGTCCTTGACCTTGGTGATGGGGAAGATAAAGATGATTTTGTTGGTGACTTGGGTCTTGGTGGTGGAGAAGATGGAGACCTTGGTTGTGACTCTTCCGGGATTATCAAGGACATCAGTAATGCCTGGCGGAGTATGGTCGCAGGACCGGATGATGAAGAAGCAGGCGATGAAGAAGCAGGCGATGAAGAAGCTGGCGAAGATAAAACCTGGCGGAGTAGAGACGGTGCAGAAGTAGTTGGTGTAGATGAAGCTGGCGAAGATAAAACCTGGCGGAGTAGAGACGGTGCAGAAGTAGTTGGTGTAGATGATGAAGAAGCAGTAGAAGAGGTAGTAGGTGACACAAGAGCTGGTTTTGCTACGACCATCTTCTTAGGCTTGGTCTGCTTCCTGATATGCGCCATGGTTAAACACAAACAGCAGAATGTTTTACCAGTGATGGGGAACCTCTTTTATACCCAATGTAAGTGGTGGGAGATGTAAATGGTGGGGAGATGTAAGTGGTGGGAGTGGAGGTGATTGAGAAAGGTTATTTTAAAAGTATATTTCTTCCAATATTTGATCAAACGAAAGTTTTTCTAAGTCCCGTCAGTAGGTCAAGGTCATCTGACATAATGCAAAAGCGGGGAATAGAGCATAACATACTGCTCTATTCCCCGCTCTGTATTAGGGAAGGGGACAAAAGACAACAAACAAGAGACTGATTTTAAACAAGAGACTGATTTTAAACAAGAGACTGATTTTATATTTCACAAACGTTTCTCATGGGTGAGATAGGTGGTGTCAACCGGTTTGCATGGCCGTATTGATCTTATTGACAAGGCCGGTTTTCAGGGCCGAACCTTATTGTCAGGGGGTTAGGAAAAGGATGAGAAACAAGATACATTACTTTGAAAATAAAGACTTTACCAGCAACTATGTAAAAGAAACAAATTAATCAGTTAACGTTATTTTTACAAAAACAGCCGAGGTCGGTTTTGCAAAGGTCAACAGTATCACTGAAACCCGGTGGGACGTAGACCCAAACACCCGGCGTCAGGCTGCTGCGAACCCAAGTTTTGACCAAGGTTGTTGAGGAACCTGTAGGGCCGGGAGTACATATGTTATTAGTAAATAAAACACTTCAAACCAATACCAAACACTAACATATATATTAGACTAACTACATTACCTAGCAGCAAACTACAAGCGTTATCTAACATGCTTAAACAAACTAACTAAACATGCAAGGGCGCGGATCTCTTAATTGCGCGTCGGGCCCAACGCACACTTAACAGACCTACGCTGCAGCAGAGTGCAACCCACTGGGACGTATATCCAAACAGCGGGCGGCAAGCTACTGCGACGAGACTGCAGACTGCTCCCGCTTATAAAGGCAAAGTGACGTCACCGAAGCGGAAGGGGGGAGGTCGAAGGGGGGGGTGACCTTGAACATGACCCAAATCGGGGGGGGTTACGTCAAGGGGGGGGCTCCGCCCCGTGACGTAAGGGGGGGGGGTTGTGTCGTCACGGTGGAAGGGGAACAGGATGTAGACCGGTCTTTAGCTTTCTACCCGTATATGGAAATGTCACGGTTACACTTGGCGACCCGCTTTGCTCCGTCTGGTACCTCATTCCAGCTTTGCCTTGCGAACTGTATACACCTCTGCGCTATGTCTTCTCCCATCACACCCGAGAAACTGCAACGTTTGAAGGAGACTTTGAAGAAGTCTTCGGAGAAAAGGAGCGGTTTCAAAAGACCTAGTTCTTTTAGGTCTTGTATACAAAGAAATTTTCGGAACCACCCACTTTACTTTGATCAACGGCCTTCGACGTCTTCTGCATCTCCACCAACGACAACGCCTCGCCCTTCATCGTCTCGACCTTCATCGCCACCTCCAACTGTTGAGGAAATAATGAAGAGGACGGCTACGGTGAAACTTACCGAGTTGGTAACGCCGCTGGAGTCTGTCACCGTCAAGTTTGCCCAGTTGAAATTGGACATTGAATATTTATTTGTGGGGAAGATCGGTGATGAGTACCTACTCCAACACCTCTTTGGCGGCCGTTACGTCAAGGTCCACCTTCCAAGATCTACTCTGCCACCTCCTGAGACCGAGTGCGACTTGTTTTTGATACGGCAGAAGGGTCAAGTAAAGTGGGTTACGAAGAAATAAACACTGTCCACCGCTCTTTATCCACCATCTCCTTCAAACACAAACGGTCCTTTTCAGGACCACCCTAAGCATTTCAAGTTAGGGACTTGGCCTGTATATAGGCAGGAGACTGTTAGTCTCATGTTTGTGTGCAGCCCACTTTGTGAAAATTTCTAAGTCCCAAGGTCCTTGACCTTGACTTGACCTTGAACATGACCCATTTTGGGGGGGGGTACAAAACTTGTGCAAAGTATGTCATGTGGGTACTCAAATTACGCGGGTTGATCAGACGAACAAGTTGGTGCAAACAGAATTCAAATCCGACCAAGGGTATAGCAGTAATAGCTAAAAACAACTATTTTGGAGGTTAAACCTAAATAACTTCTTTATTTACGGATTAAAGTATATCAAGTGGGTACTCAAATTACGCGGATTGATCAGACGAACAAGTTGGTGCAAACAGAATTCAGATCCGACCAAGGGTATAGCAGTAATAGCTAAAGACAACTATTTTGGAGGTCAAACCTAAATAACTTCTTTATTTACGGATTAAAATATATCAAGTGGGTATTCAAATTACGCGGATTGATTAGACAAACAAGGTGGTGCAAACAAAATTCAGATCCGACCAAGGGCATAGCAGTAATAGCTAAAAAACAGCTATTTTAGAGGTCAAACCTACATAATTTTTTTCTTTACGGTTTAAAATATATCAAGTGGGTACTCAAACTACGCGGATTGATCAGACGAACAAGTTAGTGCAAACAGACTTCAGATCCGACCAAGGGTATAGCAACTGTAGTGAAAAACAACTGTTTGAAGGACAAGGGAACGTTGTGGTGGGGATAGGTGTCTATCCTACAAGCTAGCGCTACATCATTATACTTCCAGCTGTTGTCGGATGAACATCTACCTATATAGTTTGTGTTAACGTTTGAACATGTCACAGTTTTACAGGAATATGAGTAAGGTGTCCTTCAGTAGCCCGCTTGCCACCACCTTCTACTTCTCCGACGATGAAGATAGAATGTCTACGCTTTTAGCGGACAATGAGCGGTTCCATCGTAGAATAGCCAAGGTTGAAACACTCTTAGCCAGTTGTCTGCTGCACAAGAAGCAACACATGGAAACATGCACTAGTTTAGATCATAGTGACTGTAATATTTATACACATATAGTGTTGAGACAAATTAATTGAAGTTTTCAGTTAAGGAGCTACGGTCTTGACAGTGTAAGAGTCAGACCCTAACTAATGCGTGTACGCTAGTTAGTGCGCGATGTACAAACTTGGTGGGGGAAGTGGTGTGGTGGGGGGAGTGATGTGGTGGGGGAAGGGACGAGTACCTAACCTACACTCAAACGCTGCATTACTATACAATCATTGGAACAGACAACACCATGAGCAGCGTCAACGACAATATTTGGGGAGATGCGGTTTGTGAGGAGGGGTTGATAGCAACTCTTGACGCTACCGAGGTTGAGCAAACTACATCTCAGCAGCCAACAAGCAACATCATAAGCCGTGGCAATAACATTATTTGGGGAGGTGTGATTAGTGAGAAGGAGTTGGTGGCAACTCTTGAGACTACCGAGGTTAATCAAGGAGCGGCGATGCAAACTATATCTCAGCCGCCTAGGACATATGAACAAGTCCTGGAGGAATATAAGAACGCGTATGATTATGCTTGCAAGAGGTGGTGTGCGCAGCCGCAATGTCCAGAGCAGGAGGATGAAATGGAAGCGGATTTTCGGCTGGTTACTAAACTAGAGGAGAAACTTCAACGTGCAGACCAGGGTTTTAACTAATGGATATTTTATCCAAAGTCTTCCTCCCCACGTCAGCTGCCATCTGCCGCGCACTTGTCACCTGCCACCTGTCGCCTGCCATCTGCCGCCTACCATTTGCCGTCCGCCATCTGCTCCGCCCCACCACACTTTTACCCCCACCATTTGGTACGATTGGCACGCTAGCTTGTGAATAGTCAGTACACCTCCAGCTCTCGACTGGTGAACATCATCCTCTCTCCGCGCTCTTCACAAAATAACATTGTCATGTCACTCAAGATTCGATGTATTTATTATGACTCTATTTATCTATCAACTTCTACGGACCTGGAGGTTTTTAAAGAGGAGTTAAGACTTCTCCTAGCGAATGGCTACAGTTTATCTTTAGAACTGATCGCAACAAACAACATTGACTCTGCGCAGGGGTCAAAGTATCTACCGCCTTTCATCAGAAAACGAAGTGATGGTCGCGACTCCGGATCAACAACATCGATGACGACAAACAACGGGGAACTATTGTAAACATAAATTATTGTAAACATAACTTATTGTAAATAAAAAGAAATGTAAACATTAAAGTAATAAATGAAATAGTACTACCTCGCACTCGTATCATTCGATTGCTTCATTCGATTGTTTTCATTCGATATTTTATCGAATGAAAACTATCGAATCACAATCGGATTTTACGCGTGCGAGGTAGTACTTTTTTAAAACACCCTCCCCGTGACCTTGAACTTTAACCTTTCCCTCATTACGTCACAAAACCGCCTACGTCACTGGCTGAGGCTCAGATGACGTGTTTAATGACTCAGCGCTTCCGGTCACGTGACCGGAAGCCATAAATCATTTGGCCCAGAACCGGCAAACCCACACTACTTATATATATATCACTTATTTTTGTGAAACTTGGTAAGTGACTCTATGTAGTAGTGAGACACATACATACATACATATGCATTGGAAATTCGCTGGGTACGCAGGTTTGCTGTGACGGGGGTATTTTTCAATTATCAATATAATTCAACCAGGTGAAGCTACATTTAAGTAGCTAGTAATTTAAGTTCATTACTAAGGGAGATATAAAACTTTACTTATTCTCCATATGAATAACATGGGGGCCATATGGATAACAAACAACTTGTTTGTGCAACCACAACCACAACTAGTTGAATCCACATACCAAGTTTCATCAATATACATTCATAAATAATCGGGATATAAAATTGTATTTATTCTCCATAAGTATAACATTGGACAACGTACTGTGTTTAGCACTTTGAATATCACTGCAACGGTTGGACGTAAAACAACAATTAAAACACCAAAATAATTGTTTTGTAGAGCTTAACTTATTGGTAGAAAGAAATGTGAAGTTTTTAGTAAAATTATCTGAGGAAAATCTAAAAACCGTATTTCTATAAGATTAACATAGGAAATTTTATAAACGCGTTTTTTAACTTTTATCCACAACCACTTAACCTAGCTTAATGATTCAGAATGCTAAATTGTTTTTTTAGCTCTAAAATTGCTATAACCAAAATATAGTGTTTTTAAAATTTTAGGGTAACAAGTTCAAAAAACTGATTTTTGGAAAATTTTAAACCCCCATAAAACCCCCTTCCCATTAACTGAAATTTGAACGAATAGTGTTTTTTGGAATCTGGGGACCTCAAAACAATAAGTTATCATGATCTTGGGCTTAAGTCTTACCATGCCACCTACGGTAATAGGTTCTTTCCTGTAGGGGAAATTCGCTAAAAACTGATATTTGGAAAATTTAAAACCCCCTTCCCATAGTCCGATCAATCTTGTTTTCGAATTTAAAGTCATAAATGTTACTCTTCACATTTGTGCCAAATTTCATGAAAATTGGGCTTTTCTTTTAAAAGTTATCGGTCAGTTTTGGTCGTGAGTGGGAATCGAACCCATGAAAATCGTATCAACACCTGGCCAAGGTGTTTCCACGACTACTAGGTGTAGCCCACTCAGCTAACACGACCAAAGGCCTAACGGTGTTATTTTGGTTTATCAGTCAGTCTGCGCCCCTAGCCCGTAGTTGCCCACAGTAAATAGTTACAGATTTTGCTACTAGAGTGCAGCACCAATCAAATCCTGTTATAGGCTATTGTGAATAGAATAAAATTACTTCCTAAATGGGTTAAAAACTAGAATTAAAATTTCTCTTAAGGAATTGGGTAATAGTTCACACTTTTCCAGTGCTTTGAATAGTTTGTCTGAGACTTCTCCTGTGTCGATCTGCATTAGGTTTGTTCTAAATGAAAGATAATGGTTCCTATATTTGCAGGATTTATTTATTTTTGGAATTTTTTTTGTGAAATAGTTTAAAAACAAGAATTACAATTCTCTTGAGCCATTATCAAGGGGTAAAAATTGACATTTTTGCAGTTCTTCAGACAGTTTATCTCAGTCATCTACAAGACCGATTTACATCCAGTTTCTACCAAATTAATAAATGTATTAATTATTTTTTCGGAGTTTTAGTGTTAGTGAAGTGTTTATGTGTAGTACCTGGGGGGCCGAGCTTTGCTCATGAGAAGGCTAGACAGTTTGTTTAGATCACTTGGAGTAATATTTCACCACTTCCCCCTACTGATAATCAGATTTGTATAACTCGTTTGCCTCTCATATACATTTTTAAGGTCACTCCAGTTGTTATTTATAACTCAATGTCCCTTTGATTTATTTTACTACTCTATTTATGTAAACTTCACCCAAATCTTTTAATCTCTGCTCTCAGGAAACCACATGTTAATAACCATATACAACATGAGTATTAACATGTTTGACTGTTACTGTAAACTGTAAAAGACAACCAGTGACTTTGACAGTTCCCTGGTTGATTATGAACAGCTGTTACAATTCTTTTGTTTTGATTTGAAACTCCATAAGCCCACTGTTAATTTTTTAAATTTTCATTTTAGTTTTTTTACATTATTTGAGTTTTTCCTGGGGATGAGGCCTGCCTATAACTTATTTTTATCCCAGAAATTAGTTATTTCCAACATTTTAAGGAAATCGTTGGAGCCGTTTTTGAGATCCGTGTCACAAGCAAGCAAGCAAACCTTACTCATATTAGAATATAGGAGTACCTGGGGGGGGGGGGCGGCCAGTCAGTTTGTTTAGATCACTTGGAGTAATATTTCACTACTTCCCCCTACTGATAATCAGATTTGTATAACTCATTTGCCTCTTATCTACATTTTTAAGGTCACTCCAGGTGTTATTTATAACTCAATGTCCCTTTGATTTATTTTACTACTCTATTTATGTAATCTTCACCCAAATCTTTTAATCTCTGCTCTCAGGAAACCACATGTTAATAACCATATACAACATGAGTATTACTTTGACAGTTCCCTGGTTGATTATGAACAGCTGTTACAATTCTTTTGTTTTGATTTGAAACTCCATAAGCCCACTGTTAATTTTTTAAATTTTCATTTTAGTTTTTTTACATTATTTGAGTTTTTCCTGGGGATGAGGCCTGCCTATAACTTATTTTTATCCCAGAAATTAGTTATTTCCAACATTTTAAGGAAATCGTTGGAGCCGTTTTTGAGATCCGTGTCACAAGCAAGCAAGCAAACCTTACTCATATTAGAATATAGGAGTACCTGAGGGGGGGACGGCCAGTCAGTTTGTTTAGATGACTTGTAGTAATATTTCACCACTTCCCCCCTACTGATAATCAGATTTGTATAACTCATTTGCCTCTTATCTACATTTTTAAGGTCACTCCAGTTGTTATTTATAACTCAATGTCCCTTTGATTTATTTTACTACTCTATTTATGTAATCTTCAACCAAATCTTTTAATCTCTGCTCTCAGGAAACCACATGTTAATAACCATATACAACATGAGTATTACTTTTTTGTAATGCCATGTGTTCAGTGTCGAGTGTGAATGCAGAATTAATTATGTGAGTTTTTAGGAGAATTATCTTTGGTTTAAATCTAAAGGAACTATATAATTCTGTTACTAAGTACTCATAGTTTTGCTTATTTTAAATATCCACATTAATACTCAGTTTTATTGTGTTTTAAGTTTTTTTTCTGTTTTTAAGTTACATAACCTTACTCTGGTTTTATTCTTCTGTTTGTTTATCTTTTTGTTTACAATCCCTAATCTTTGTTAAAGAGGAATTTACTATGACTGGCTGTTCCAGTAATATGTCTGACCATGACTATTGTTCGTTTTCTAATCCTAAACAACAACAAAATGTTAACGAAAGCGTTGACAATCAGAGCCAATTAAAGATAATTCCTAAATTTGATTTAGGCGCAGATAAACAACTTGATGGTGTCTGGCAGACTGTGCCTGGTACTAAAAGAAATCAACTAATTGTCAACCCTCCAATTTCAAAGAAAGCCCGTCAATTATCTTCTGCTAACACAGTTGAAACACAAAATATGTTCCAACCCCTCAATGAGACACAAAACATGGATGAATCTAATCCTGATCTATCGGATAAAAAGGAGGTTAAGCCTCCACCGATATTTATACCTGATATTACAAATATTCAACAAATTATCTCATCAATCGAATCTGTAATTTCAAAGAACGAATACACATATAAATGCCTTAGTGAAAATAAAGTAAAAATCTGTCCTTCGACTATAAGCTCATACCGACTTTTAGTTCACAAACTGACTGAACTTAAAGTTAGTTTTCATACTTTCCAAGTCAAACAAGACAGAGCTCATAGAGTTGTTCTTAAAAATATGCATTTTTCGACGGACTTGAATGACTTAAAACTGTCTATAGAGGAAAGTGGTCATAAAGTGCGTAACATTGCAAACATTAAGCACTTTAAAACCAAAGCCCCTCTGTCAATGTTTTTTGTGGATCTTGAACCTAGTGACAACAACAAAGAGATATATAAGACCCAATACCAGTAGGGGGCATTAGTATGTTCAAAACAAGCAAAGGCGTGCGAGGAGGAATGAGGAATCACCCCCCCCCCCCCGGTACGTCAGCCCCCCCCGGTGACGTCAGCCCCCCCCAACCTGCCCCATAGTCAAGCTTGGCCCCCCCGACCTGCCCCATAGCCAAGCTCGGACCCCCCCCCCGACATAAACCTAACATAAGCTTCACCTATCTGTTTTATTATATTTGTTTGTTTTGTTTGTTTTTTGTTGTTTTGTTTTGTTTTTTTTTTGTTTATTAATTTAATTTAATATTATAAAATAAGAATATAATAGTACAAATATGAATATAATAGATTACTGAAGCTGAACCCTTCGATAGCTTACGACAGCCGTGAAACCATTGGAGAGGAAGCCGTTAACGCTATCTTTTACTAGGGCCAGCTCCACCGGTACATTGGCGTTGAACCAATGGGGGAAAAAGCGTATTCTTCCGTCTTCCTCTACCCAGCCGAGGCGGAGGATTATTAATCCATGATACATTTCATCTTCTATCTTTTGAAACGCAACGGCCACAGTGCAGGGAGAGCACAAGACGTACACGGTGTCTGACATGGTGTTCCGTTGACCGTCGACTGGAGAATGAGGGTTCGGCTAACAAACAGGAGACTGACGGGTAGGACCGAAGGTGTAAACAACTCGGAGGGCAACTCGGAGGAAACTGCCATGACGTCATCCTCCGCCTACGTGACCGCCACAGTCGGTTTACCCATTAGCGGTTCCAGTGGAAAGTTCCACGACCGATTTCTCCTCCAGACCGGAGTGCTATTTATGAGCGCGTCTTCAGAGGTTTTGCCAGTTTGTCTTTGGAGCTCTTGCTGTGCGGACGAAGTAGTGCTGCCTCTGCGATACACCTACACAACTTGCTGCTCATTGCCTTTGGATTCCCGTAAAAGTTAACGTAAGTAACAACATATTTATTAATTAGCGTTTCTATTTCAATTATTCGTTATTCTTTTTAATTTTCGTTACTACCGCGGTGATTACTTGTGTGACTGTTACGACTTTCTCTTGGAATATCTTAAAATGTAAGTAACATGTCATTTACTTTTTCATCAGTAAGTTTACCAATGCTCTAAAATCTTATTACCTAACATTATTAATTAATCGTTTACATATCCCAGTACACTGAGCCTTGTCGTTGTTTCTTTTCCGATGGAGATGAGTGGAATTGTAATGACCTTGAAACAGTTGTGTTTTATAACGATTAAAATTAATGAATCAAACTTAAAAAAAAAGCAAAATAGACTCACCACCACTCTTTTTTTTTAAAAAATGTTTAAGCGAAATGAAATTAGGTTTTGCTTTTCAATCAGATGGCTGTTCCTCGTACGTGTGAGGTCTGCGGTCGCGTCTTCGCCAACGCCGGAAACCTGACCCGCCACACGGCAGCCGCCCACAGCGACCGCCATCTCGACTGCGACGTCTGCGGCAGACACTTCGGGCGAAGCGACAACCTGCGACGCCACCTCGCATCAGTTCATCTTCCCACTCCTCACGACCAAGCGCCAGGTACAGTTTTAGGTTAAATAAGAAACCGCCAGTAGATTTATTAAGTATGCTTTCTTCTCCAGTATCCTCACGCATGACGTCACGGCGCGCCCGTGGACTTTGATAACTAATGACTTGTTTTTATGAGAGAGTAAACGGTCCTGATTGGGTAAACTGACAATTAAGACGAGAAAACAGACTCGAGAGGTAAACAAGGGGCTGTCAGCCTCTGTGCAATTCCTCACTCTTGTATTACCGGGCCCGGGTAAACTGGCGCTCGAGATGAGGAAGAGGTCGCCAGGCCTCTGTACAATTCCTCACCCTTGTATTTACCGGGCTCAAACTGGCGATCGAGATGAGGAAGAGGTCGCCATCCCTCTGTGCAATTCCTCACTCTTGTACTAACCGGGCCCGGTTAAACTGGCGATCGAGATGAGGAAGAGGTCGCCAGTTCCTCACCCTCGTGTTTATCAGGGTCACTAATAGGACTTGTTTTCCTGTTCGCAGGCCGTCCGTGCCCGTTGTGCGCTGTCGCCCTGGCGAGTCCTGAGGATCTGCGCCACCATATGGAAGCGGTCCACGGTGTGAGCCCGTCAGCTTCGACCTCCTCCTCTTCCTCCTCCTTCGCCGCAACGCCACCCGCCAGAGACCCACGGCCCGAGTGCGACGCGTGCGGGCGGCGATTCTCCCGCGAGGACCTGCTTCGGCGTCACGTGCAGCTGGTGCACGCCAACGAGGTCCGCTGTCCCGAATGCGGCGCCCTTTTCCACAGGGCCACTTATCTCCAGCGGCACGTGGCGAGCGCCCACCGCGGCATGAGGTACGCGTGCGCCTACTGCGACCGAGGCTTCACCCGGCGCTACAACCGGGACCGGCACGAGGCTCACAACTGCCCCGTCGTGAGGAACCTCGTTGTGGCCGAGATGCCGCACCTGCCCGTCCTCTCACCTGAACCCCGACCCAGCCGCGAGCCCCAGCCCGGACCCAGCCGCGAGCCCCAGCCCGGACCCAGCACGGCACCCGACGGGATGGTGGGCGGTGGCGGCGACGGATTGCCCGCGTTCCGCACCGTCCAACGGGCGTTCCGCGGACAGCACTTGACCTTCGGCCTGTCCCGGCCCATGGAGGACTTCTTGGCCGTGGAGGACGCGCTGGTGCTGCTGTTCGACAGCGTCCTGGAACTGCTGGCCGACGTCAGGACCCGACACCCAAACATCAAGGTCAACATGTTCCTGGAATGCGAATTCGCCAACGTCCACGGGGCCACCTGTCTGCGGGCCTTCAAGACGAAGAACGTGCCTCTCACCGCCGCGTCCAACTTGGAGGACTTCCTGTCGGCGTCCTTCCACAAGCTGGAGGAAGAGAAGGAGCAGTGTCTGCTAGTGGGCAGCGGGTGGAGCTATCTCCAGATACGCGACCTGGAGATCCGCGTCAACCTCTACACCCCGTTGGGAGAACGCGGAGCCCGGTTCGTCCAGCTTCCCAGGACCATCTGCGAGACGCGCGCCGTCATCAACGTACAAAACGTCGATGACATGTGCTTCGCGTACGCCGTCCTGGCCAAGTTCGTCGCGCAACACCCGGAGAGGCCCGCATCGTACACACCGGACGTCATGGCACGCTATGACTGGGTCGGCCTACGTTTCCCCGTGGCCGTGAAGGACATCAAAGTCTTCGAGAGGAGGAACCCCATCAGCGTCAACGTGTACGGGATCGAGCATGCCATGGTGGGGAGACGCCCCGACGGATCGCCAAAGTTCCAGGACCGCGTGTTCCCGCTGATGATCTGCAAGCGGGAGTTGGAGGATCACCGGGACCTGCTGTACATGACCACCGGCGGGGACAGTCACTACGCCTACATCACGAACGTCAGCAGGCTGGTGCGACCCCAGCTGACGTCCCACTGCGGCACTATCCACGTGTGTAAGCGATGCTTCGCTTACTTTGACAACCAGCCCAACAAGCTGCAACTGTCCGGTGCCGAGCGTCTGGAGGAGCACATGCGATACTGCACCGCCAAGGCTCCCCTCCGCTTGGACATGTCTCAGAAGCAGCAGATCCGCTTCGCCCACCCCGAGTACACTCGGCGCGAGCGCTTTTGCGTCTACGCGGACTTTGAGTGTGCTCTGCAGCCCGTCGCCGCCGACCCTGCGGAAGCGCCACCCGGCACGAGGCCCCTGCAACTGCACGTCCCATACGCCTTCGCCTACCAGATCGTGGACTCGCTCGGCCTGGAGGAGTTTGAGCCCCGCGTCTACTTCGGGGCTGACGCGTCCAAGGTCTTCATGGAGAGGCTCAAGATGGACGTGCTGGCGCTGTGGGAGTTCCTGTTCAGCACGAGAGCTCTGCACCCTTCTCTGACCCGGCAGGAGATGGACGAGTACCTGGTGGCGACCCACTGCTACCTTTGCGGGAAGGAGTTCACGGACCAGGACGTCAAGGTGCGGGACCACAACCACGCTCCGCCCTACGAGTTCCGAGGAGCCGCCCACCGCTCGTGCAACCTCAGGTACCGGGAGCAGCGACACATCAACTGCTACTTCCACAACCTGTCCAACTACGACGCCCACTTCGTAGTGCGGGAGCTGGCCATCGATCCCGGTGATGTGGACGTGCTGGCGCACACCGAAGAGCGCTACATCACCTTCACCAAGCGGTTTCACTTTGGTCAGCCCGGGGACAACCAACGACAGAGCAGTTTCGCGGTGCGGTTCCTCGACACCTACAGGTTCTTGTCCATGAGCCTGGCCAACCTGGCGGCGGGACTGCCCACTGACAGGATGCGCGAGACGAGGAAGCGCTTCCCCGACGACCGGCTGTTCGACCTGGTGCGCAGGAAGGGCGTGTTCCCCTACGACTTCGTGACGTCCTACGACACGCTGTACAGGACCAGGGAGCTGCCGCCCAAGGAGGCGTTCAGGAACTCCATCACCCTTGAGGACATCAAGGACGAGGAGTACGAGCACGCCCTCAACGTGTGGCGAGCCTTCGAGTGTCACAACCTCAAGGACTACGCCGACAAGTACCTGCGGTGCGACATCGCCCTGCTCACCGATGTCTTTGAGCAGTTCCGCGACACCTCGCTGGCCGAGTACGGGCTGGACCCCGCCCACTACTACACCCTGCCGTCCTACGCATGGGACGTGATGTTGAAGACCTGCGAAGTGGAGCTGGACACGCTGCAGGACTTCGACATGTACCTGTTCGTGGAGCAGGGGATCCGGGGAGGGATCTCACAGGCCATCACCCACTACGCCAAGGCCAACCACGACAGGTGCCCGGACTATCGCCCGGACGAGCCCACGCGCTTCCTCCTGTACCTGGACGCCAACAACCTCTACGGCTGGGCCATGTCCCAGCGCCTGCCGACCGGAGACTTCCAGTGGCTCAGCCGTGAGGAAATCCGGGCGTTGGACGTCGCGGCGCTGGACGCGGAGGCCGATCGAGGAGGATCTTGGAGGTGGACCTCCACTACCCCGCGCGCCTACACGACCTGCACAAGGACCTTCCCTACTGCTGCGAGACGAAGCGCCCGCCGACAGGGAAGTTCCCCAAACTGCTGACGACCCTGGACGACAAGACGCACTACATCTGTCATTACAGGGTCTTGCAGCAGGCGCTGCAAAACGGATTGGAGCTGGTCGCGGTGCATCGGGCGATCTCGTTTCACCAGTCGCGGTGGTTGGAACCGTACATCCTGATGAACACGGAGCTGCGGAAGAAGGCCAAAACGAAGTTTGAACAGGACTTCTTCAAGCTCATGAACAACGCGGTCTTTGGCAAGACCATCGAGAATGTACGGAAGCGCCTCAACGTGAAGCTGGTGTGCACCCCGGAGAAGTTTTCCAAGTACGTCGCCAGATCCAACTTCCTGGACCGGACGTACTACACGGAGGACGTGGCCCTGGTGCATCTGTCCAAGGTCAACATCGTGTTGGACAAGCCCGTCTACGTAGGCATGTCAGTCCTGGAGCTGAGCAAGTGGCTCATGTACGAGTTCCTGCGCAAGATGAAGGAGCACTACGGTGACCGCCTCACCGTGGACTACATGGACACGGACAGCTTCGTCTTTGACATCGTGTCCCAGGACGTCTATGCCGAGATGAAGGAACACCTGGACGACTTCGACACCAGCGGCTATCCGAGGTCTCACCCCTGCTACAGCCCCGTCAACGCCAAGGTCATCGGAAAGTTTAAGGACGAGTGCAACGGCCTGTCCTTATACGAGTACCTCAGCCTGCGGTCCAAGCTGTACTTCATGGACATCGAGGACGCGGCGACAGGCGGCAGTAAGGCTCTCAAGCGAGCCAAGGGGGTTGCGAAGGGCGTTGTCAAGAACGTCCTCACCCCCGACGACTACAGAGAGTGTCTGTTTGCCGGGGTCCAGAAACACACCACCAACGTCCGGTTCCAGTCTCACTTGCACCGGGTGTATACCGTGCAGGTGGACAAGCTGAGCCTCAGCCCGACCGATGACAAGCGGTGCGTCCTCCCCGATGGCATCCACACTCTGCCGTGGGGACACAAGGACGTCCCGCCGCTACCGCCAGCCAGGAGGAGAGGAGAACATCCGCAGCGGATGGAAGTGGACGGTGAGGAGGAGGAGGGACAGCGCCAGCCCGAGGACGAAGACGAGGAAGAAGAGGAATTCCCCGTCTAGTTGTATATATTAGTTATAAGAGAAAAAAATTGTAAATAGTATTTGTAAGAAAATATAATAGCTTTATGTACAGCATGAACCCGAGTTGTTTATTTCCTCCCTTTGCTCACTCAAAAGTCACAAGCCGTTAGGCTCGGAAAGGCGTTATGGGCCGTTTGGCCCGAGCCGTGCAGCTTAAAAAGCCCCCACCAACCGGGAGCGGTTGGCGGCGCGTGTCGGGGACGACCCTGAAGGAGTTGCCCAGGAAGGAATTACTCAGCGGTTTGCTGACGCTCAAGGTTGCACCCTCGAATTACTCAGCGGTTTGCTGATGTCCGAGGGGTCTCGTGGCGCGCCCTCTTTGGTGGCCTTCACTGCCGCTTGGTGGGGGCTCAGCCAGTGACACGCGCCGCTGGTATATAAACCTGAGGTCCAGCCCCGCTGCCTCAGTTTTGATAATTTTTTTTAAAATTTAGTAAGGAGAAAGGAGAAATGAAAACACAAGCTTTATCATTATGAGGCATGTATTGTACAGTAATAAGGTTACATACACATACTACAAAAACCTTACAAACTAGTTTTAAGCGAATATGGAGTGAAAGAGCCTGCGGACGAGAGCGTCGTTGGCAGCGGGAGCGGCAGGGTCGAAGAGCTGGACGTAGTCGTTGAGTGACGTGCGGAGAACAGCCCGGCAGTACAGGTAAGTGAGGCAGTAGTAGCCGCAAACAGAAGTATCATAGCCCTGGAGCCGATACCTATTGTAGACGTAGTGGCGGTGATGAGGATTGCGCCTCAGGAACATTTGAAAGTCGGCCTGGTATGGCGGCCTTCCGTAGCTGTCCAGGTACTCGAGTCTGTCCTCTTCCGAGAAGTAAAACGCCACCCAGTGTTCGCCTCCCTCGGTGTGTGCTACCGTGTTGGACACGATGGCAGTGAGAGGCTTGACCGGCACGTCCGGTAGTTGGTCAGAGGCGTAGACCGCAACGTTCCTCAGTCCGGGGATCCTCACCAGGCATTCTCTGATCTGGACGGTATTCATCGTGGACGGAAGCAACACAGGCAGCTCGAGGTGGACGAGTCCAGTGTGTCGTTAGCCACGAGCCAGTCCCGCAATACTATGCAGTTATGAAGGGCGCAACGGTTGTGGGAGCTCTTATGGTGGCGACAGCGCAGGGTCCGGTAGGTGGGCGGACCGTTGAGCGACCCGCAGCCCAGATCCTCCATGTCCTGAGCGGTGGTGGCGGCGGGCTCGGTTATGAGGTGGCGTTGTACAAAGTCCCTCTTCTGCGATCCTTTGACGTAGACCAGGGGGCGGTGGATGAGGCAGGAGCGCAGCTTGTCCAGCAGGGCGACGTACGCGATGTCCCCCTGGTCCCACTCCAAGCCGTGGCAGTGGCGAGTGACCCAGACGCTCTCGCGCTGTTTCTCGGAAGTCAGGAGGTCCTTACTGAAGGGTGGGCGGGCGATGTGATGTAGGAGCAGCGTGCCGGTAGTCACGTCCACCACGCAAACCTCTTTCAGTAGAAAGTCATTATCACTGTCTTTAAAACACTGCATATCCATCACCACGCTTCCGTGATGACAGCGCGCTGGTGGCGGCTCGTTATAGATCGGTGGCGGCACGTCCATCCCGTACGGCTGACTGAACTCGACTGAGCGCTGGCGGGAGCGCGCCTAGCGGGATAACCTTGGGTGCGCGCGCCGCCATCACCTAACGGTCCGCACGCGGTGACCTTGAGCGCGCGGCAACTCGTTTACCCGCCAAAGTCCACAGTCACGTTGCGATGACGGTCCACCTCCACGACGTTGTCCAACTCGGTGTACACTATGCAGTTGAACGCCTCCGCCAAGGCTTCGGAGAATCCAATCTCTATGCGCAGGTTACCGTTGCGCACCAGGTTCCAGTGGCTGGATTGAGAGGCCGCCATATCGGGTGTCAGATCAAACGCCATCAGGCAGTATCCGTAGGGGTATTCGTTGCGACTGATTTCATTACCACAGTCTGAGAAATTGATGCCGGTGCTAGTGTACAGCGTGTGGTAGGCGAGCACGCAACACTCCTTACCGAACGTGTAATCCGGTTGAAGCGGCTTACATGGCACTTGCTCACCATCTATGTAGAGCGCGAAGAAGTTCACGTGGCTGTGGGTGAAGTTGAACGGGTTCTTCTTGTAGTCCCCGTTGAACGCCTGATTGCTGACCAGGCCAACTATAACGCGTTTCGGCAGTTGACCCAGAAACACACTGTCCAGAGTCTTGCTGCTGATACCGGAGGGTAGCGTGAAGGATTTCACTTCCACGCGCGTAATGGGATATTTGGCTGTGCCCGACTCCAGCGTCCTGCTGTGAGCCAACAGCACGCTCGGGTTGATCTTACAGCGAGGCATAAACAGGTCCACTTTGTCCACTTTCGGCGATGTCCACTTTGTAGTCTGTCACGGTTTTGGACATGATGGAGAACGAGTTCTTTGACCTGATCAGGCGAAAGCGCATCTCCACGCCGTTTAACATGAACTTCTCCTGGTTGCACAGGTCGACGTGCAGATGTCCGACCATGTCCGCGTACCGGCTGCTCTTGATAAACTCTCTCCGGTTCCTGAGCCCGGCATTATCCTCCTCAGTATTGTCCATGTACCCAGCATAGTCCTCGTAGAACAACTCCGCGGTGAGGTGCGATGTCTTGGCATCACCGCCATAGGACAACAGGTTCTCCAGGTAGGCGCGATAGGCGTACGTGTTGTTCTGAGGAGACACCAGTTTGTTGTTCAGATACAGGTCCACTTGACTGAACAGCGAGTGCAACCAGTTGTTAATCGGGCCCACCTCTTTTATCGCTTGATCACCCGTTACAGCGCCTCCATTCTCCGTTCTAATGGTGGCCTTCACATGCAGTAGCGTCTGTGACAGATCCGTGTACTCGTCCCCATGACCCGGAACTATGAACTCAACGGGTGAGTCGTCTGTCAAGGAGGAGATGGGCTTGTACTGCACCCATTTACCACTCTCTATACTGGTCTGCGTGGGCGGTAGCGAGAACAGGTCCAACTCGGTCTTGACACACTCGCACGACTTCTGATGTAGAAACGCCATTATCCAAAAATGTCCTTCACGGTACTCTCACTCTTCTTGCTTCTCCTCTTCTTAACGACACGTTTTGCGGGCTTCCTTTTCCTCTTGGGCGCAGCGCTCTTCTTCCTCGCTCCGAGGAGTTTCGCTAGAGACTGAGGAGTAACCTGCTGTACACGCCTCCTCTTATAGGCACCACCACCGCTCAGCACGCGATCCAGTTTTTCATCAGCCCTGCGTTTCAGTGACCTGGTAAACTGTCTGAGCCGGGTGTTGGCCGCGACTCGGGGGTCGGCTGTGCCCGCCGCCACGTCGCCCAAGAAGCCTACACCGGACCTCAGCGCCTCCTTGCCCAGCGCCGATGCGCCGGATCTGATCAACGGGACCACTGTACGCATCAGCCCGCCTAGGAAACTGCCGATGCCGTGGCCGCGTTGGAAAGCGGCTCCTCTGAATACCGTGGACACTCCGTGCCCAGACTGCTGTTGGTGGTAGTACGCCAGATAGGGGTCGTTCGGGTTCATTGCTGCTACTCTCTGCGCAGGTGAAGCTTCATGCACGTAGTCCCGAAGTGGAATGGCAGGTGGCGTCCGACGCTGTCCCTTAAATCGATTTCCACACTATCGAAGGAGCTCTTCATCAGCGGCACGTAGTGAGGGTCGGTGAAGTGCACGGTGATACTCGCACCGTAGATGTAGTTTTTTGCGTCGATGTTCACAATCTTTAACAAGGGCGCTACAGTGTCACCTACTAGCTGGGGCTCCACCAGGTCACAGTACACGTACATGTGCGAAGGGATCCCGGCTAGTAAGTTGGGTGGTCTTATAGCTTTTCTATGTTTGATCAAATCCACATTGTGCACGTCGTATCCCAACTGTAACGCTAGGGTGGGGCTAAATTCCAGTTGCACCACAGTCTGGTCTATTGAGATCAATTCCACCTTCCCAATCTCTTTGTCGTACTCAAACTGGCTTTGGTACAAGTCCAATTTTGGAATGGCGTTGATGGCGTTGACCAGTTCATCGATATCTTTATAGTTTCCAGCTTCCACCTTTACAGCGGTCAGTTCAGGCTTGTCGGTGTCATCCTTCGTGTAGAGATATACGCGAGCGTCCTCCCCCACTGTGACAAACGAGCATGGGTAATGGACCTCAACTAAAGCGACTTCCCATTCACCATCACCACCCAATCGCACGACTGACGGTAGATGGGTGATGTAGTTAGCCACGGTGTTGTTTGGATAATAGTCCATTGAGCTGTTGCTGGGCAACGTCAGGTACAGCTGTCTGCGCTTTGTCGTCATAGCAGCTGTTGCACTTCAGATGCAGGTACCCACGAGTTGAAGTCCTCTCCGTAACCGACCCACTTGACCAAGTAGCGCTTACTGCGGCCTCGCCCTTTGGTGTCCAGTATTTTATCTATTTGATACAGGCGGTCCGGGGCGATCGTCACCTTTTGCATCTCGTGCTCGTAGAAGCGCCCTTCCAGCGGCGTCCCGTTCAGGTCGCGCAGCACGTACAATGGTAGATGATGCGACCCGTATACGTGGTCTATCACAAACAGCTCCTTACTCCAGTTGGTCTCGTAACCTTTGGCGAACGTGCCCTTCTCCTTGGCTATGCGCACCGTGTCGCCCGGCTTGAACCTGGGCTTGTGTCGCCGGATCGCCTTTCCATACATGTGACGCCACACCTTGTACACCGTTTGACCATCGCCGCTGTCCGCGTCCACGGGTCGTAGGCCACCACCCAGGCTCCTGTGCGGACTGCGGTTGTAGGCGTCCACAAGCCTGTCCAACACGTCGATGTAGCGATACGTGTTTTTGTAGGTCAGGTAGCGCCACATGCGGGTCTTGAGCGTGCGGTTGACTCGCTCCACCACCGCCGCCTTCACGTCGGGGTTCTGCGTGGTGAAGTAGTTGACACCGTGACTCTTGAACACTCGCTTGGTCGCAGCCCCGGTGAACTCCGTCCCCTTGTCGGTCTGTAGGCAGCGAGGAGTCGCCTCAGCGAATATTCCCTCGAACGCAGCAGCCACCTCAGGCCCGCTTTTCCTCTTCAGTGGTATCGCGAACAGCCGCTTACTGAATACGTCTATCACAGTCAGCAGATAGTTGACTCCGTCGTTGTACCGGCTCAGGCCGCTCATGTCGTTCA
This sequence comes from Allygus modestus, assembly GCA_963675035.1. Classification (NCBI taxonomy): domain Eukaryota; kingdom Metazoa; phylum Arthropoda; class Insecta; order Hemiptera; family Cicadellidae; genus Allygus; species Allygus modestus. The sequence goes on from OY776114.1 coordinate 60,376,996, forward strand.
GGTCCGCCTGCCACAGCTCCCTGGGCCCGAACACGACGTAGCGGTTGCGAGGAAACCACTTGCGCGCTGGCTTGTGCAGCGTGTAGGTGTCCTGGGCGCGCAGCCAGTCGGCTACCCGACGTTTCGGTAGGCGCGCGGCTCTGGCCAGGGCGGCCACCCCACCGAGGGAACCGGGCTGGCTCGGGTCGTAGTACAACTTCTCCATTACGGTGTGAACGGCTCCCAGTTGTCCAATGACGATTCCCGGTCGGGTTCCTCGGTTATTATCCTTCTCCTGGCCGCTGGGGGTCGCGGTCTCAGGCGGTCCAGCATCGGTGTCAACCTCGGTGAGAGGGGTGTCGACGAGGCTGTCGTGTCTCCCCAGGGGCTCGATGCCGAGTCCAGCCCCACGCCTAGGTAACGCAACGCCGTGGGATTGCTCACGTATTCTTTGGGCACGTTCATGTCCTTCAGGGCGACCATTACTTGATGCCAGCCGGTAGGCAATCGGTCCGCCCTTCGCGCTCTCACTATGCTGTGCGCGATGTCCACTATATTGGAATCGGGGATCTTCACCTTGTTCACGTACACCGCCCCACTGGCGTCCCAGGCGATGGGGCTGCCTTGCCGGGTCATGAATCGCAACAAGTTGCGCGCCACCGACCTGTAGATTTTTGAGAACGATTCCACAATGTCCTCCTCCGCCGAGGCGCTAGACTCGCGCTTCATCTGACTCGGACCCCCCGCCGCTTCCTCCTCCCTCTCCTCGCCCTCGATGATTGACAGACCTATGGGTTGACGTTTAGCCGCGGAAAAGTGCAGGAACCGCTGTAACACCTGCTGATATTGTTTCCATTTCTCCGTATCGTCCAGCCGCTTGTCGCTCAATATGTGATGCATCTCAGCGTCCAGGCTGGCTGGCTTATTGGCGCTACCTGCTCCTCCTCTTGGCCCCGGCCCTGGTCCCGGTCCTTCTCGCAATCTCTCGATGAGCTCCTGCGGTACAACCACCATTTTCCTAGCGTACTCCATGTCCGATGAGCTTCTGCGCTAGAACGGGCAGAACAGCGTTTAACAGCAGAGGTAGGAGGATCCCTCCGCCCCGTTGGACGAGGTAGTGTCGCTTCTTGGCCCAACCCTCGCCGCGTTTCACCAGCCGTCTGAGCGCCTGTTTGTGTTTGCTCAATTTGCGTTTGAGACAGGGGGAAAGCGGTACGTTTCCGCGTAGCACGTTATACGCGCACTCGCACAATGACTTGATGCGACTCTTGTCGCACGCTTTTAACAGGGCCTTGCGTTCTTTGGGCGTAGCGTGTATTAGGGCCCTCAGCAGCGCCGCGTCCTTCTTCACGTGGTGTGACATGATGACTGACGCTGGCACGCGCTCGGCCTATTTATCACTTCTTCTTGGGCAGGTACACGTAGTTCACCGGGTCGTCTGGGAAAATGGCCGAACGTACGCGCATCTCTTCAGGCGTGGACTGTTTCAAGTCTATGAGCAGGTAGGCGTGCAGATCACGCGTGGCGTCCGCGTAAGCCTCCTCCACGAATTTGGGGTTCTCTGGGTATACTTGACGGGCCAGGTGTTTGATCTGAGCGCGATCCCTGGGATTCTTGAAGCACACTATGTAGTGGGCGTTCAGCGATATGTCGCGCTGGCCCCTGCCCTGGTGAAACAGGTTTTGCGTGATGAAGAACACGCTCATGTTGCGGTGGTGCGAGCCCTTGGTGAACAGGTCCGCCACGCCGGGGCCGGCCTCGCGCATCATGTCATCGACGATGACCAGGGCGGGCTCGCTACCGTCGTAGTCGTCCAGGTCTGGCAGGCCGGCTACGTAGCGCACGGCAGAGTCCGCACGGCTCTTACCACCGCCGCCACCACTGCCATAGTGTCAAGTAATACGGGCGAACCGCGTATCGCACATGTGGTCGGCGTGCTCTATGAAGCGAGCCACGAAGTGCGACTTGCCGCTGCCCGAGGGCCCGGCCACGATGGCGGTGAACGGGTGTTTCCACCTCAAGTCCATGGCGTCTACTGACTGCCATGCACCGCCACCTCGGCTCTTAAAACTAAATTCTTTTCTCGCTTTTTTTTTATTTGATTTATTTTTATTTTTTTTTTAATATTGAAGGAAATAAGGGAATAAGGAATACCATTTATTTATACAAATTCTAGGAGAGGACTTTTACTGCCTGAAGAGCTGCTCCTCTTCACAAGGCTCATCCTCGGCCTCACGCCAACGTTATACTGCGTGATGGTGTTATCGTCCAGGACCGTGAGGTACCGCCGGGGCATGTAAATCCGGATCTGGTCGTCGCCGACAAGACCCTCCAAGGTGGCCATCACCGCCTCGCCGTACGGTGTGTCCACTCGCTCAAACGAGCGAATGGGATACACCACGTTCTCCTGTAGGTCTACGATGCGGGTGTAACCCGCGGCCTTGCGGCTGTTGAGGGCTGTCCTGAGGTCCATCTTCTGGTCCGTGTTGAGCATGGCACAGCGGCTGGATGCAGAATGACCGGCTCTCGCCGCCGAGTCGCCTTTTGTAGGCAACTGCGGAGGAGGTGCAGTGATGAAAACATCAACTGGCGGAGTGGAGGAGGAGTGGAGGAGGAGTGGAGGAGGAGTGGAGGAGTGGAGGAGGAGTGGAGGAGGAGTGGAGGGATGGCGGAGTGGAGGAGTGGTGAAGCTGGATATGTATCTCGAGGAACACGCTCATTCGCCTTATTACGTTATTTATTTTTTTTTATTTTATTTTACAATAGTGTACATTAAGGAAAAGTAGGAAAGGGAAGGATCGAATTACTTAATTTATTTCATTTATTTTTCGTCTTTTTCCGCTTTTCGGGGATGGCGACAGCAGCGGCGGTGGAAACGCACCGATCCGCGATCTTCCTCCAGGTGGGCAGTGGACTGACGGTCCTGACGATTCCGTCGAATCTAGGCTCTCCCGTCTCGCTGTTGGTTAACCATAGGTTCTGCAGCCTAGTCAGCAGATCCGTCAGAATCATGCAGATCTCGTCGTCCCGCTGCTCGTCCAAATACAGGCCGCAGGCCCAAGTCGAGCGACCTCCTTGGAAAACGTTCATCTTCAGAAGGACGTTGCCATTGTTGACCGGGTTCTTCACCGTATACTGGCGCTTGCCCGCGGTCCAACTCAGTGTAGGGGAATCACCAGGCACTTCTTTATTCGCGGTCCACCCGCCATTGGACTTCCTCTTTTTAGCCTTCGTCCGTTGTTGCTGCGGCGGTATGGGGGTGGCGGCGTTGGCGTTCTCTTCGTTGATCGCGTTCCACTCCCCCATACACCCATCGAGCTTTTTCTTCTTTGACGCACATCCCTGCTGAACTGGCGGTGCGTTGGCGTTCTCATCGTTCATTGCGTTCAGCTCCTCTAGGAAGGAGCGGATCGTTTGGTCCACTTCGGCTGCGCTGACTCCGCTTCCGTTCATGGTGACGTCTCGAACAACACTGAGGTCGCGCGCGCGCGCGGCTCTGCCTCGGTTTTATAGCCGAGTCGCGCGCTCCAGCGGACCTTCTAGAAGCTTCCAGAAACGTGACGCTCCTCACCTGCATGGTGGTTCCGGTGGGTCCTCACTTCACCGTTGCTAATTTTATTAGGATGGGATGGGAATAGGGTTATGGGTTGGGGTAGGACAGAGGGTCTTGGGTTGGGGTAAAAGTAACCGGTTTGGGGTTTAACCGGTTACTGTCCAGGCCTTCTATAGTTTTCCTGGACGTCCAACACCGCCATGCTGCCTTGGTTCAAAGTTAACTGCAGCACTTGCAGAACCTCGTCCCACTGCGCCAGGTCTCCCGGGTCGTAACGACGGGAGGACATCACGGGACTGGCTGGACTCCACCGCCCCGGCCTGAGGAAGACGTGACCGCCTCTCCTCATCGCCTCCTCGACCCGAGTCCTTGTGGGAATAAGGTACTCCGGTCCGAGCAAGAGGTACCGGCTGATGTTGGGAACGTTGACAAAGACTTCCACAGTAAGGGCGTCCATTATGGAAGCGGCTCTGATCAAGACTGACTCGAACACCGCTTTCACCCGCTGTTGTTGACACATGGGGGGGTCGAGCTTGGCTATGGGGCAGGTGGGGGGGTCGAGCTTGGCTATGGGGCAGGTCGGGGGGGTCGAGCTTGGCTATGGGGCAGGTCCGGGGGGGGTCGAGCTTGGCTATGGGGCAGGTCGGGGGGGTCCATGGATTACCGCTTTCACCCCGGGGGTTGTTGACTACTCTAGAGTCTAAATATCACCGCCAAGACAGAGAACGTTCTACGATTCCATGGATTACCGCTTTCACCCCGGGGGGTTGTTGACTACTCTGGAGTCTAAATATCACCGCTTTCACCTGCTGTTGTTCACACCTCTGGGGTCGGGTCGTCATTCCTTCCCTGACCAACGAACCACCACCATGTTCCGCTGCCCGCACTGCCCTTCCACCTTCAACCGAAAGGATCACCTGCTCCGCCACCTCCACTCCACGCATGGGGAAGGAGGTGAATCCTTCCATTGTCCCATCTGCGGAAGGGAATTCCGCAGGGGGGACAAGTTGAGGATTCACCTCATTACCCATTCCTCCTCCACCACCACCGACCCATCAACTATTCAATCCACCTCATCCGCTCCGCAGCCAACTCCCTTCCCAGCCCCGCAACCACCCACCTCCACCACCACCTCGACCCAAACCGCCATCAAAGATACATCGGTGGCCATCCGAGTCGAGGTGGAAACAGAAGACAAAACCACCCAGACGCCGGTCATCGAGCGTCCCGTGTGTAAGTATCGTAGGTACGGGTTAGGGCCTTAATGGTTCACGCACTAGGCAGTATTACTAATCACTGGCTTCTCCCTTACAGGCACTGTCCGCCCTCACGTGCATGAGAACCAGCAGTGGCTGCAGGATGAGGTGCGGCAGCTGCAGCGGGACCAGCAGCAGCGGGAGGCCAGAAGGCGGGAGCAAGAAGAGGCCCGCCAACGCCTCCTGCAGGAGCTGGAGGCAGATGCGCAGCGGCGACGTCAGGAAGCTGAGGAGGCCGCTGCCAACGACGACTCCGGCTCCGACGTGCAGCTGCTATCTGATGACGACGATGGGTGGGATTAGTCCAATAAAGACTGAAAAAAACCCTCTCCCTCCACATCCTTATCACACCTTTATATTTTGTAATATTAATGTAAATAAAGAAAAAAAAAATAAAAAAACAAATATAATAAAACAGATAGGTGAAGCTTATGTTAGGTTTATGTCGGGTCACGTGACGGGGGGGGGGGGGGTCGAGCTTGGCTATGGGGCAGGTCGGGGGGGGGCTGACGTCACCGGGGGGGGGTGATTCCTCATTCCTCCTCGCACGCCTTTGCTGGTTTTGAACATACTAATGCCCCCTACTAATACCTATTAAACGCCAAGATTGTCTTTGAACCCCCTAGGAAAAAATCTGAAATCGTCCAGTGCAAAAAATGTCAAAAGTATGGACACACGAAATCTTATTGCTGGTATCAGTTTCGATGTGTAAAATGCGGCCAGAATCATGACACGCTGGCCTGTAAAAAATCCCCTTCGGAACCGCCAAAATGTGCCTTATGTGAGGGAAATCACCCCGCAAACTATAAGGGATGTGTCGTATATAAAGAAATAAAAATCAAATCGTACCCTCCCTTGCGTCAAAAATCTTTTGATAATCCAGAATCAAGTCTTACTGAGAATGTCCGAGATAGACGTCCATCTATACCTGGCTCTCGTTATCCCGATGGCCCTAACGAATAAAACAACACTATGTACCCTTCTTTGTATCAGAAATCACTTAACAAGTCAGCTCCTACTGAATGTGTCCAAAGTGAACGTCTGACCATACGTACCCCATGTGATCAAAATTACAGACCTCAAACATACGCTCAAGCTACAACTCGCAAAAATCACACACAAACGACGGACAATTGTAATCCAAGCAACCTAGAACAAACAATACAATGTTTCATCGATAAATTTGAAACATTGTTGCTACAACAGACTCAACAAATAGGTACTCTGATGAACCTACTAATCACTGTTATAAATAAATTAACATGAACTCTTTTCTAAGAATAGCTCTTTGGAATGCCAACGGCTTGGTAAATCATTGCCAAGAACTTAAATTGTTTATTGCTCAACAGAAAATAGATGTATGCCTAATTTCCGAGACTCATTTCACTGATAGAAGTTTTTTCAATATTTCAGATTTTAATTTTTACTGTTCTAACCACCCTGGTAATAGGGGGCATGGAGGTACAGCTGTGTTGGTTCATAAAAAAATCAAACAATATGAACTTCCTAAAATCCAAAATAACTTTTTGCAAGCTAGCTCTGTTGTTTTAGAAGATTAAAATAACAGTTCTCTGACATTGTCGGCGGTCTACTGTCCTCCACCCCATATCATTGATAAGGATCAATTCAAAGATTATTTTTCGTCTCTCGGCTCAAAGTTTATCGCAGGGGGTGATTACAATGCCAAACATACGTATTGGGGCTCAAGGCTAATAAATCCTAGAGGAAGGACGCTTTTAAGAGCCGTATCAGAAGGTGGACTCGATTGTATTTCATCAGAACAACCTACATATTGGCCTACAGACCGAAACAAGATTCCAGATTTATTGGACTTCTTCGTTTTAAAAGGTATTTCACAAAACTATGTTCATGTTGAATCTTCTCTTGACCTCTCGTCTGATCACTCTCCTGTAGCCTACTCATGACATTCAGTAGTTCAGTTTGCTTAAAAGAAAAGCCCCCATCTCTTTATAACAAATTCACTGATTGGGAATGCTTTAGGAGAACAATTAACAACAACGTTGACTTAAAAATACCACTAAAATCCCCAAATGACTTGGAGGAATCAATTAACTACTTTAACACTACTATTCAGACAGCAGCTTGGGAGGCAACTCCGAAATCGGAGGCTTTCAAGACAAAATGTTTCAACTATCCTATCTTCATAAAAAAGAAAATTGCAGAAAAGCGAAGACTACGGAGGATTTGGCAAAATACCAGAAGTCCAATCGACAAGAATAGATTTAACAATGCAGCTCAAACATTAAAAAGGAGTTTGATGAAGCTAAAAAACGAATGGTTTGATGATTATACTAAAAACCTGTCTCCTACCGAAGCCACTGATTATTCGCTGTGGAAGTCTACAAAGTATTTGAAACGCCCTATACAACATATTCCACCTTTACAAGCAGGAAATGGTGCTTGGGCTAAGACAAACACTGAAAAGGCATCTATCTTTTCAGATTATTTCTCCGAAGTATTTCAGCCTTTAACGCCAAATCCCCCAAATGATGATAGTGAAATTCTTGAGTTTTTGGACTCACCTCTTCAATTATCTCTACCAATTGTGTCATTTACCCCTACTGAAGTTTCAAATACAATAACTAAAGAAGTAAACTTAAATAAAGCTCCGGGTTACGATCTCATTACTGGGAAGATTCTTAAGGAATTACCAAGAAAGGGTATATTATTACTAACATTTATATTAAATGCAATATTACGTCTACAATACTTTCCAATACAACTTAAAGTAGCACAAATAATTGTTATTCCCAAACCAGGCAAGCCACCAAATGAAGCTTCATCATATAAGCCTATTAGTCTGCTACCCATGGTATCTAAATTGTTTGAAAAGTTGATTCTAAAAAGATTAAATACTGTTATTAGTGAGCAAAATTTGATTCCTGATCATCAGTTTGGTTTCCGCAAGCAACACTCTACCATTGAACAAACTCATAGACTTGTAGATGAGATAAAAAATACATTTGAGTCCAAAAATGTCTGTTCTGCCGCTTTTCTGGATGTACAACAAGCGTTTGACAAAGTTTGGCACACAGGACTTTTTTATAAATTGAAGAAGGTTCTTCCTCATTCTTATTTTAGTTTGTTACAATCATATTTATCTGAAAGGTTTTTCCAAATTAAATTTGATAATGTATTGACCGAACTAAAGCCAATTCAATCTGGAGTTCCCCAAGGTAGTGTTCTTGGCCCTATCTTGTATTTGATATATACTTCTGATATTCCCTCAGGTGAAGACGTCACAGTCGCTACATTTGCGGATGATACTGCAATATTGTGTAGCCATGAAAACCCCCAAACTGCCTCAGATAATTTACAAAATTATCTGAATGACTTTCAAGCTTGGCTAAAGATCTGGAGGGTTCGGGTTAATGAAGCTAAATCCACCCACATCACCTTTACTCTTAGACGAGTAGACTGTCCCCCCGTATTTATAAACAACGTTGCCTTGACTGAAGTTGAAAGTGTTAAATATTTAGGAATTCACATTGGTAAAAGACTAAATTGGAAAAATCATGTATGGTGTAAAAGACAACAAATGGAACTAAAAATTAGAAAACTCAATTGGCTAATCTGTGGAAAATCTAAATTGTCATTGACTAACAAAATTACATTGTACAAAAGTATGATAAAGCCTATGTGGACATATGGTATACAGCTGTGGGGAACAGCAAGCCAATCTAATATTGAAATTTTGCAAAGATTCCAGTCAAAAACATTGAGAAAAATTATCTGTGCTCCTTGGTTCGTTTCAAATAAGACTATTCATGAAGATCTGAAAATTCCAACCATAAAAGAAGAAATTACACGATACAGCCAGATTTACCAAAGAAAATTAGAACAACATCCAAATTATTTAGCTGTTAACCTCCTTGATAATAGCGAGTTTACTAACAGGCTCAAGAAAAATGTTAAAGTGCTTGAACTGCCATACAGATTTACTTAATGTTTTAAATTGGAAGAATGTTTGACGCAAGATCTGTTATTGGACAGCAACTTGCCCATGTTATGTAATTTATTTTATATTTTTTGCTGATTGTTCCATCCTTTTTGAACAGATTGTAAAATATCAAATAAAGTTATAAAAAAAAAATAAATAAAAAAAAAAGTATTACTTTTACAGTTCCCTGGTTGATTATGAACAGTTGTTACAATTCTTTTGTTTTGATTTGAAACTCCATAAGCCCACTGTTAATTTTTTAAATTTTCATTTTAGTTTTTTTTACATTATTTGAGTTTTTCCTGGGGATGAGGCCTGCCTAGAACTTATTTTTATCCCAGAAATTAGTTATTTCCAACATTTTAAGGAAATCGTTGGAGCCGTTTTTGAGATCCGTTTTTGAGATCACAAGCAAGCAAGCAAACCTTACTCATATTAGAGTATAGGAGTACCTGGGGGGCTGAGCTTTGCTCGGTGGAAGGCCAGTCAGTTTGTTTAGATGACTTGGAGTCATATTTCACCACTTCCCACTACTGATAATCAGATTTGTATAACTCATTTGCCTCTTTTCTACATTTTTAAGGTCACTCCAGTTGTTATTTATAGCTCAATGTCCCTTTGATTTATTTTACTACTCTATTTATGTAATAGTACCTGGGGGGCCGAGCTTTCCTCGGGGAAGGCCAGTCAGTTTGTTTAGATGACTGGGAGTAATATTTCACCACTTCCCCCAACTAATTACCATATTTTTATAGCTCATTTGCCTCTTTCCTGCATTTTTAAGGTCACTCCAGTTGGTATTTATAAGTCAATATCCCTTTGATTTATTTTAATACCCGTATATATGTAATCTTCACTTAAATATTTTAATCTCTGCTCTCAGGACACCACATGTAGGAATAATCATATTACAACATGAGTATTACTTTGACAGTTCCCTGGTTGATTATGAACAGCTGTTACAGTTCTTTTGTTTTGATTTGAAACTCCATAAGCCCAATGTTAATTTTTTTAACTTTTCATTTTAGTTTTTTTTACATTATTTGATTTTTTATGGGGATGAGGCCTGTCTAGAACTTATTTTTATCCCAGAAATTAGTTATTTCAAACATTTGAAGGAAATCGTTGGAGCCGTTTTTGAGATCCGTGTCGCAAGCAAGCAAGCAAGCAACTCATATTACTCATATTAGAGTATAGGATATATCAGTAATCTTTATGCATTATATGATGCATTCATATTACTGAAGTGTGAGAAATAGTGTTTATAAAAAGTGTTGTGTTTTGTTTACATAACATATTGTTACATAACACATATAAACAAAATAATTTACACTAGGTGTTGGTGTTATACATTTTTATGTAGGTAATTGAATACACTACAACATGTTTGTATTAGTTCGGTGTACAAATTTGGTAAAAAAGTTATATACTAAATATTGTGCAATTTATTTTTTCACAAATACGGAAAAATATCAAAACATTCTTTTATTTACAAATATTTATAAGTGATATTAATTTTTATCATCAACGTTATGACTTTTTTAGATTCCTTACTTCATTGGCTTTACAAATATGTAAATACATATACATAACCTTTTTACAACACAAACTAACACTTTTTTAGTTTCTCCGTGTGTTATTATATTACGACCCTAAAACTTACAAAAAAAATTCTTTCCCCAACATGTTTTATATTTCTATGTAGGGAATTAGATTGTCTTCAAAATCTATATGATGAATTTTCCATAAAGAATCTGCAGACAAAATTTCACCGAGGCTGCTTTTGAAATTTCAAAAAAAATTATAATTTTTTCGTTTCACTTTGATAAAACTACCTTTCTAGATCTTTATTATTTTACTATTTCTAGAATCTCCTGTTCTTTCCGATTAATATGAATATAAGGTTGGCTAGGTTTACTTCTATGTTTGAATTTATACAACTTTTCAAAAAATGTCTGCAAATTCGCCAAATCTGCTTGGCCATTCCCCACTTACACCTTTGGCCACTGCTAGGGTTAACCCTAGCCGTGGCCAATGGTCGCCCGCCGACCATTTCAATGCTTACCCTTGAAATGGCCATGGTCGCCGAGCGACTATAAATGTCCAAAAATTTGCCAATGCTAAAAAGTAATTTATAATTAACTCGAAAGTGGACAAGTTATACACCATTTGAAAGATGACATTCTGAACTTTCATTTTATTATATAAATGAACCGTGTAGCAGTTGTAAAAGTACGTAACGACGATTTAAAGTGAATGGTTTTTTAGTGCAAATCAATACCTGCAACTGAGTCGTAGAAACTCATCAAACACGGCCTGGGACAAAATAACAGAACTGGGATAAATGTCGTCTTATGGAGTTGCGATTGGTACCACTGGACAGCAGAAGAGTTTTTTTCCTTTTATTAGTAGATTTATTTCCGGTTCAATGTTTATATCATACACAGAATACATAACAATATAGCTTTAACATATTAATAACAGTATTTGGTTCGCTCTAAACTGGAGTCACCAGGGAACAAAAACAAAATAAACATAACACTAAAATAATGGGCAAGTGTTCATGGAAGAAAGAGAAAATAAAATAAAAGATAAGAACAAGAATTTTTTTTATAACTTTATTTGATATTTTACAATCTGTTCAAAAAGGATGGAACAATCAGCAAAAAATATAAAATAAATTACATAACATGGGCAAGTTGCTGTCCAATAACAGATCTTGCGTCAAACATTCTTCCAATTTAAAACATTAAGTAAATCTGTATGGCAGTTCAAGCACTTTAACATTTTTCTTGAGCCTGTTAGTAAACTCGCTATTATCAAGGAGGTTAACAGCTAAATAATTTGAATGTTGTTCTAATTTTCTTTGGTAAATCTGGCTGTATCGTGTAATTTCTTCTTTTATGGTTGGAATTTTCAGATCTTCATGAATAGTCTTATTTGAAACGAACCAAGGAGCACAGATAATTTTTCTCAATGTTTTTGACTGGAATCTTTGCAAAATTTCAATATTAGATTGGCTTGCTGTTCCCCACAGCTGTATACCATATGTCCACATAGGCTTTATCATACTTTTGTACAATGTAATTTTGTTAGTCAATGACAATTTAGATTTTCCACAGATTAGCCAATTGAGTTTTCTAATTTTTAGTTCCATTTGTTGTCTTTTACACCATACATGATTTTTCCAATTTAGTCTTTTATCAATGTGAATTCCTAAATATTTAACACTTTCAACTTCAGTCAAGGCAACGTTGTTTATAAATACGGGGGGGCAGTCTACTCAGTGGCGGATTTAGGGGGGGGCTATAGGGGCTGTAGCCCAGGGCGGCAAGTTTTTAGGGGCGGCAAATTTACAGAAAATTAATAAGTTGTTTACAAAAGAAATGTTGAAACGGGGAACATTTTGACGAAAACGGATAACAATGACGGTGTGCCGCCCTTTTAAAAGTAAAGGTAGTAACCAGAGACTAATGTATAACGCTTGCAGTCCCTCACACTGCAGTTCCTCAAAACAATCATAATGCATTTGTCATTCATCCCTACCATTGACTATATTCATGACTATACTCATGTATATAGTCAATGTCTGTACTTGCGACAAGACGATTGTTGATTACGCTACGGAGAAAGGGCGGCAAGCCACGAACTACATCAGGTACTGCGCCACTATGACTAGAACCATAGATTAAACATACTCCTTGTGGTATTCTTAATCTATGGTCCAACTCACGGACTTCCAAGTTTACCCATTCATTCGCATAGCATTACAATTATTTGTTACACAATATCAATAATGACCAAGGCACACGGATGAGAAATCGAATTTGAGATGACAATAACAAAATTTATACTACAATGATATTGTCATTTCATTTTCAAACTCAAAGTAACAAAGAAAGTTATTTCAGCCGTCTTATTCTTACCATCAAAGGCTACCACACATAATCGTTCATTCTGGAGGATATTTTTTTAAACAAAACATCTGACCAAAGGACAAATCAAGACTAACATGTGAAGAGAGGATTTGATTGGTTGTTGCCATGGGGACATAGTTGACAGGTGAGGGTCAAAATGGTGGTCAGCATGTAGACTGCAGTTTTTTACTCCAGGCGAGACCTCTATATATATTTTTTTTTAGGTGGGACGGTGTCAAAATCTCCCATTTCATTAAATGAAAAACTGGGGTATTCGAAGTCTTTAAATTAATATCTTGTCGCATTTTAGGTGAATCATAATGTTAAACTTAACTTTATAATCTTAAGACATATTTTATATGTAATTTTATTGTTTATCTCGAAGCAAAGTTACGATTTGAGTTAAATGTAAACACCCTTTTAATATAGCTTTGGAAATAGTATTGAAAACAACTCGCCTTGTACATCGAATGACACCGTCCCACCAACAAGTTATAACACCACAACAGGACAAAATACCAAATATGACGGCACGCTTTATGAAGGTTATTTGTCAGAGAGTAGAGACTCCTGTAGGTATTATCATAGATTAAGAATACCACAAGTAAGTAATGCCACTATAAGGAATTGTTTAATCTATGTTATTATATTTTAATTCATTGGATCTACAACATCATGGAGGTGAAACTAGAATAAGTGTTTGAAAATGTGTAGATTTTTATGAAGATTAGGCTTGCATCAATTAATTTTATATTTTGATTGTCTAAAACATATAAACAATTCTTTGTATAAAAGTATAAATTACAAAATGACTGAAAAACTGTATTGAAAAGTGCTAATTCAGGATTAAAATAGTCAGAATTTTGAGGCTAATGGTCCGAACTACGAATTTTAAGGCTACAACAGTATCATCATATATTATTTATAGGTTATTTTTTGTAATTTTCAGTAGTCAATGCGTTGGTGTAAAAATTAATGTTTTGATGAAGTGTAAGAACGGATTTTTAGGCCTTTGTTGAAGGAAGTAGCACTAGCACTGCTTCACTGCTTTTAACACAAACATTTGTCTCTAGGGCTGATTGTCATTGAGTAGGCTATATTGAATATTAAACTGTGTTTATGTGAATCAAGACAATTATACATTATTTTACTGGTTTTTTCAACTAGGAAATAACAGAAATTTCTTAAACTTATTCATTCAGATAATTTGTAACTTCTTTAGATACTATCAAAAAATAACCAAACAAGATATTTATAAAATGTGGGTAAACCTGGGTGGCGAAAATGACAAAGATTATAGGGGGGGGGGAGGGCGGCAAATTTCCTAACAGCCCTTAGGCGACAATTGCTTAAATCCGCCACTGGGTCTAACTACTACTCTAAGAGTAAAGGTGATATGGGTGGATTTAGCTTCGTTAACCCGAACCCTCCAGATCTTTAGCCAAGCTTGAAAGTCATTCAGATAATTTTGTAAATTATCTGAGGCAGTTTGGGGGTTTTCATGGCTACACTATATTGCAGTATCATCCGCAAATGTAGCGACTGTGACGTCTTCACCTGAGGGAATATCAGAAGTATATATCAAATACAAGATAGGGCCAAGAACACTATACCTTGGGGAACTCCAGATTGAATTGACTTTAGTTCGGTCAATACATTATCAAATTTAATTTGGAAAAACCTTTCAGATAAGTATGATTGTAACAAACTAAAATAAGAATGAGGAAGAACCTTCTTCAATTTATAAAAAAGTCCTGTGTGCCAAACTTTGTCAAACGCTTGTTGTACATCCAGAAAAGCGGCAGAACAGACATTTTTGGACTCAAATGTATTTTTTATCTCTCATCTACAAGTCTATGAGTTTGTTCAATGGTAGAGTGTTGCTTGCGGAAACCAAACTGATGATCAGGAATCAAATTTTGCTCACTAATTTAATCTTTTTAGAATCAACTTTTTAAACAATTTAGATACCATGGGTAGCAGACTAATAGGCCTATATGATGAAGCTTCATTTGGTGGCTTGCCTGGTTTGGGAATAACAATTATTTGTGCTACTTTAAGTTGTATTGGAAAGTATTGTAGACGTAATATTGCATTTAGTATAAATGTTAGTAATAATTATACCCTTTCTTGGTAATTCCTTAAGAATCTTCCCAGTAATGAGATCGTAACCCGGAGCTTTATTTAAGTTTACTTCTTTAGTTATTGTATTTGAAACTTCAGTAGGGGTAAATGACACAATTGGTAGATATAATTGAAGAGGTGAGTCCAAAAACTCAAGAATTTCACTATCATCATTTGGGGGATTTGGCGTTAAAGGCTGAAATACTTCGGAGAAATAATCTGTGCATTCCCAATCAGTGAATTTGTTATAAAGAGATGGTGGCTTTTCTTTTAAGCAAACTGAACTACTGAATGTCATGAGTACAGGAGAGTGATCAGACGAGAGGTCAAGAGAAGATTCAACATGAACATAGTTTTGTGAAATACCTTTTAAAACGAAGAAGTCCAATAAATCTGGAATCTTGTTTCGGTCTGTAGGCCAATATGTAGGTTGTCCTGATGAAATACAATCGAGTCCACCTTCTGATACGGCTCTTAAGCGTCCTTCCTCTAGTATTTATTAGCCTTGAGCCCCAATACGTATGTTTGGCATTGTAATCACCCCCTGCGATAAACTTTGAGCCGAGAGACGAAAAATAATCTTTGAATTGATCTTTATCAATGATATGGGGTGGAGGACAGTAGACCGCCGACAATGTCAGAGAACTGTTATTTTCATCTTCTAAAACAACAGAGCTAGCTTGCAAAAAGTTATTTTAGATTTTAGGAAATTCATATTGTTTGATTTTTTTGTGAACCAACACAGCTGTACCTCCATGCCCCCTATTACCAGGGTGGTTAGAACAGTAAACATTAAAATCTGAAATATTGAAAAAACTTCTATCAGTGAAATGAGTCTCGGAAATTAGGCATACATCTATTTTCTGTTGAGCAATAAACAATTTAAGTTCTTGGCAATGATTTACCAAGCCGTTGGCATTCCAAAGAGCTATTCTTAGAAAAGAGTTCATGTTAATTTATTTATAACAGTGGTTAGTAGGTTCATCAGAGTACCTATTTGTTGAGTCTGTTGTAGCAACAATTTTTCAAATTTATCGATGAAACATTGTATTGTTTGTTCTAGGTTGCTTGGATTACAATTGTCCGTCGTTTGTGTGTGATTTTTGCGAGTTGTAGCTTGAGCGTATGTTTGAGGTCTGTAATTTTGATCACATGGGGTACGTATGGTCAGACGTTCACTTTGGACACATTCAGTGTAGGAGCTGACTTATTAAGTGATTTCTGATACAAAGAAGGGTACATAGTGTTGTTTTCTTCCTTAGGGCCATCGGGATAACGAGAGCCAGGTATAGATGGACGTCTATCTCGGACATTCTCAGTAAGACTTGATTCTGGATTGTCAAAAGATTTTTGACGCAAGGGAGGGTACGATTTGATTTTTATTTCTTTATATACGACACATCCCTTATAGTTTTCGGGGTGATTTCCCTCACATAAGGCACATTTTGGCGGTTCCGAAGGGGATTTTTTACAGGCCAGCGTGTCATGATTCTGGCCGCATTTTACACATCGAAACTGATACCAGCAATAAGATTTCGTGTGTCCATACTTTGACATTTTTTGCACTGGACGATTTCAGATTTTTTCCTAGGGGGTTCAAAGACAATCTTGGCGTTTAATAGGTATAGGGTCTTATATATCTCTTTGTTGTTGTCACTAGGTTCAAGATCCACAAAAAACATTGACAGAGGGGCTTTGGTTTTGAAGTGCTTAATGTTTGCAATGTTACGCACTTTATGACCACTTTCCTCTATAGACAGTTTTAAGTCATTCAAGTCCGTCGAAAAATGCATATTTTTAAGAACAACTCTGTAAGCTCTGTCTTGTTTGACTTGGAAAGTATGAAAACTAACTTTAAGTTCAGTCAGTTTGTGAACTAAAAGTCGGTATGAGCTTATAGTCGAAGGACAGATTTTTACTTTATTTTCACTAAGGCATTTATATGTGTATTCGTTCTTTGAAATTACAGATTCGATTGATGAGATAATTTGTTGAATATTTGTAATATCAGGTATAAATATCGGTGGAGGCTTAACCTCCTTTTTATCCGATAGATCAGGGTTAGATTCATCCATGTTTTGTGTCTCATTGAGGGGTTGGAACATATACGGGCTTTCTTTGAAATTGGAGGGTTGACAATTAGTTGATTTCTTTTAGTACCAGGCACAGTCTGCCAGACACCATCAAGTTGTTTATCCGCGCCAAAATCAAATTTAGGAATTATCTTTAATTGGCTCTGATTGTCAACGCTTTCGTTAACATTTTGTTGTTATTTAGGATTAGAAAACGAACAATAGTCATGGTCAGACATATTACTGGAACAGCCAGTCATAGTAAATTCCTTTTTAACAAAGATTAGGGATTGTAAACAAAAAGATAAACAAACAGAAGAATAAAACCAGAGTAAGGTTATGTAACTTAAAAACAGAAAAAAAATTAAAACACAATAAAACTGAGTATTAATGTGGATATTTAAAATAAGCAAAAATATGGGAGTACTTCGTAACAGAATTATATAGTTCCTTTAGATTTAAACCAAAGATAATTCTCATAAAAACTCACATAATTAATTCTGCATTCACACTCGACACTAAACACATGGCACTACAAGAATTTTAACCATTAGACCATCAGTATATCAATGATATCTTGGAAAAGTCTGGCCTTTAGTCTTCTGTTATGGAGTAGGTTGTCCAATGTTGAAAGTCTGTGCACCGGGAACAGTTCCAAGCGCATTTATGAAATTCCGGCTACAATTCGTAATAAAGTCTTTAACTAGGCATACTCCAAGTTCTTCATGTATATGTTTATTTCGCAGAAACCAGAGGGCGCATTTATTACGATTCTCAAAATTTTGTTATGAAACACTTGGATTCGTTGAAATTTCTTCTGCGAAAGGGATAAACCCCAAACAGGAGAGGCATATAAAAAATTAACGGTCTCAGAATAGATTTGTAGACCAAAACAGAGCATTCAGCTTTCAACGATGAATTTCTATTTAGTAATGGAAATAGTTGCGCTAATCGAGCATATTAAAATGAAAAGTTAAAAAAATTAACATTTGGCTTATGGAGTTTCAAATCAAAACAAAAGAATTGTAACAGCTGTTCATAATCAACCAGGGAACTGTCAAAGTAATACTCATGTTGTATAAGATTATTAATATGTGGTTTCCTGAGAGCAGAGATTAAAATATTTTAGTGAAGATTACATAACTAGAGAAGTAAAATAAATCAAAGGGACATTGAGCTATAAATAACAACTGGAGTGACCTTTAAAATGTATAAAAGAGGCAAATGAGTTATACAAATCTGATTATCAGTAGGGGGAAGTGGTGAAATATTACCCCAAGTAATCTAAACAAACTGACTGGCCGTCCCCCGAGCAAAGCTCGGCCCCCAGGTACTGTTAATTTTAACTAAACAGAATGAATCCTGTTTAGTTGTGACCTATCAATGGTGGAACTTTGCGACTATTGTGAACTGAACTATTTTAAAAGCATTTCTTTCTCTGAAGATCAAATTTTGGAATTTCTTATCAACCACGGAATAGTAAGTAAATTGACTAAGTGCCCGTGGTGTGACAACTGGGTCATTTTGAAGCAAGGAAATTGGCAATTCCGTTGCTTCAATAAAACATCACAGCGGAAGCAGAAGGCTGTAAAGTGCGGTTGGAGGGGATCTTGTCGGGCGAGTTCTTTTTTTGAAAAGTCAAAATTACCAGTAAGCACCCTCTGGAAAATAGTGACTCATTTTGTTTTCTTTGGCCCCCTCGGCAAGAGTTTTTACAAAGAAATCTAGGGGTGCACCGTCACACCGTTGTAGACTGGTACAGGTTTATCAGGGAAGTGTACATCGATTACTGTGTCACTAATTCTACACGTCTGGGAGGGCCAGGAGTTGTCGAAATTGATGAAGCAAAATTTGGCAAACGGAAATATAACCGGGGAAGAAGAGTCAAGGGGAATTGGGTTTTAGGGGGCGTTGAACGGGGGTCAAACCTATTCTTTTACATCCCAGTAAAAGACAGAAGTAGACGAACCCTAATTCGGTTGATTCGTCATCAGTGGGTAAGGCCAGGAACAACCATAATTACAGACTGCTGGAAATCTTACCACAGACTCAGCAGCTACAATTTCCATCACCTGACTGTAAACCACAGCAGGGAATTTGTCGGCCCTACAACTGGCGCCCACACCAACAAGGTGGAGAGAAGCTGGAGAGACGTCAGAGACCACATCCCGAAGTACGGGGTGATATCTCAACACTTCGCTGGGTATTTGGCAGAATACCAGTTCAAAAGGAGATTTGTCGACACAGACCGACTTCACCAGTTTTACCTCGGCCACCGTACCTGGATGGCAAAACAAACCCAACAAACCACACTTAACCTAACAAACCTAACCTAACCCAAGCTAGTTAACCTAATAAGTACCCATGGCAAGCCCACCAACCAACCATGCCTGTACTAAGTGTACGCTCGAATGTCAAGTACCATACGAAGATGTAGCGTTTTTTATTAACCATTCGTTTTCGGGTCAAGCTCCTTCGCCCAGCTCACTCCCTACAGGATGACCTCATTCGCTCCGCGTTCACTTGCCTCCATGGTGACCTCATTCGCTACGCTCATTTACTTTCAGAATTAGCTCGTTCACTTTGCTCACTCACCTCTCAACACTTAGTCACTTATAATGGGTAAGGGGTAAATAAAGCAAGAAACATAACTTTTTATTACATAAATATTATCTATGCCATTTCATTTATATGTTGTATACTCTATGGACTTTTTCCTCATAGTCTGTAGAAACCAAAGACTTAAAACTACTGGACCGCTCGCGCCCGTGGTGAAGCGAACCAAATTTCGGTCCGGCCGCGTTCGAGGTCGAGCCGCAAATGGTGGGCTACCGCGGCAGCGCTTAACATGGGGGATATAGGGAAAAACACGACGCGCGCTCACTTGAATTGAATTTGCAGCCAGAGAACATTTTTTATGGTTGAATGGCCTTCTGATCCGTATTCCTGAATAGTTTCTCGAATTTTTAATACCGAAACGAACTATATTTGACTAGGGTTAGTTGCGTAAAAATAACAGAAAGTTGGGAGTTTTGTAAAATAATCACCTGGATGGCTGATTCTTTCATATTTCCAGTCATATAAATTTATGTACGATCCACTAGGCTTTAGGTGTTGTTCAATAATGATGTTTTGAAGTTTTTGGTACTGGAATGATTTTTTTATGAGCAGTAATATCGTTCTTTGGACTAGTGAAACTTTGAATTTTAGCATATAAACTTCGACGTTCGCCAAAATTTGTAGATTGCATGAAAGTTAATTGGCCTATATCATAAAATTTTGTTGATGAATGAATACCAAGACAAATACTTTTTAATAGCAAATGTATTCTTAATAAACATTAATTACCAACATGGTTCGTTCACCCGTCCACGTAGAGTAGTAAGATGGATTACATATAATGTTGCATTAATACAACATTTCGCTATTGAATAACAAAAAATTATCTTCAGTGTATGATAACAATCGATTATGATTTATTTAAGAGACGATACAAGTACAGTATAATAATAATGGGGTATAGTATAAATGTATCCGTAGCATTAGTCAGTCTTAAGAGTATTTTGGAAGGCATAGGATTAAATGAAATGATTTTTCTCAAAATTAATTTTTATTTACTGATTAACTGTTACATTACACATTACAGTTGCATTGTAGAATGTTGTAAGATTACTTAGCAAAAGATGACTAAAACAAAAGTCGTATAACTATGTATTTTATCAAAAAACTAGGCCATGTTGTAACACAGCATCACTGAGTTGAATTTAACAGCGTGGCACGGCGCGTGGCACGTCTCGGATAGAGCGCGGCGAAAAGTTTCAGCATCTTTCCAAACGAATTGTAGGCAAACCAACAACTTTACCGAAAAAGGTTTGAAATAAAAGTTTTAGAGAAACTAATTATCTACAACTTTCCCGCTGGAAGTTTGTTTCTAACCTAAAAATAAAAAACTTTCTCGCTGAGTAACTTTTTCATGTCCCTCTTTAATAACACGTAAGATTTTTAATTATTAAAAATATTAAAACACGGTAAAATAAAACAATATTTATACTTTCGGATTCCTTGGTTCACGTACACAAAGAATATATAAACTTCATTACAATTCAAACATGGCAGTGAAGTCCAGGAGCGTGTAAACGACAGCGCGTTCAACGCCAGAAACAGCTCTGAGCACACAGTGGCCCACCATTTCTGTTCCGCACAGACCTACGCGGACCGTTTTTAGCTCACTTAGCGATCTCTCCAGTAGTTTTACCTCGATGGTAGAAACAAGGGAGACATTTCAGGAGCCGTACGACGTCACCGATCAACACAAAAACAGAAGCCCTATGACATCACACGTACTGTAGCTCACAGTCTACTATACACAGTCCCGCAGCTTACTCGTGTGTCGAGATGTCCGCGCGAGCGACCCTAGCGCTCCAAGCGGCTCGCAAGCTCGAGCGCTATTTTACCCTATTGCCTTCAATGGCAACAAAGAGTTCTTCTGGTTTTAATTTAATAAAAATGTTTATTAATTAATATTGCCATATTAATGTAACTTGTTTGCCGTCCTATTATGAGATGATGAAGATTTTAAAGTATTATAAGTTCGCATATTATCGCATAAGTTGGTAATACAAAAGATACTAAATTTAGACGCTGGGAATAGTTTTAATGAATTACGACATTCTGACATTCTGTCTTTCATTTGTTAAAAATCATTGTACAATGTGCATGTTAACACCCTAAATATTTAAATGTAAGATATTATTGCATTTTATTTTCTTTAAACGCAAAGGTTCATTTGTAAATTTTAAGGTCTAACAAAATTTGAGTTTCAAAACAAGTTTAATAAGACACAAATTCAAATCCTGACAACAGGAAAGAAAATTAAAAATTCAACGTTTACAAATTAGTAATCAAGATGAGACGTCGACGCAAAACAATTGTGTGTACAATATTATGTACAATTTGTTATACGTTCATCATTAATACTGTAATTTTCTTCTACCAAAGCAGACGATTTGCATAGTTAACATTTATGCACTTCAAAGAACTTTTTAGAATCTTAAGAATTAGCAACTTAAAAATCGAATGGATAACTCTGCTTTTTCTGTCTCAGACGTTGTCCAACGTTGTGTCTTGTAAAATCTCTTAGGGAAAATACGAATTTATTTACAAGATAACAATTTACAAATTAAACTTTGCATTCAAACGAGTTCGCACGCAGCACGCTGATGTGAGGGAAGTGAATTTCCACATAACAACTTGTAAAACTAAAAATAAGTGTAAAACATACATTTGTCCAATTTTTATTGAAATCTGAAAACATTGTTTTTTTGGCTGTTCTGATACTCCTGGTTTCATTTACTTGCAAAGCTGGGAATACAATTTTGTGCATTATAAGGTTAGGAGAAGGTCCAAACAGGCTTGAAAGTAGGCGTGAGGTTGCTGGGGATGATAAAAGTACTCTAACAAAGGAATAACAGGCTTTTCTAGTGTAAAACCCACATAAGACAACGTACTGTGTTTAGTCGATACACATTTTCTTTAATAACTCGGTAAATATTTATGCTAGAATGACGAGAGAGGGCTTAAAACTTTCGCCTCACTAATTCCCATCATCCTACATGCATTGGTTTTACATCTGAGGCTTTTATGACCCATTTTGGGCCCAAAAAATCGAAATTTGAAAGATTAATCCCCCCAAAAAAGGGTTTAGAGTTTTCCGATTGTTTTTCCCAACGAACTTGTCCAACTGATTACAGAAAGGAACGTCCCTACCAAATTTGAAGTAAATCGGACAGAGTGCAAACACATATATATATATATATATATATATATATAAAATTTTGAACGACCCCCCAAAACGTGTTCAGGGGGTCACGTTAGGAACTTCTATGGTGGTCCCGGGCTTAAGTTTCACCGTGCGGGTTATGCTAATAGTTCACTTTCCAAAGGAAATTCACTAAATAAATAATATATCTTACAATTAAACATCTAAGGTCAAACTGTAAATTGCACAATGATTTATAACAAATAATTATTGTTGACAGATTGTCGTAAGATGCATTAAACTATTCCCTGCGTCTAAATTTAGTTCATTTATTATTATTAACTGATGAAATACTTTTATAATATCATAAGAGGACGACGAATAATGTTACATTAACGCAGCAATATTATTTAACAAACATTTTTATTAAATTAAACAAGATGAAGAACGGTTTGTTGCCATATAAGCCAATAGAGTGAACTAGCGCTTGAGCTTGCGAGCCGCTAGGGGCGCTCGCATCGCTCGCCGCGGCCAGGCGGACAACTTTCGCAACTGAGCTGCGCGACTGTGTATAGTAGACTGTGCTGTAGCTAGTCTGCTACTCAACTGTCAGTTGAAGAGTAGTCCGCTCTGTTATGTTAACAACTTTAGCCTCTAAATCGACTTAAAGGAATGTTTTGTATTGACTATCATAAATTAACCTGAACAATATCCCAGTAACTGGCCTTACATACGAATTTACATACTAATAATAATTTTATCCATCAAATAAATGAGAACAAAAAGTGTTTCTTTGGGCGTTGAAAACAAATTATATAGGCATATCTATTTTTAAAAATTGTAAGCTACTGCAGATTTACATAATGTTTCAACCTATTCGAAAATAGTTATTTTATAAATAGTTACTTACAATTAATTGGAAACATTATAATTCTATTTTTACTCAATGTGGTAGATTAGGTTCACTCATTTGATTTGTTGTATGTAATCACACAAATTGTAAAGAATTTTAAATAGATATAGGCCAAACATAGTATAGCCTATGTGAATAAATCAAGTTCCTCTTCAGTTTGGCGTAATGAGTAAAAACATTTGGTTATTCTCTTACCCACACAGCACACGACGTCCCCAGGATATCCCATTTGTGTCCCACACATCCCATTGCCATCCCAGGATAAACAGGACATCCCTAGGATATCCTGATATGTCCCGGGACATTTGCGGACGTCCCAGGGATGTCCACGAAATCCCGGGATAACGTGGATATCTTGGGGACATCCCACCGACATCCTCTATATCCCAGACCAATTTTAGTAATAATTAATTAAAAGTTGTATTTAGAGTTTTAGTATTCAAACCAAATTGAATAACAAGGATAATGATTAGATATCTAAAATAACACATGTATAAAGAAAGAATGAATTTACAGTTTATACATCGATGAAATATGCATAGAATTCTGACAATTTATAAGAAAAGAAAAGAAAAATTGCATACTTTTTACCGGTACACCATTAAATTAACGGCCAATCCGATCTCCCATAATCCCCTTTAGAGAAGAGAAAAAATCTGACGCGGCGCCTCGCGTCTGCGCAGAATCGCAGCATCCCAACCAAACTCTATGTCTACAGACGACAGACCAGATAGACGTGTGTTATAACGGTCAATCCGTATTTGGCTTGGTAAATTATGTTTCAGTTACTTTCTACTTAGGCTACCGGTACCTAGTTTTAAGTTTTGGAGGTTTGAATTGAGAAAAAATATATCTTCATTCAAGAGTTACTTCAGGTGTTTTGAATACTGTACTGTGGTAATTATTTACTATTTCCCCTTCACCTCCGATCCTTTTACTATTTTAATATATTGTTCTTATGACATTAAACGTCATAAAATCGCAAAAAAAATGTTTCGCAAATTCAACATACTCACGAAACAACTGTCTGAAGAGTACTAACCCAGTCAATCTAGCAGACACTTTGGGAATCCGAGATAAATCTATCGGATGAAAATATCGAACTTACTAATATCGAGAAGCAACTATTGTTTCGATATTGCGATATAATATTCGCACACCCCCGCTCCTGCGGGGATAGTGTATAGTATTTGCACTAACCCCCGCTCCTGGGGGGTAGTGTGTAGTATTTGCACTCACCCCCGCTCCTGCGGGGATAGTGTATAGTATTTGCACTAACCCCCGCTCCTGCGGGGGTAGTGTATAGTATTTGCACTCACCCCCGCTCCTGCGGGGATAGTGTATAGTATTTTAACTAACCCCCGCAGCTGCGGGGGTAGTGTGTAATATTTGCACTAACCCCCGCTCCTGCGGGAGTAGTAAGGGTCCACTTTGAGAGCACACTACCTAGCACGTCAACATGTGATATATTTGTGTGTATTTATCATAACCTAACCTAACCCAACTCCTCAGAGCGATGTATGGGAATTTTCGAATTTTCGGTAAAATTGTTCAAAAAGGGAAAGATTCCCGGAAAAAAGGAATATTTCACATACAGTGCTCTGCGGAGTTAGGTTAGGTTAGGTTATGATAAATATACACACATTATCAGTATCTGGTAAATATCATAACCTAACTTAACCTAACTCCACAGAGCGCTGTATGGGAAATATTCTCTTCTCCGGTATTTTCCCCTTTTTAGGACATTTCCCAAAAAAGGGACAATTACCTATACAGCGCTCTGCAGAGTTAGGTTAAGTTAGGTTATGTTATTTACCAAATACAGATAATCTGTGTATATTTATCATAACCTAACCTAACCTAACTCCGCAGAGCACTGTATGTGAAATATTCCTTTTTTCCGGGAATTTTTCCCTTTTTGAACAATTTTACCGAAAATTCGAAAATTCCCATACATCGCTCTGAGGAGTTGGGTTAGGTTAGGTTATGATAAATATAAATAAATATATCACATGTTGACGTGCTAGCTACAGCAGTGTGCACTCAAAATGGACCCACACTACCCCCGCAGGAGCGGGGGTGTGCGAATATTATATCTCAATATCAAAACAAGACCACACTACCCCCACAGGAGCGGGGGTGTGCGAATATTATATCGCAATATCAAAACAATAGTTGCTCCTCGATATTAGTAAGTTCGATATTTTCATCCGATAGATTTATCTCGGATTCCCAAAGTGTCTGCTAGATTGACTGGGTTAGTACTCTTCAGACGGTTGTTTCGTGAGTATGTTGAATTTGCGAAAATTTTTTTTGCGTTTTTATGACGTTTAATGTCATAAGAACAATATATTAAAATAGTAAAAGGATCGGAGGTGAAGGGGAAATAGTAAATAATTACCGCCAAGGTTACAATTAACACTAGTCTTATGGGCAGCCTGGATTTACATTTATTTAATCATAAGAACACTGAAGACTTTTTAGCTTAAAGTTGTTTTCCTTACAAAATATATAATTCTTATCCATATGTGTTGTATTATATTAACTCTGATAGTAGGTAACAGCCTTTTATTTTTATTATTCACCCAAATTTGCAATTAGGCTATACCGGTACTGCGCACAGTTACCTTACCCAATGCGCACAGTGACACACCAGTCGGGGAACTGGGCGCTTCTGCATACTTTGACATTAATTTCTGTACAAATAATGGTTGAATCGATTAAATTGGAATTTCCTCCTAAGAAACGAATAAGCTAAATGGGGAGCAGTTATATGTATTCGTTTGAAGTTTAACTCAAAATGAAACAGTTTTACATACCTTTCCGTCGTCAGTACTTTGGTTTGCTAGCATATAACTAGTTTCGGGACTGCTGTTCCATTTTCAAATCTGTCGTCGATAAATTAAAATATGAACACATAGTCACAATATATACACTAACACAAGCCAAGGACAAGTCCAAACAGCGGGATACGAACACGCGGAATGCTACAATGTGACAAGGTACATTGGTAGGAGGTAAGTTAGTCATGTAGGCCTAGGTATTGGAGGTAGTCTTGTCACAGCCATCCGCGTGTTCTTGTCCCGCTGTCTGGACTTGTCCTTGGTCGACCAAACCAAATAAATATTTGTTTTAATCGTAGCGTCCGTTTGTGTTGTGTTGGTGTATATATTGTGACAAAGTTATGTGATCATATTTTAATTTAGCGACGCCAGATTTAATAATGGGACAGTAGTCCCAAAATTAGTTATCTGCTAGTAAACCAGAGGATTGATTGATGATAGGGTATAAAAACCTGTTTTATTTTGAGTCAAACTTCGATCCTAGAGGCAATATGAATAAATTGAAGTTTAACTATAAAAATCTTTGAGTACGGTATGATGGATTTAACTTAGGTGTGCCCAGTTTCCCCACTTGCCCCTAAATAGGCCTTAGGTACGATACATAAAGTAATAATGGTTTCTTAATGATTATTTGTTAGCGCCTAAAAATTATGCAAATTTTGAAGAGAATATTGAAGAATGTATTGAATTTTATCATTCGGTTAACTGAAGTGTGGTAAATAAACTCTTTATTTAAAGATACTATAATCTTGATGCTAGGTGGAAAGAAAAATCAGCTTCATCGTGTACTTTAGTTACTATTGAATTAATAAAAAGCGTATGACGTACGATTAGGTAAATAAATCAAATCTTTAAAAACTCAACCTAAATTGCCGTATGAACTGAAACTTACAGTGCCTGATGAGTGTATATGGTACATTAAAAGTAGGCATATGACGTAACTATGTGCTTTCAGGAAATTTTTAGGCCTAGTTTGTTTGCTAATCAATTAGGTATTTAAATTAGCATGTGTCTCTGTTTAGGAGCTGATCAGAATCAGTTTGCTGAGGCCAAAGTAAAACATATTGATTTCATGGATTGGCTAAAACCCCAAATAAATTAACTCTTCATAAGAAGAGAAATCCAGGTAAAACTATAAAAACAATTCTGTATATTAAATAAGGTAGGTTAGAAAACTATGATTAGGTAACGTAGGCTACTTCATTCGATTATGCAAGGTCTATGATAGCCTTAACACCTATCAAAATGATCACAATTTAGTTACTTACACAATTGCCTGAATAAGGTGTCATAAGTTAAAATCAATAATAAGGGCCTAGATATAATAACCATTTTACATTCAAAGTTAACAGGATCGGTTGATTTTTTTGTGTGTTAACATGGTCAACACTGAATTTGCTATTTTTTACTTATGTCTATTCTGTGTGTATGCTAATTTCAATATTTAAAATGAAAGAAAACAATATTTTAACTAAAATAATCCATTTAAAAACATGATTTTTCTATTCCATTTCAAAGGTTTTAAAAATTACAGGTCAGGAACGGCACCAGTACGTCATTCTAAGCCAATGGGTTAAGAGTTAAGTCTTTATATCTATTACCTGATTGTATATTGATGAAACTTTGTATGTTGCTTGGTTGTGGTTTATTGATATTTACACAAAAAGATTTTTTACTATCCGCGAAGCCACAAACTTGCTTACTTAGCCCTAATGTTATTTTAATGAAGAATACGGTATGTAAAGTTTGATATATCTCCCTCAATTATAAACTTAAATTAATAAAACTTGGTATGTAGCTTCATCTGGTTGAGTTTTACTGATAATTCCATAACATCACATTTCTCATCCTCCTTGACTCAGCGTTAATATGGAGAGTGAATAAAATGTTATTTATCACTTATATTTATGAAAGTATTTTCATGAAAATTGGCAAGTGGCTTTATGTGGTAGATATATAAATTGGCATTGAAAATTCGCTGATAATGCTGGTTTTCTGTGTGCGGGGTATTATTTGTTATCCTTTTTGTCTTGATTTTATTTTTTAGAATACGTTAGGCTACTGGCTACCGCATTTATCATTTTATTTTTTCCGCATAATTAATTATTAATACAATTATTTGCTCATCATCTTCATGCACTACGGTACAAATTTGAGGGTGTCCAAGGGGTCAGGTCTACTGGAAACTAGGGGTGAATAGACTCTGCAACTGATTTGCCAAAATTGAAGACCACTTATGCTTTTTGATGTTTCTTTAAGCACTTAAACTGTACCTTATAAACACATGGCTACACAAAATGTTCAATGACATATTTACCAAATATAATGTTAAATTTGCAATATTGCTGACAATTTTCTTTTACATTTTTCAACATTAATATTCATAACATTATATTTCATTTTAGTGTGAATGATTTGTGGTTACCAGTAACTGTAATATAATCATTAACAAGGCGACTGAAATGGCAGCAGCAGAAATAAAATGAGTTTTCACGCTGGGACGGGGGTATTTTATTACTAGAGAAGACATTTTTAATGTTTGGTCTTGTTTACTTCCCAGTTCATTTCTATCTTTTTTTAGCGAATTTCCTCTATAGGGAAAAGCTATTACAGTAGGTAGCATGGTAAGACTTAACGCCGAGACTATGATCACTTTTTGTTTTGAGGTCCCCGTATGCCAAACACATAAGTTGTTTAGATTTATACATATGCGTCCATTACCTCGATAAATTTTGAAATAAATGCCCAATTTTGATTAAATTTGGCCTAAATGTGGAGAGTAACATTTATGACTTTAGTTCGAAAACCAGATCGATCAGGCTATGGAAAGAGAGTTCAAAATAGGTAAAAACCACCTAGTACTGGTATATTGATATTTGCACAAAAATTTGTTTTTTGTTGATTATCCCCGTAACAGCAAACCTGCATACTCAGCCATGTGTTATTTTTATGGAGAATAAGTAAAGTTTTATATCTATCTCCCGTAATTATGAACATAAATTATTAAAACTTGGTATGTAGCTTCACCTGATTGAGTTATATTGATAATTGCTTAAAAACACATTTCTTATATTTCTTATTGCTGCAAACCTGCGTACTCAGCCTTTATGTTATTCTTATAGAGAATAACTCAAATGCTATATATCACTTATTTATAAATGTATTTTTTGAAACTTGGTAAGTGGCTTTCTGTGGTAGTAAGAAACATATAGGGCTATATGCATTAGAAATTTGCTGCGTACGCAGGTTTGTTGCGACAGGGGTATTATTCATATGGAGAGTAAGTAAAGTTTGATATCTCCCTTAGTTATGAACTTAAATTAATAAAACTTGGTATTTAGCTTCACCTGTTTGAGTTATATTGATTATCGCAAAAAAACACATTTCTTTCCTTCCTTTTTTTAGCAAATCTGCGTGCACAGCCTTAATGTTATTCTTATGGAGAATAAATAAAATGTTATATATCACTTATTTATGAATTTATTTTTGTGAAACTTGGTAAGTGGCTCTATGTAGTAGTGAGACACATTTATATGCATTGGAAATTCGCTTAGTACGCATGTTTGCTGCAACGGGGGTATTTTTAGATAAAATATTACCCAAGGCTATATGCAGTATTAGCTTAATTTTTTTATTTACAGGAAGCGAGGCCATGATGAAGATGAAAACAGAGAAGGAATTTAATCAACTACCAATACTTACTGTGTGTTTATACAGCCTGGTTTATATGACTTACATTTTTTTATGTACTTATTTTTACTGAAATTATACTGCCATTTTGGTTGAATTCATTACTGTATTTTTTTTTTGTTTAAATCCTTAATTGTTTATATCACATCACCGAACAATTATAAATTGGAATCCATCCTTAAATTTTTTAAATCTGTATTTATTAATTCAACTTTTGTTCTGAGAAATGTTTAGGCCTACACATGCATATATTCATTTTATTATAAACTTGTTAAAACAACTATTTTTTTTAAAGATTTGAGTAAATTTTAATAAAAAGTCCTAAGTTGTGTATATATTTTCAGTGTCAATCCAATTAAGTACATATAATCAGGACATTAGTGACACTTTTACAAATAAATCATGTGATAGTAATGATAAAAATTAGCATAAAATATGACAATGGTAACCAATATAAAGTTGTAAAACATGATTTTAAAGGATTTTGCTTTTGGACTGTGATGTGACAATTTAAAGTTTTGTATGGGTCTAAAGATGACAAAATTACTTTTGACAAAACGTGACATCCATTAAAAAGATATCCTAGGATCACAAGGAAGATTACAGGTATTTAACGTTTATACACTAGTCAACCTGTTTTAAAAAATAACACCAATATGAAGTTAAAACTTTGTTTTCTATGTGCAAGCTGGGCATGGACAATTATAGTATTATTTTTATAAAAGAATAATTTAAAGTTGTCCTGTAATTTATTTTAGAACTGTCTTCCTATCAGATTGTGTGACCATATTGAAAGGTGTCCCATTATTCTATCAGTTTGAATCCCCCAACCCCACAGATATCCCTGCCTACTCCATGATAATTCTGCAGTCATCCTTAGGAGGTGATATATGGCTTCAGGGTACACACTACCTATTACTAGGAGCCTTATGGCCTCCTAAGGATGACCATAGAATTATCATGGGGAGGCAGGGATATCTGTGGGGTTATGCGATTCATACTGATAGAATAATGGGACACCTTTCAATACATGTCAAAGGCATGTCTCCAGTAAATCCTGTGGGACATCCTGGGGATGTCCTAGGGCTTCAGAGTACAATATCCCTTTGTGGACCGAGAGATGTCACCAGTACATCCTGGGGATGTCCTAGGGCTTCAAAATACAATATCCTTTTGTGGTCCGAGGGATATCCCCAGATAATACTGTGGGACATCCTGGGGATGTCCTATGGCTTTCATTATGATGTCCTGATTAGGTCCAAGGGACATCCCATGGTCATCCTGAAGGATGTCCCCAGGATGTCGTGGGGAGAGGACATTTTTGTGTCCTGGGGACATCCTGAGGGTATCATGAGGATATCGTGGGATGAGATAGGGATGATCCTGGGATATCCTGCATATCCCACTGTGATGTCCTTGGGATATCCTGGGGACAATCTTGTGCTGTGTGGGTAATAAGCTAATTGTTTGCTTGTAGCTATAAATAAGAGATCACAATTTGGAAAATTTAAATTTTACTACTAAGAAGATTCTCCTTAATTGGACACAAAAGTTGTCCTCGATTGGTTGACTTAATTATAAAATACGAATAAATAGTGAAACATATCACGCAATATGTTAATAACTATGGAAAACCTGCCGAACATAATTTTACTAGGGCTATATTAATTATAAGTTGTTTAAGCTAGATATGGTTGCTGGCCAGGTTGGATTACTGTCCTTTAGATGGGATAGCGTTGAGGATAAAAGTAACGTGTTTGACTGTGCAAAAAGCAAAAGTGGTACCAAGTTAATCTGTTAATGCTAAAGGGTCGATTTCAGTAATGAGTAACTTAGCTGTTGTTTTGATTGTAAAATTAGTGAAAAAGTATCAACTGCTGCCCAGCAGAGCGCTGACAATCGGGTGAGGTAATACTTAGGACACACAGCGATAAGAATGTGGTTACAAGTACAAATATTGAACATATGATGAGATGATGATGATGATCTTCGATCTTGAATAACTTAGATGTCGGTAAAAGCTATTTTGGCGCTAGCGGCGGGCGATAAGGGAACCTCACCGATAACGCATTTTAGTGACGTCACACGGCTCCTGAAATGTCTCCCGTGTGCCGCACCGCTGTAGAAACTAGAAACATTAATGTGGACGTTAACAGTAGCGGCTCACGTCGGACGTGTACGAAGAGTGGTAGTGGCGCGGTGCTTTGTTTGTGTTGCACCGCGCCGTTGAACTTTTAGGTTAGACTTTTGGCTGTCGTTTGTGGCTGACCTAATCGTCAGTTTGTGTGTCGTGTTAATTTCATGTTTATCCCTGTTTACTTTGGTGATGGTGAGTTTGTAACAATTGTCTAATTTCTATGTATTGGTTAATGGTTTTGGGATTCGTTCACTCTCATTGTGTTATTCTGTGTATCTTTTATCCGATGACATTTATATGAAATAATAAAGAATGCAATGTCACTCTCTATCCCGTCTATAAAAACTTATAATAATTACAACACAAAGTTTGTCCCAAAATTATGGTGGACACCTGAATGCTCCAAAGCAGTGGCTATCAGAAGGAAATGCTTCAGAATATTTACGAATAATATGTCTCCAGTTAATTATAATATCTATAAAGTAGCACAGCTCAAAGCTAAAGAAATAATTAAGAATGCTAAAAGACAAGCCTGGCACAACCTGTGCTCAAGCATTGATAACAACAACAAAACACAAATTTGGAACACAATACGTAAATTGAAATACAACTGCGAGAACTCCAGTAGTAAATTCCTGAAGGAGGACCAAAACCTGGGATATCCCTTCCTTAAGAATGTCACCCCAGACTATGTCCCTCATAATAATGAACTTAATCCGCCACTTATAGTCAGCAATTTGCCTTATAGACCTAACAGGTTCTTATGTAGTATACATGACACAAACAAAATCGACTAAATTTGCATTTTTCTTAAAGATTTTTACCTCTTCAGCCGTTACTGTTCAAAGGCTACGTACACGTCCGACGTTAGCTAATGTTTCTAGTTTCTACAGACTATGAGGAAAACGGCCATAGAGTATACAACATATAAATGAAATGTCATAGATAATAAGTATGTAATAAGTTATGTTTCGTGCTTTATTTTCCCCTTACCCATTATAAGTGACTAAGTGTTGAGAGGTGAGTGAACAAAGTGAACGAGCTCATTCTGAAAGTAGTGCTTTATTTTCCCCTTACCCATTATAAGTGACTAAGTGTTGAGAGGTGAGTGAACAAAGTGAACGAGCTCATTCTGAAAGTAAATGAGCGTAGCGAATGAGGTCACCATGGAGGCAAGTGAACGCGGAGCGAATGAGCTCATCCTGTAGGGAGTGAGCTGGGCAAAGAAGCTTGACTCGAAAACGAATGGTTAATAAAAAACGCTACATCTTCGTATGGTACGTGACATTCGAGCGTACACTTAGTACAGGCATGGTTGGTTGGTGGGCTTGTCACGGGTACTTATTAGGTTAACTAGCTTGGGTTAGGTTAGGTTTGTTAGGTTAAGTGTGGTTTGTTGGGTTTGTTTTTGTTTGTTTTACCATCCAGGTACGGTGGCCGAAGGCCTTGTTTTTGTTTGTTTTGCCATCCAGGTACGGTTGCCGAAGGCCTTCGGCAACCGTACCTGGATGGCAAAACAAACAAAAACAAGGCCTTCGGCCACCGTACCTGGATGGTAAAACAAACAAAAACAAACCCAACAAACCACACTTAACCTAACAAACCTAACCTAACCCAACGCTAGTTAACCTAATAAGTACCCGTGACAAGCCCACCAGCCAACCATGCCTGTACTAAGTGTACGCTGGTATTATACTCCTTATTAGGTTAGGTTAGGTTACGTTAGTTTAGTTTAGGTTAGTTTAGTTTAGGGTAGGTTAGGTTAGGTTAGGTTAGTTTAGGTTAGGTTAGTTTAGGGTAGGTTAGGTTAGTTTAGGTTTGTTTAGTTTGGGGTAGGTTAGGTTAGGGTAGGTTAGGATAGTTTAGGGTAGGTTAGGTTAGTTTACGGTAGGTTAGTTTAGGTTAGGTTAGTTTAGTTTAGGGTAGGTTAGGTTTGTTTAGGTTAGGTTTGTTTAGGGTAGGTTAGGTTAGGTTAGTTTAGGTTTGTTTAGTTTAGGGTAGGTTAGGTTAGTTTAGGTTATGTTTAGGTTAGGTTAGGTTAGTTTAGGGTAGGTTAGGTTAGTTTAGGGTAGGTTAGGTTAGGTTAGTTTACGGTAGGTTAGTTTAGGTTAGGTTAGTTTAGGGTAGGTTAGGTTTGGTGAGGTTAGTTTACAGTAGGTTAGGTTAGTTTAGGTTAGGGTAGGTTAGGTTAGGTTAGGTTAGGTTAGTTTAGGTTAGGTTAGTGTAGGTTAGGTTAGTTTAGGTTTGTTTAGTTTAGGTTAGGTTAGTTTAGGTTAGTTTAGGGTAGGTTAGGTTAGTTTAGGTTTGTTTAGTTTAGGGTAGGTTAGGTTAGGTTAGGGTAGGTTAGGTTAGGTTAGTTTACGGTAGGTTAGTTTAGGTTAGGTTAGTTTAGGGTAGGTTAGTTAAGGTTAGGTTAGTTTAGGTTAGGTTAGGGGTGATTAGTTTTGATTAGGTTAAGTTGGGTTCAGTTTAATTATATCAGAATGGCTAAAAAAAAACTACTCTCGCACAATGAAATGTGATATTGATGCAAGTGCTTTCTCTCAGCAACTCAGATAATACTTTATACAACAAAAATAGTACGTTGTATAGCTTTTACCCTATAAAACTGATGGGTTACATGTACAATCCAAGTTTATACAAAATAAAGAATAACTTTATCATCAAACTTACCAAAAGAGAAGAAGAGCGGCAAATTATGGGGGATTGGCGGGCTAAGTTGCGGTGGTGTGTCGCGGGCCAGGGTGGAAAGTTGAGAGTCTGTAAAAATGAATATGGTAGTTGAAATTCAAAAGCATTCATACATAATTTGATTAATTTCATTATTAAAAACCTAGAGTGAGGTTTAGTAGTGCGTTACCTTAATATTTTGGATGGTACAATTTGGCAGCAGCCAGGTAAAAGTGGTGAATCCGGTCTGTGTCGACAAATCTCCTTTTGAACTGGTACTCTGCCAAATACCCAGCGAAATGTTGGGATTTCACCCCGTACTTCGGGATGTGGTCTCTCACGTCTCTCCAGCTTCTCTCCACCTTGTTGGTGTGGGCGCCAGTTGTAGGGTCAACAAATTCCCTGCTGTGATTTACAGTCAGGTGGTGGAAATTGTAGCTGCTGAGTCTTTGGTAAGATTTCCAGCAATCTGTAATGATGGTCGTACCTGGCCTTACCCACTGACGAATCAGCCGAATAAGGGTTCGTCTGCTTCGGTCTTTTACTGGGATATAAACTGAGAGGTTTGATCCCCGTTCAACGCCCCCTAAAACCCAATTCCCCTTTACTCTTCTTCCCCGGTTATATTTACGTTTTCCAAATTTTGCCTCGTCAATTTCGACAACTTCTCCTGGCCCTCCCAAACGTGTTGAATTTGTGACACAGTAGTCGATGTACACTTCCCTAATAAAACTATACCAGTCTACCACTGTCTGACTGTGCACCCCTAGGTTCCTTTGTAAAAATTCTTGCCGAGGGGGGCCAAAGAAAAGAAAGTGAGTTACTATCTTCCAGAGGGTGCTTACTGGTAATTTTGATTTTTCAAAAAAAGAACCCGCCCGACAAGATCCCCTCCAACCGCACTTTACAGCCTTCTGCTTCCGCTGTGATGTTTTATTCAAGCAACGGAATTGCCAATTCCCTTGCTTCAAAATGACCCAGTTGTCACACCACGGGCACTTAGTCAATTTACTTACAATTCCGTGGTTAATAAGGAATTCCAAAATTTGTTCTTCAGAGAAAGAAATACTTTTAAAATAGTTTACTTCACAATACTCACAAAGTTCCGCCATTGATAGATCACAACTAAACAGGATTCATTCTGTTTACTTAAAATTAACATAAAACATGTGTTTTGGTAATAATCTGTTTATTTTAATTTAAAACATCTGTTTATTTTAATCAACAACTTAAGCTCTTAATCATAATACCAAACAATACAGGTGCAGTCGAGCTATAGTTAAGGCTTCGCGTTGGCAAACCTGCTCCAAGTAGAAAAAACAAAATGGACGTTAATAGAGTTTATTTAAGTTCGTAATTTTAGTTTTCATCTTAAAAGTTGTTATTTATTTCTTTTTCCTGACGTTTAGTTATTTTATGAACATATTGTAATTATCTCTATTGTTTTCTTGTGTTTTATTTTTAAACAAGTTCTTAGAAGTCTCTTGCAGACAATTCCATCCTGCAATTCGAACGGTCCTCCCCTCAAACCACTAGTCGGCAGAAGAAATTGGAATCGTCCAAGTTTGTTTTACTATTTTCACCATTAAACCAAGTTTGTTTTACTATTTTCACCATTACAACGGTCTTTCCGCGTAAAAATATTACTTTTTTCGTGTTTTTCAGGTCAAGATCTACAAGAAAAATGCAAATTTAGTCGATTTTGTTTGTGTCATGTTTACTACATAATTACCGACCTAACACATTAGAAGATAAGTTCACTTTAGATGAGTTAGACAAAGCTATACAGTCGAGGAAAAAAAATACCAGTCCTGGAATTGATGGTGTAAATTACACGGTAATAAAGACGCTCCCCACTTCAGCCAAAACACTGCTTCTCACAATATTCAACAACATTTGGTTAGGAGAAGACATTCCAGTAATCTGGAGGAGTATTAAAATAAGTGGAATTCTAAAACCAGGTAAAGAGAGATCGAATGATACCTCCTATAGACCAATAGCCCTGATTCCATGTTTTATGAAAATTTTTAATCTCTTAGTTAAGAACAGACTTGAATGGATAATCAGCAAGCATAAACTAATCCCTAGCAGCCAATTTGAATGTCAAAGGAAAAAAGGCTGCTCAGACTACTTGCTACAGTTTGCAACAGAAACCCAGATAAATTTAACCAAGGGCAATTCCTCTGTTCTGGTATCCCTTGACCTCAGCTCTGCATATGACCATGTGTCTCTGCCTGCCCTTATCACTAGATTATTCATATTAAATATACCAGCTAGATTCATACTACATCTCCATAAGTGGCTAAGTCACAGAGTGATTTATTTTTCATCAAACCAGTAAATAATGGCCAGAACCACCTGCAGGGGGCTCCCTCAAGGCAATGTGTTTCCTTTGTTATTTGCACTGTATATATCCAACATCAACCAAAGCATTCCTAATAATATTCATTTACTTCAATATGCCGATGATATTTCTTTAATATGCAGCCTCAGGAATATATCAGACACAATTACAACTCTACAACAAACATTATCTGAATTAGAAAATTACTTTGCTGCTCTATCATTAGAAATTAATCCCTCCAAGTCCAAAGTAACTGTATTCTCTAGGAAAAGACAACCAGAATCTTTGCCAACCTTGTTTGTAAGGAATAATGCAATCCCAGTGAGTGATAATTCTTGGTTTGTAATAATGTTCTTTTTGATAAACAGTTTGGCTTCCGCAAAAACACCTCCACTGTTGATGCAATGTTCAATTTTATTTCTACTGTTTCTAAAGCACTTGACGACCGTAAACAGTTTTTGGATTGTTCTTAGATCTGAGCAAGGCTTTTGACATGGTGAACCACAGCCTTTTGCTAAAGAAATTGGAACATTTTGGTATTAGGGGTGTTGCTTTGGATTGGATTACTGCTTTTATCCTTGGGAGAACACAGACTGTGCAAATCAATTATATCGACCAACGAGGCTGTATTGCTTCACAGAAATCTGAAGAAGTAGTAGTTGACTCTGGAGTTCCTCAAGGTACGGTCCTTGGACCGATCCTCTTCTTGATGTTTATCAATGACATTGCTGGTAGTGTACCTAGATGTGACCTGTGTCTGTTTGCCGACGATACATCGCTCAGTATCAGCGATGTATCTCGAGAAAATCTTGAAATCAATGCATTCTTGCAGAGTAGTCTTCTTCAGTGGTTGGCTGTAAACAAACTTTCTGTAAATTCCGATAAAACCAAGTTTATTGATTTTAAATTAAGAAATTATGATGGCATTTCGGATGGTTCAAATATTAATTGTAGGAGATTTTGAAATAGAGGCATGCAAAAAAAATGATTTTTTAGGACTTATCATAGATTCTTAACTTGATTATTTCAAACACATTAACAAGGTCTCCGGAAGGATGAATAGTGGTATTTTTACTCTTCGAAGACTTGCTCAGTTCACTGATACTAGGGTTCTTCTAACTGCTTATTTTTCTTGTTTGTATCCACACATCAGGTATGGCATTCCAATTTGGGGTGCCGAATCAACTCGTACAAAGAAACTGTTTCGGTTACAAAAGAAAGCAATACGACTGATTTTTGGAATGGCAAGGCTTGAGTCGTGCAGAGGGGTTTTTTCTGAAAATAACTTACTGACTTTCCCCTGTATTTATATTTTTGAAACTCTTTCATTTTTGGTTAAAAACAGACACTTTTTTCAGACACATTTCTAGGTTTAATTTTCGTAATGCTGGATCCCTGGCAATTCCCCGTCACAACACTACCTTTTTCAAAAACCAGACTTTGTATGCAGGCATTAAATTATACAATTCCCTCCCATCCAATCTCATGGCAGTAACTGATGTGGGTAAGTTTAGGAGGAGGCTGAGATCCTTTTTGGTTGCTAAGGAATACTACAGTGTGTCTGAGTATTTTATTGACAAGAAATAATTATTGTTTTTTTACCGTTGACATACATAATTTTGAATGTTTTGTACATTGTGCTATAAATTAGTTATATTTTCTATGTCACATTACTTTTGCAAATGACGTTTGTCAATGCTTGTAAAAGTCGAATGGCAATAAAGATCTGATTTCTGATTTCTGATTTATGATTTCTGATACTCAAAAAGTCCTTGGTATTATATTTGATAGACAATTTACCTTTAAAGCTCACGTTAATCATCTAGTCAATCAAGGCTTAAATGACTTAAATATTCTCAAGTCCCTTGCCTGCTCAAGATATGGTGTTCACCCTCAGCTGCTGACCTAGGTATACATCAGTATAATAAGATCCAAGCTGTAATACTGCTGTTTTTTGTTCAGCCATTTACCTTTAAATATTTTGAATAAACTTGACACTGTCCAAAACCAAGCACTTAGAATAATAACAGCCCCAATTATTCTTTAAAACTACCCCAGTCATAGCCCTACAGATGGAAACATGCATCCCACCACTCAAGCTTAGAAGAGAAATGCTTAGTCATAAGTTTATATTTAAGATCATAGATAATTACAATCACCCTAGTCATTTTAATATAAATCACCTATGCCTGCTTGCAGACAACCACAGATATTGGACTAAAAAGGTGAAGCCTATTTATATGGCAGCTGCAAACAACATCTCTAGCCTAATAGCTCATAACCTCACTAAGGAGGAACCACTATTAAATGTTTTAACCAATCCATTATCAATGACTCCAGTTAAACTCACTACTAAGGATAGCCTATATGATAAACTTGGAAATTTGAACAAGCGGGATCTACCAGTTTTACTCAAGCATTTTTGGAAGTAATTAATACAGAATTTAAAGACCACTTCAAGATATATACGGATGGCTCCAAGAATAGTCGGGGAACCGGAGCAGCTGTAGTATGTCAGGAACTGAATATAAATAAATCCTTCAAATTACCTAGCTTAGCAAGTAGCTATACAGCTGAGTTGTATGCTATTTACAAGACTGTTAAAATAGCCTCTCAATACACTGGACTAAAGTTTCTTATTTGCACTGACTCTAAATCGGCTATATTATCCATAGCCAAGCCAAGCCAAGCTCCTAGATTATGAAGATAGTATTGCAGCTCAAATAATTGCCCAGGTAATTAAGCATGATCTAGAAATTATTATCCAATGGACTCCAGGACATGTAGGCATTCCAGGTAATGAGCTAGTAGATAAGCTAGCTAAAGAGGCAATCACCTCTGGTGGTGACTTACTTGATTTTAGGTTACCAATCGGTGATTATGTCTCTGGACTAAAAAGAAACATGGCATCTTCCTTTCAAACTATTGTGGCAGATAGCAACAAAGCAACATGGTATAAAAGTGTTCAAACAGGTTACTACAACCAGGCTTAGTATAGTAGGTGCCAACTCTCTAGATCAGACATCATAACCATTAATCGATTAAGATTTGGACATGGCCTAGTTAACGAGACATTGCACAGAATAAAACTATCACCCTCCCCTAAGTGCCTTAGGTGCACAATGAATACAACGGAAAACTTTCAGCACTTGATTTTCGAATGTCCCACCTTTGAAAGTTTCAGGGAGAACATGTGTATGGAACTTCAGAGAGCTAATTTCAGACAACCCCTTTTGCTTAGAGAAATATTAGGAAAAAGCGATTTGAAAATCATGGTAGAAATAGTGAGGTTTTTAAAACAAATCAAACAAGAGATCTAAAAAAATACAAAAATACAAAAATCACAAAAAAAACACACACACAAAAAAAAACATTGTCACAATATACTCCAAACATTAATGTTTTCCTTCTCATGGGTGCTTCTCTATCTACTCCGCAAGGTCTATCCTCTTTCGGGTTAGGAAGCCGCCTGACAGACCTCTGGCGTGAAGAATTCTAATCCTAGTGTAACCTAACCTTGTCATAGTATCCTATATATGCCAAAGACCTTTCCCTCTAGATATATCTAGATAATCTTTATTGTGATTGACCACAGACTCTATATGTGTATTTTTTATAAACAAAAATACACAATATAGCCTAACAGAAAAAACTCCTGTGCTCATTTATGTATACTTACTAATCTATTATTGTTTGGGTACTTTGGTATTATACGGATGCCACCCTTATGCAGCGCGCTGCGGCAGTTATGTTAGGATGGGTTATCATAAAAATGATTCTAGGACTTTCCTTGTTTTGTTACGAATCGAATGATACCTGATGAGTCATACTTCCGGCCGCCAAACCCCCTCCAAATAGGCCAAGGTCAGGTCGTTGACCGGAGCGCGCGCATCACCTGTCACCGCCTGTAATCTGGGTCCTGGGTCAGTGTCATGAGTGATTTATTGCCGTGCACTACGTTACATTTGTTTTCATAATGAGTGACGTTCTTTTCGTGTGGGATTTACCTCGAAATGAAGAGGAAACCGTACGTATTTTTATGATAACCCATCCTAACATAACTGCCACAGCGCGATGTATATTTGGCGGCGTACCTGTGGCGATCGGGTCTGCCTGCTAGCGGCGGCGACGCATTCAACACGATCCTAGCGGACATCGCTGCCTTTTGGGAGGCACAACACAAAGACCGCTCATCAGAATGATGTAAAATTTGTACAGTAAGTCAATAAAAGGACGTTTTTTCGAATTATGTAGTTATCCTTTGTATCCGGTAAAAATTTAACCTCCAAAAATAGTGGCATCCGTATAATACCAAAGTATCATTGTTTGTCTAATTCCAGAAACAGTCTGCCTTCCATAAGGTCAGCCACAGTGGAAATTAGCCTAACACATTGAAGAATCTAAGTACCTAACTGAAATATTTTTCTCAAGTGAAAGTGAAAGTGTTGAAGTGAAAATAAAAAAGTATTAATCCAAAAACAGAGGAAAATTCTTATTTATTGTTCTTACGGACCCATGCAACATTTAATGCAGGTCCTGCTTTTATAAAGCGAGAGAAAAAACATAAGAACCTTATGGAATAATCTTGAAAATGTTCGAAGAGTCCGACATTGAAGACGTCGATGGCCTACCGTCTGGCAGTGACGAGGAGTACCGGCCAAATGAAGAGGAGCTGGACACGTCTGATAGGGAAGACGTCCCTGCTGCGGTACTTCTTTTCCCGGCAACCGAGTTCCCTGATTCCCCCCCTCCGCTAATTCCCATAGAAGAACTGCCTGCCCCCCCTGCAAGAAAGCCCCCAGCAAAAAAGCCAGCAGCCCAGCGTCTCGTCATGACAGACGAGTTGCTGCTAAGGGAGATAGGGACCGGACCACCACCTAAAGTCCCGAGGGTTGCTGCCCCCCCAGAAGACGCCGGCCCAGAACTGCCCCCACAAGACATCCAACGGGAAGGACCGCCATGTCAGGAGCTCCCGTCCGGACCCCCCTGGGTAAGGGTCTACCCACCTGAGCAGGCAATGGACGTAAGTTCAAAATTTACAGTAAATAATCCTGGACCCACTTGTGAACCTTCTCTGAACCCTTTGCACTACTTTTTTTTGTTTTTCACTGAGGCTATGTGGAAGTTGTTTGTCACTGAGACAAACAAGTACGCCCGCAGAAAAGTGGCACAGTTGGAAAGGACTGGATTGATGTCCCCACAATCCCGCTTTCGCAGATGGGTCGATGTCACAGTGGACGAGATGAAAAAGTATATTTCACTCTTGTTGAGCATGGGCCTAACTCGTCGGAAAAATCAAACAGACTATTGGAGTAATGATCCTGTACTCCATGTACCTTTTTTCTCCCGAACAATGACGTTTAGAAGGTTTCAACTAATAACTTCTATGCTTCATCTGTCATCTCGTGTGTCTCCACCCATGGGCCAAGTAGGATATGACACATGGGTAAAGATACACAAGTTCCTGGACATGATGAACGAAGCATTCAAGTCGTATTTTATTCCGTTTCAGAACGTATGTATTGATGAAAGCATGATAGGTATGAAAAACGGAAAAACTTTCATTCAGTACATGCCTAACAAACGCCATTCAAGGTTCGGAATAAAAAAGTTTGAGCTGTGCGATAGTAAGACTGGTTATGTCCTGCAGTCCGTACTTTATTCAGGAAAATGCTTTTTGTCTGCGGGGAATGATCCCTTCACCCAGAAAGTCGTTGAATTCCTGATGGGCAAAGTGGGGTTGCTTGACAAAGGCTACCACTTATTTACTAACAACTTTCATACGAAGGTCTTGTTATCCCGCTGGTTGACCACTAGAAACACCTTTTTGACAGGAACGGTCAACAAGCGGAGTAAGGATCTGTCGAAGGTTGCGTTGGATACCGTGCTACAAGTTGGTGAGAGTTTGTATTTCAGAAGGAGGTTTGACGCTTCGGCGTCAGTCCTACTTGTGAAATTCAAGGAACGGACAACAAGAAAACCGGTTCACCTCATATCAAATTGTATGCATGCTGAAGACGTACCGGTTACTAGTAAAAGTAAGCGTGTGTCAATCAAGCCCGTTGTCATAAAGGTTTATAATGAACAGATGGGTGAGGTGGATTTCAAAGATAAAAGTTTTTACCATTTGTCATGTACACGGACATCACGTAAGTACTGGAGGAAGATAGTGTACAATTTCATCGACATGGCTCTGTTGAACGCGTACCTTCTGTACTCGGCTCAACATCCCAATCCGTTGCCCAGGTCAAAATTCAATGTCGAAATAATTCGTCACCTATCGACCTCCGGAACGCCTCTTCCCCCTCCGCCCATTGTCGGTCCAGGCGGGGACAACCCTGACAACCCTCAGCCTGTCCGCCATGCCCACAACATCGAGCTTCTACCGAATAAACAGAGGAGAGTGTGCGAGCCCTGCAAAGGAAATGACGGGGCACAACTTCGTGCAGTTCGCGGTGGGTACTGGTGCACGACATGCCATAACGGCGTGCACAGGATCTGCATAGACAGGATGTCAACGATTCCCTGCGTCGTGCAAGCTCGACGGGGGCGTCGCCAAATCTAATGACATGGGGATTTTGGGAGGGGGTGAGTGAAATTTTGATTTTTTTTTATAATTGTAAGGCATGCTATGCTAGGCCTATCATTCATAGTATCGTGTGTATATGTTTTAGCGAATTTCCCCTATAGGGAAGAAGCTATTACCGTAGTCGGCATGGTAAGACCTAGGCCCGGGACCATGATAACTTTTCGTTTTGAGGTCCCCAGATCCCAAAAACACCATTCGTTCGAAACTGTATATATATATACATATATGTATATATATACTATATATATATCTATATGTTTCCGTGGGTGCGATAACTCTCGTATAAAAGGTCCGATTTTGTTGAAATTTGGGACAAACGTGTAAAGCAGCATTTATGACTTTAAGTTCGAAAACCAGACGGATCGACCTATCCGAAGGGGTATTTTGGGGGGGTTTTGTACCCCAAAAATGGGTTTTTTGAGTTTTTTACATACAATTTTTGAAAAAGTAAAATTTGATTCTTTCCCATTGGAATCAGCTTAAAAAGACGCACAATTTGATGTTTTAATCA
This sequence comes from Allygus modestus, assembly GCA_963675035.1. NCBI lineage: Eukaryota > Metazoa > Arthropoda > Insecta > Hemiptera > Cicadellidae > Allygus > Allygus modestus. The sequence goes on from OY776114.1 coordinate 60,421,313, forward strand.
TTGCTCTACGTCAGTTGGTTACTGAGATATTGAAAGTGCTAAACACAGTACGTTGTCCAATGTTATTCTTATGGAGGATAAGAAAAATTGTGTATCTCGCTAATTTATCAACTTATCCTGACGAAACTTGGTATATTGCTTCATTTCACTGTGGTCTATTGATATTTGCATGAAAACCCATTTTTTTGCCCGATAGTTCCCGTAGCAGCAAACCTGCATACTCAGCCCCATGTTATTCTTATGGAGAATAATTAACGTGTTATCTCCTTTAATTATGAACATAAATTAATAGAACCTAGGTATGTGGCTTTACCTAGTTGAGTTATATTGATATTTGTATAAAAGCCCATTTTTAGTGTTCCTTATTTCAGCAAACTTGCATACTCAGCCGCCATGTTATTCTTATGGAGAATAATTAAATGTCATAAATCGTTTATTTATGAATGTATATTGATGAAACTTGGTATGTGGCTTTATGTCGTATTAAGGTAAATTAATGTGCATTGGAAATTCGCTGAGATGCAGGTTTGCTGCTACGGTGGTATTTGTTGTTTGTATGAATTAAACCAATAGTTTTTATTTATATTGAAATCAGTATAATTAATCAGTTAGCAACTTATGCAATTGATTGATTTTCAAGTAATTTTTTCATTTATTTCTTATGATTATTTCAAGAACTTGCATTAATACCTAATATTAACAATGTTAAAATGTAATACTCCAAAGATGCAGGTTTTAAAAATATTTTTATCCATAGTATAGTTATTTATTTGTTTAATCAAATTAATAATAATAATTGTATATGACCTTAATTATTACTCAATAATTTGTTTATGATACATTAAAATTAATAACTAAATTAGTATATATGACGGTACATTGTACCGTACCGAATTTGTACCGAGAACTGAGGTACAAAATCTTTTACCGTACCGATCTGAAATTGTTGGTACCGCAGACCCCTACTTAAAATCCCCTCGGGCTACGCCCCGTGAACGTCCTAAGTTTCAATGTTTACATTTGAGAATAAAGTAAACATTCAGAAACTGTAATGCAAACAGATGTGGATACTTAAATTTGACAGCTTAAAGAGCAGAAGCAAGAACAGCTGTTTCAAGATAACTAAAGTGCAAATTGCATTGACTGAAGAACGGGTAAAGAAAACCCCCGTGCGAAGAGCGGGTACGTCAGCTAGTTATGTATACAATTATCTTAAAATTATTTACTAGCCTAATTAACATTTTTATATGGTGATTTACATAATATGATAGGCCTATATACTCTGTTTCTGGTGGGGAATAAAAATATATTTCTCACACCTAAACTTTATTGTAACTAAGTCCAAATTATCAGGGTAAATAGATGAGATGTTTCATCTTATGGGGGTTTTACATTAGAAAAGCCTGTTATTCATTTGTTGGTGTACTTTTATCATCCCCAGCAACCTCACGCATACTTTAAGTCTGCCTGGACCTTCTCCTAACCAATATAATGCACAAAATTGTATTCCACCATAGCAGGTAAATGAAACCAGGAGCATCAGAATAGCCAAAAAAATCAATGATTTCAGCTTTAAAAAAAAATTGTAATAAATGTAAGTTTTTACACTGATTTTGAGTTTTTTAAATTTTTGTTATGTGGAAATTGACTTCCCTCACGTCAGCATGCTGCGTGCGAACTCGTTTTTAGTTTTATCAAACTATTAATTAAAGTAAGTAGTCTCATTAATAGTAAATAATGTAAATTGCAGAAGACAAAGTTCTGGTGTTTGTGGAGACGAAGCGCAACGCAGACTTCATCGCAGTGTATCTCTCTGAACAACAGATCCCCACCACCAGCATCCACGGGGACCGGCAGCAGAGGGAGCGGGAGATTGCTCTCAACGACTTCAAGTACAACCGGATGAGGGTTCTGGTGGCTACAGCTGTCGTCGCGCGTGGTCTAGGTGAGGGGAAGAAAGCAATGGAAACTACCCTTATACTGGAATAATTATTGCTGAAATTAAATGAGAAAATTACTTTTCTCTTTAAATTAAAATAGACTTCACGAGCCGAGATATTTCAGTAGAGTCGATAGTTCGGCCGTTCAATACTCCGGCACGTCCAATAATCCGGCGCTGTGTTGATGCAGACGAGTCTGTAGTTTTTCACTCAGTCCCTAGCATTAGCATAGTTATAACTTTTTATTAAGGCTATGGTAGATAAAAAATTGGCCATAAAACAGTTATCAAAACTAGTATTGCGTGAAAAAAGTTGACATGAGGCCAAAGCCTCTGATTTTCCCCTGCTTAGAGGTGTGTCGCGGCAGCTAGAATGTAACTATTTAGTTCTAGTTCTCAGGGAGTCAAAACAATTCCAAGTAAACAATAATTCAGATAGCTGCAGCTGTTTCGCTTAAGTAGCAGCTCGGCACATCTCAAACCCTGATAGTTTACGTTCAAGGTACCACCCCTCACCCCGACGTCAGCACCCGGTCCTCCACCTCTGGAATTTTGCAAGACTCGCTTGTCTGAGATTCTCTTTTCATATATAAACTAAATATATTCTTCAAGATGTTGCACTCGGTGGGGTAAATAAAGTCTGTCCTGGTTCTTGGATTTTTTACATTAATTTTTAAAACTGTAAATAGACGCTGTCTGATACAACGTTTCAGGATGTAAAATTTGTTGTAAAGTAACAATAATTATCTCAGCTTTTTGTGGGTTAGATGCCAGTTTGAGTGAAGCGATATTTTTGTTGTTAACTAAATTTTATCCAGAATTGTCAAGATAGCTACCCAATGTCTTATTGCATCTTAGGCCAATATTGTACATTTGTAATACTTGGTGTAATCATGATTGTTGAGAAATTTTGCTAGGTTGTAATCACAACAAGTTTTTGACAGTTAAATCATTGTTAGTTTTAGTTTATTAACAGTCTGCCGTGAGCTGTTTGTACTGCTTGGAGGTTTTCAGTGTACTTTTCTTTTTTATTCATGCTGCTAAATTTGTCTTTGATTTTTCATGCATGCCATGAACACAGCTGATTTTGTTATGAAATGGAAGAAATTAAGTATACTCCTGGCAAGATATATTATACTAATTTTAAAAAAAGGTTGTAACATGATTGGAATTCTGTGATCGTTGACATGATGCCTGGACTAACATAAGTATTGCATCATATTTAATAATGTAGGCCTATATTAATATAATGCATATTTGTGCTTCAGATATAAAGGGTGTGGCTCACGTTGTGATAGTAAAAAACCTTTTCCGCCGTGAAATAAAATCACAACCTTAATTCCTATTCACATAAATAAATATAGTTTTCCCCTCCATCTAAAAAAAAATATTCCCAATGATGCCAGAGTTGTTTCTTGCGCAGTGGAATGTGTAGGCTAGTTTGCAATGAGAATTTTGTATTTTTACACCCAGAACCACTGTGGACCTGTAAATGTTGATGACACTGGTTCTTCTGTCATTAAATCGTGCACTCAAGAAAAATCAATTTAAACACTGTATTACCTGTAAACAATATAACTACCTAATATACCAATTCGTTATTAACTCAAGATAAAGGATATTAAAATAAAATAAAATAAAATCTCAATAGTGTAAGTAATAGGTGTGTATATTTCCCTACAGCTCTACACTTCTAATTAGGCTACTTTGTATGCTGAATTAAAATTTAGGTTTATTTTTGACCATGCTATCCTAATGATAATGAAAATGTTAGAATAATTCTATTTAGTTATACAAGTATGTACTAGTTTTTGTGCCCAGTGCTCTAACTCAACTTTACTGGCAACAGGTGCGAGAAATTTTTCCTTTACAAGTTACAACAGTTCTTTATCAGCTGTGGTCCCTAATCTTAAAGATGGTTCAGCATGAATATTTTATTTGAGGCTCATGTCGGTCGGCATATAACACCTGGGTCCTGGCCAGAACTCATGTAAGCAAAACCCACTATGCTATATCCTCAGAGGCTTTTTGCATTTTGTGAGTGATTTTAGCCTCAGCCCTATTCTTGGGGACAATATATTTGCTTAATTATTTATTGAACCAGTTTAATTAATTGAGGACACTTTATTACCATGCACGACCTTGTACACTCATCTTTTTGAGCCTATAAAACGTTATATGAATCAGTATTATTTATTTTGAAACCATCAAGAAGATCAGTTTTTTTTATTTAACCACAGCAGACAAATCACTCTATTGAAAATATCAAACGGCAAAGCACCTGATTCCAATATTGAAACAAACTTGTGGGCAAATTAACTTAATATTTAAATAAATAATCGCATGGTGACACACCTTATTAATGTATAAACTCTACTCAGTAACACTTAAAGATTTAATATGAAAAAATCTTATTAACTTAATCCATAACTTATTTTCACACCTTATATTCCAGTATTGTATCTTCCTTCCAAAAGCAATACCCCCGTCGCAGCAAACCTGCATACTCAGCGAATTTCCAATGAATATATAACATAACACATTAAAACACTTAACAGGATTCATAAGAAATGTATTCACAAACAAGCAATATTTAAAATATTAATTATTCTCCATAAGAATAACATTGGGGATGAGTACGCAGGTTTGCTGCAACAAGGCACACAAAATAATGGGTTTTTATGCAAATATCAATATAACTCATCTTAGTGAAGTCACATACCAAGTTTCATCCATATACATTCATAAATAAGCGATATATAACATTTTAAGTATTTTCCATAAGAATAACATGGGGACCAAGTACCTAGGTTTGCTGCTACAGGAACCATAGGTGAAAAATTGTTTTTTGTGCAAACAACAATAAACCACAACCAGATCAAGCCATATACCAAATTTCGCCAGTTTATGTTCATAAATAAGCGAGATATACAATTTTTCCTTTTCTCCATAAGAATAACATTAGACAACGTTCTGTGTTTAGCACTTTCAATATCTCGGTAACCAATTGACGTAGAGCAATGATCAAAATACCAAATTGTTGTTTTTTTAAGCTGAATTCAATGGTATAAATTAAAATTTGATTTATATTAAAACTACATGTGAAAACCCCAAAAAACACATTTTTGGGGTACAAAACCCCCCAAAAACCCCCCTTCGGATGGTGTGATTCATCTGGTTTTCGAACTCGTTCAAATAAATGGTACTTCACACATTTGTACCAAATTTCATTAAGATCGGACCTTTTTTACGAGAGTTATCGTGCTTACGGACACATATAAATATATATAAATATATATATATATATATATATATATATATATATATATATATACACATATATACAAATTTGAACGAATGGTGTTTTTTGCATCTGGGGACATCAAAATGAAAAGTTATCATGGTCTCGGGCTTAAGTCTTACCATGAGACCTACGGTAATAGCTTCTTCCCTATAGGGGAAATTCGCTAATATAAAAAATATATTTATTTTAAAATTGTGCCAGAAGGGCCAGAACAGTTTTTTTTATTGCAAATTACTACATAATTAGATTTATATGAAAACAAATTATTTTAATGCTTAACAACTTTTACAAGTGCCAGATGGGCCAAAAATGCTTATTCTTATATCACAGTTACTACAACAGAATCTATATTAAACAGAAGGTTGGCTGCCTTAATACTAATATTCGTTAATAATATATTAAACAAATTATTTTAAACACTCACCAACACACATACATGACACAACAGGACAAGGGAACACGTGGCGACAACGGCTACCTCAGAACACAAATTTTTTAAATTAATATATTTACACGGCAACGGCTGAGGGTGTCGAAAATAGCGATTTTTTATGAAATTTGAGTGATTTGCACTGCAAATTCAGAGCGACTGCCGAATCAGAATTGCGGACTACATTTCGCGGTTTGAGACATGTTCGATACAGGTTGAAAAATTGCAATCAACACTTATTTAGCAAAATTCCACGAATTAACTATGGTACATTTACCCTTAAGGTACCAACACAAATACGTACCTTGTTAAATTTCGTGTTACTACAACTCGCGACGCAATACACGCTAAATATCTGAATTTCGTGACCTCGAGACACCATACAGCAACAAGTTTACCGGACGACGAACGAGAGGGAAGTGAGACAGATGCGTCCTCCCCCACCTCAGAGCTGGCCGATCTTATCAGCCGCTGTGATCTATCCACCGACAGATAACGCTTGCTGGATTTTTTTACATCATCACAACGTGATCAAGTATGATTTGCCCAAGTCCATTGACGAGTACGTCCACCGCATCGGGCGTACAGGACGAGTTGGCAACCGAGGGAAGGCAACCTCGTTCTACGACGCCGATCAGGACAATGCTTTGGCCCCTTATCTTGTGAAGGTAAATCACTGTGTAAGACGCCGACACAATTAGGGCGTATTTTAAGGTGAATGTATGATTTTTGATTAAGGTAGTATGATTTTTTTTAGTCTTGTTATAGGCTTAGACCGGCTATTCTCTAGCCAGGATCATTAATTAATAGCCTAATGACCAATGGCAGCTGGATCCAGTAACGAACCTTCATAAGATTTTCTCAGGATTTTGTCCTGGATCGATCTGGCAAACTTCAGATTACGAAGCGAGCACGCTAACCACTGTGCTACCCAATCAAATAAGGATGTCTTGGAGACTATTTGTATTTTCATTCCACATATTTAGTCGTGATTTCTACACTAAAGTTATCTAAATTAATAGAAAGTGTTTTTCTGGTTATATTTTAAAAAATATATATATATCTTGACATTGACTATAATGCAGTCAGTAGGATTATTACTTTGGAGTAAGACTGTTGATCTTAGTTATAACTAGCAGCAATAATTGACTTGTTAACCAAGACCACCAAAACATTTTTTAAATAGGTTTAAATCAGTTAAAAACTGGATAACCAGTAGTTGGATAAATAGTTAAAAAGATGTTTGTTCTTGAACTAGTAAAAATTTAAACATTAATGTTATCAACTGCCTGGCGGGAGTGTGCGGCTGAAGTTGTCTGTTTGTGTGCAGATTTTGCAGCAGGCAGGTCAGGAGGTGCCAGAGTGGCTGGACACTGGATCGTATGGTGGCGGAGGGTTCCAGGGAAAAAGCTTTGGTGGACGAGATTACCGCAAGGTGAGTCGAGGCTGTAAATAACGTGGTAGTGTTCCTTTTACACTTCTTTAATATAAATTTGGCAATCAATAGAATGTACTTTTTTTTTGTACAATTGATCTTTCCTCAGGCAGAATCATTTATTTAGTAGGCAAGAAAAAACTTTTAAAATAAAGAGATGCCAGTGAACTTACCCACCAGGATAAGTTCTAAATTCAACCAGTCAAACATTTTAGCTACCAATTGCTTTACTGAGTTTTTTTATATCTTCATATACATTTTTAATAACAATTTTAAGCTTAAGTAATATTCAAAATGGATTTAAAACAAACAACTAGGGATGAGTCGATTCTCGATACCACCGATTCTTGGACATTGGTATCGGTATCGAGATTTATTTGTTCAATGTCGATACCGATACCATCGATACTCCCGCCGTTAACCCGCGCTCCAAAAGGCACGGGGAGTTTTTGGGTCGGCGGCAAGGTAACCAAGTTTTTCCCCATTATGAATTTATAATAAATAGTTTAATTTTTCTATATTACTATAGCATACTAGTCAAATTAAGATTAAATTATTTAAAAAATTGCATTAAACAATTTGTTTGATAATTAACTGCAAAATACTACTGAATATTTTTTAAATGGTAACATACAATAGTTACGGTTTTTAACAATAGTTTTAAAACTATAGGTACTGAAAATCGTATGTATCGATGGTATCGGAATAGAGAATCGATTTTTCTGGAATCGGTATTGAGAATCGATAAATTTTGGTATCGACTCATCCCTACAAACAACTGTAAAACATGATTCACATCTGAGTTGAATTCAATGAAGGAAAAATTAATAGCCTGTCATGATATTTACAAAAACACAGGTTCTGATGCAGCCAAAAAATTACTACCTGTTTTACGATCAAAATATAAAATAAACCCGTAGCAGCAAACCTGCGTACTCAGCGAATTTCCAATGCATATATCACATCAATCTTAATACCACATATCAGGTTTCATCAATATATATATATATATATATATATATATTCATAAATAAACGATTTTTGACATTTTAATTATTCTCTATAAGAATAACCTGGCGGCTGAGTATGCAGGTTTGCTGAAGCAAGGAACACAAAAAATGGAGTTTTATACAAATATCAATATAACTCAAGTAGGTAAAGCCACATACCAAATTTTATTAATTTATGTTCATAATTAAGGGAGATAACACGTTACTTATTCTCCATAAGAATAACATGGGGCTGAGTGCAGGTTTGCTGCTACGGGAACTATCGGCCAAAAAATGTTTTTTAGTGAAAATATCAACAGACCACAACGATATGATGCATATGTATATATATAGTTTCGAACAAATGGTGTTTTTGGCATCTAGGGACCTCAAAACAAAAAGTTATCATGGTCCTGGGCCAACCATGACCATGAGTTATCTTAACGGTAATAGCTTCTTCCCTATAGGGGAAATTCGCTAAAATAATTTAAAAATGCTAAACTTAATCACGATGCACTAAAAATTGAACAATCCTCCAATAAGTGTGTGGCAGCATGGAATCTTATTAAAAACTCAAGTCAGATTGAATCAAAAAATAATTCCTGTCCTATTTCACCGCAAAGGTTAAATAACTATTTCATGGATTCCATCAAACAAACTTTTTCCAGCATACCAAAACCTTCAAATAATTCAGCTCAGTTAATTCAAAATCAAAACAAAACTGTGAATTTTGTGTGGAGAAATATTTCTTCAGAGGAAGTGTTTTCAATTGTAAAAAACATGAAAAATTCCAAAAGTTTTGATATATATGACATGTCAAAAAACTTTGTAAAGACAACTATTTTTGCTTATTTAGAACCTCTGACTTTTTGTTTTTCTATATGTGTTTGCAGCAGGGCTACTTTCCTGATGAACTAAAACTGAGTAAAGTCATTCCTGTTTATAAGAGTGGGGATAGCTCGGATCCTAGTAGTTATCGCCCAATCTCGTTAATCCCTGTTCTTGCAAAGATTGCAAAGATTTTTGAATACATCATCTTCCACCAATTATATGAGTATTTTGAAAAAAATAAATTGTTTAGTAACTTCCAATTTGGGTTCCGTAAAGGCAAATCTACAATAGATGCAGTTTATACAATAGTAAATCAAATTTTATCCAGTTTTGAAAATAACTCCTTTGCTTGGACCACATTTTGTGACCTAAGCAAGGCATTTGAATGTGTATCTCATAGAATTCTTCTTGAAAAATTAAAGTTTTACGGGATTGGCGGGAGTGAGCTGAATTTGTTTGTGAACTATCTTCAAAACCGAAGTCAGTCTGTTTATGTTAATGTTGATTGGTCCAGAACTACAGAGATTTTGTGTGGCGTCCCTCAGGGGTCGATTCTTGGTCCCTTACTTTTAGCGAATTTCCCCTATAGGGAAGAAGCTATTACCGTAGGTCTCATGGTAAGACTTAAGCCCGAGACCATGACAACTTTTTTTTTAGGTCCCCAGATGACTAAAACACTATTCGTTCAAAATTATATATATATATATATATATGTGTGTGTGTCCGTGAATGCGATAACTTGAGTAAAAAACGTCCGATTTCGATGAAATTTGGCTCAAATGTGTAAAGTGACATTTATGACTAAGTTCGAAAACCAGAAAAATCGGACCATGGGAAGGGGGATTTATGGGGGTTTTAAATTTAAAAAAAATCTAAACACTTAATTTTGGTTTAGACCATGTTATAGAGCTTAAAAAAACAAATAATATGGTATTTTGAATTATTAAGCTAGGTTAAGTGGTTGGGGAGAAAATCCAAAAAAACCTGCTCATAAAATCTCCTATGTTAATCTTATGGGAAAAAGGTTTTTGGCTTTTCCTAAGTTAATTTTAATGTAAACTTCACATTTGCTTTTACCAATCAACTCAGCTCCACAAAACAATCATTTTGGTTTTAAATTGTGATTCTACGTCCAACCATTGCAGAGATATTCAAAGTGCTAAACACAGTACGTTGTCCAATGTTATCCTTATGGAGAATAAATAAAATTTGATATCTCCATTATTTATGAATGTATATTGATGAAAATTGGCATGTGGCGTGTCACGTATTACTGGTATATTGATATTTGCAAAAAAAAATTGATTTTTGTTGATAATCCCCGTAGCAGCGAACCTGCATACTCAGCCCCTATGTTATTCTTATGGAGAATAAGTAAAATGTAATGACTCCCTTAATTATGAACATAAATTAATACAACTTTGTATGTGGCTTCACCTTGTTGAGTTATATTGATATTTGCATAAAAACCCATTTTTTACTTCCTTGTTGCAGCAAACCAGCTTACTCAGCTCCCATGTTATTCTTATAGAGAATAATTAAAATGTTATATAGTGCTTACTTATGATTGAATATTGATGAAACTTGGTATGGCTTCACCTAGTTAAATAATATTTATATTTGCATAAAAACAATTGTTTGTGTTCCTTGTTTCAGCAAACCTATGTACTCATCACCAATGTTACTCTTATGGAGAATAATTAAAATTGTATATATCGCTTATATGTGAATATATTTTTATGAAACTTGGTATGTGGCTTTATATGGTATTGAGATATATATTATGCATTGGAAATTCACTTAGTACGCAGGTTTGTTGTGACGGGGGTATTTCTTATTTCAATTAACGATTTACCTGCAAACCTAAATGCCTTTTTCATGTATGTACGCAGATGACACAGTTTTATTTTCTCGTAATTCAGATGTTTTTGAGCTCAAAAAGGTAGCTGAATCCACTCTGGAAGAAGCAGCCAATTGGTTCCATGCAAATAATTTCTTTTTAAACAATACAAAAACACAACCAGTCATTTTTACTTAAAAAAACTGCCTCCTGGTATTCATAAAAAAACAGTACAGTAGAAATCCAATTATCCGAACCCCAATTATCCGAATATCCAATTATCCGAATCGATTTTGAGTGAAATAATAGAAATATAAAAATCAAGGAAATAACAGCGGGAGCGCGTGTAGCGATAATGCGCCGTGAGCGCTAAAATAAAAGCATGCGCTGTTACCTTCCGGACGATATTTTCGCAGGGAACAATGAGTCATACCCCCTTCCCGCCCTGCTCATCATCAGTCACTACTGTTCTTTCACCGAGATTATCGTTCGAAATGAGTACAAAACGTAAACGTGTTGTCCTTTCGCTAAGTGATAAACTCACTTTGCTCGAGATGTTCAAGTGAAATAACCAACATTGAACAGTGAAATACGTACAGTATGTAGGCCTATTGAAAAGAGCAACTGTATATACTGTATTCAATTTAACTCCTGTAATTTAATTTTTATGACGTATATTCTTGATACAGTTCGCTCACTTTCTGTTCACTACATTTATAATAACTTTGTCGATAAAATTCTGATTTTTTATGTATGGTGATGTTTTTTGCTTAATTCCCGAGGTATACCTGATTATCCGAATTTCTGCATATCCGAATTGGCCCGATCCCCAATTAATTCGGATTATTGGAGTTCTACTGTAATTGTGAAGTACTTGGGGATAACTCTTGATTCGACTCTCAACTGAGGCCCTCACGTGGATCTCGTAACAAAAAGAATCTTCCGGGTAGCTTTGTTGTGGAAGAGATTATTACATGTCATTATAGGAATTAAACTGTACAACAAATTACCACAATCTGCTCTTGACATTCCATTTAATTCATTTAAGAAAATACTGTTTGAATGGCTACTTTCAACCCCATTTTATTCTGTTGATGAATTTTTAGAGCCAAATAGTTGAGATATTGTAATTTTATTATTTTTAGAAGAATTGTAATAACTTGACGTTGTTTGTAATACATATTGTGTTGATGACGATAAAATATTCATTATTATTCATTATTCACCCAGAAGAAGTACAAATCAACAGGAAAGATAAATCACTGGAAAAAGCTACACAATATACACATAAGTGTGACTTTGCAAGTGATTTATCTTTCCTGTTGTTTTACACTTGTCAAAGGGTAAGTTCTCTGGCATCTCTTTTCTTTCATAGTTTTTTCTGTGACATGACCTAGAGCCATCCAACCTTATTCAGTTGGCCAGTAATGACTGCTTCATTTGTTCTTTTGCTTGTTTAATTGGTCTAGGTCTTAGGTTCTTGATTGGCTTTGAGAGTTAGACTTGGTATATTGAATTCTTGGGGAATCCATCTTTTATTTCTTCTCAGATTATTTTCCCCCTTTAACCCTTTGAGTGCAATGGACCGATATATCGTCTTTTGAATCTGTTACCAATAAACACTGTTACTGCTTCATAAGCGATTGTACCGTTAGGCACTCAGTCTGCAGTCTGAGTCTGACATGTAGTGAAACCTGGTAGACACAAAATGAACTAACTCGTCCAGCGCCTAGGCTCTGGTCCGCTACAGCTGCCAGTCTGATCAATGGCTGTGTGGTCAAAGGCGTTACCTTCCCGGCCGGGGGTAACACTTGGATCGAGGGTTCGAATCCCGTCACAGTCGGTGGTTTTTATGTGCAACTCATGGAGAGTTCATCTGTCTGTGGCAGAGTTGAAGGGGAGGGCGGACCTTAAGCAAACGGTGGACGGCTCGCGTCTAAGCTAACGGGATGGGTGGATTCTTTGTGAGTTGCACATCTGATCAGGTGTTTTGCTATTTTGCTACTTACCTATCCTTTACTGTATGTGTCCAGCAGAAGCACGTTTTTGTTAATTTTAACTGTTCAGGCATTCAAGACATTTAAAAAATCAACAAAACATCACAGATTCAACTACTCCTTTCAGAAGCTTAGCACTCAAAGGGTTAACTGTTCGGGCTGCAGACAGTCTTACAATAAACTACCGGTAATTGAAATATAGTTGGCAGGTGGGACATTTCCTAGGCTATGGGTTGATATATTTACTAAATACTATAGCCAGCAGATATATATCTGCCAAATTTTGGTAACATGTAAACTATGTTAAATTTGTTGTTTGAAAGAAATTTACGTAAAATGGTAAATTTAAAATAAAAATTGAAATAACACTACAGAACTATCTACTATGAATACTTACATATTCTTAACACTGCCATCAGCATAACCATCAGCATAAGTTCAAGAGGTCAGAACTTGGTAAATTTGTTTGTATAAATATCACACCAACCTTCATCAGGTCCAATGAGAATTATTATTTGTAAATATATTTTGAAGTGCTCTAAGACACTTAATTTCTGTGAATATACATTCACATTTACATTCTGTGAATATAACTACAGTTACCATGTTAATCAAAATTTGTTGAACATGTATTGCATGTATGTGGAGAAAAGCACTCTTATTTTAGTACAATGTAAGTAATATAGGCACACCACCTAAGGGGTAAGGGACCGGCCATAAATGACGTGATGAGAGCTTGTCTATTTGAACACCCTCCCCTCCCCCTCCCCCCAATAATCCTCTTACTATCATAATTTGGCCACCCCCGTGTTTGGAAAAATGTCATCTGTGGCCAAATTACCAAATAATTATAAAATACCTGAAGAGAATTTTAGATTCTATTGTTTCCTCTACGCCATTGTTCAGAACATTACAACTCGTATTATTATCTCAATATTTAAATATTACATTATTATTAAGTTAACCTCACCCCCTTGTTTAACGTCATCTCACTGTCATTTTGAATCCAGAACTTGGTATTGCCACATGACCCCCCCCCCTCCTATATTGTCACATGACGTAATTTATTTAGAATCCCTTTAAACCGAACAAAACATTAGTACCGTATAAACTTATTGCGGAGTCAACTTGGCCTACACCATTGTGTCGGGCATGCATTTCATTGCTACTACCATGATCTCTATTGGAAATATTCTGTTCCAGGCTGACACTTTCAACAATGGTCCGCAGCCACAAGCGGCAGAAGAAGAGGAAGAGTGGTAAAGTGTCATCAGTTGTGTACAGTACATAAAAAGACTGTGATCTGACGTGTGATTTCTGCATTCCGGCGTCATAGTTTAACTGCTAAGGGCAAGACTGAAGACATTAGTGCCTTTTTATTAGTGACTTGTTGGACCATATTAGTGTAGTACCACCAGTCACTTCAAAGCTTACTGTTTTGTAATTCTCATTTTTTGTGGGAAATAATAAATAAATGATTTATTGTACAAAATTCTCAGATTTATAGTGATATGACGTGTTATATTACACTAATAAGGTTTTGTTTCTTGTTTCTTTATTGAAAGTTGATTTTTATTTTGTTTTCTACAAAATAGATTATGTATTATGTTTTAAGGTATTAATGTAGTTTTAAGTTAGTTATAATCTCACTATCGAGTAGGTGTATTTATTATGGGCTCGGTTCTTGGTTGAGACTCATCGAGTCATTTTTTATTCATCACTTAACTATTACTTTAGGTGCTATTGTTATAGTATATTTCGTCACTAGGATCAAAAGTGGATCTTTTTAATACGAGCTCCAGTTCAACTGCCGAGGCGAAGCCGAGGCTGGGAAATGAGCGAGTATTAAAAAGACACTTTTGATCCGAGTGACGAACTATATTTTTCGTCATACTGCCAAAAAACTTAAGGTTTAAATAAAAACAAAAGTAAAATTTACGTACTGTGTCTTCATAACCTCAAATGTTTCTTTCACCTTGTCTCTTGAAACAATCAGTTGTTGCACATGCATAACTTCGGTTCATTCATATCTATCGGTTGTTGAGTCGATCACTTCAAACCAATCATTGTGGTTCGAATCAATCGAATTTCTGCGACTTCTCTGGAAGTAAACCTTCTTGAATTGTTTGGGCTTTTTCTATTATATTTCGATACGAATCGTTAGGCCTACTAACTTCGTCCATCGTGTCACTCACAGTTGTCACTCACCAGTGGTGTACGGGAAACGAATGCAAAAATAATAACAATACAACAATGAATGTTTCGATAATAACAATGAATGTTTCGATTATTTATAATCGATTGAATTTTAATTGATTTATGATGACCTCGAATCAAAAGTATCATCAACAATGATCTTTTTAGTACTAGTACGATAATGATCATCAAAACATATGTTATTATCCAAAGACTAAAAAGAAGAACTTTTGAATCTCAACGCATCTGTCAAAAACAGTTGTTTTTGAAGCAGTATGACGAAAAATATTTTATATTACATGACCTCAGTAATAAAAGTGTTTTATTTTGTAATATAACACGTAATATGTTTAATTTTTATATAGTAATAAAGTGTATTTTTATCAAAACCAAACTCCTGAAGAAGTTTATGATCAATATACTATTTAATATCACACAATACTACTTACTATCATGTTAATAGTAATACTAGTGGTAAGTCTTTTTTTAGACTTGTAGAATTTATATGTATTTGATAACCGTGAGCCTTTCAATTAATTTTTATTCGTGCAAGTCGGCAGAAACTCGGGTCAAATGAGAATGCAATGTTTAAGAGCGCACCAGAGGACAGAGTAGTTAGGTTAAGTTAGTTATATGGATCTCAAGTTTTAATCTGGTCATCTGATTGATGTGGTTTCTGGATACCCTCTGTCAATATGAAATTGGCTTTTACAAGTCTACTTAAGAGTTTTTTTGGCATAAAAGACATGTTCTAATGAAAATAAAAATTTCTTACTTTCATTTGGCCGTTGTCAGCCTAGCAAAGTTATAATGGAAGTTGATTGAACCGTAGCAAAATACCACCACATACATCGTAATAGTAAAACAGTTTTGAAAATGCTACCAGTTTTCAACACCCGTAACTTACATACTTTGATTCTCAGTCATCTTAATTTTTAGAATATTTAGGAGTGTGCTATAATGGTGTTTGTACAGTTATGTTAAAATGTTGTTCAACACTGATGTGATGTTATACTTTACATTGTAACTAAGTTTTTGATATTTCCATTGTTTGGTTTTTATTATTCTGAACAAATAAAATAACAAATTTGTTTTTGTAACATAGATTCTAACCTTTCTTATTCCTTAACCTTAATAGGATATATATCGACTATAGTTAAGATTTATCTTTGTTAGTTGTTGTTTTTTGTAGTATAGATCCTGCTACTTAGGCAAGGAAATAATAGTTCACACTTTAACTTGAGTTGTCAAGTCAAACCAAAAACTCCAAAATGTCAGAATTCCAAGCCGTCTTGTCTTTTGGCCCTTGTACTTTGGGGCTGTTCATAAATGATGTCATCTAAGTTGGTTTGAGGGTTCTGACTGGAAATTGACTGTTCATCATGTGTTTGTTATTTCAGGGTTAAACCAGTTACAGGTTGTCAGATTTCATCTGAGAGGTGGGTCTAGGATGTGCAGTGGACGGATGCGACGGTAGAGTGGTGGTGGAACCAACCATACCAGTGTGTTTCGAGTCGCGACCGTGGCAACTTCCATATATAGTTGACTCCCTCTAGCCCAGCCTCGGATGGTCTGGCCGACATCTGGGAAATTACTAAAAATTATAATCTATGCGAGGAAGGGTTTCTCACAGCAGAAATCGACAGGAATAAACGTGTCTGTTAATTTTCAAGCCCAAATATAAAGAAATCATCTCAATTCTTTTCATTTGGCGATTTCATTCGTTATGGACGTGCATTCTTAGCTTACGACTTTTAATTTAGTGCTGTTAGTCTCTTTTAAGTGAGTTTAATTTTTAATTTGCTTTTAGCGAATTTCCCCTATAGGGAAGAAGCTATTACTGTAGTCGGCATGGTGAGACCTAGGCTCAGGACCATGTTTACTTTTCGTTTTGAGGTCCCCAGACCCCAAAAACACCATTCGTTCGAAACTACATATATATATATATATACATACACACAATGTGTCTGTGGGTGCGGTAACTCTCCTAAAAAAGGTCCGATTTTGATGAAATTTGGTACAAACGTGTAAAGCAGCATTTATGACTTTAAGTTCGAAAACCAGACGGATCGACCTATCCGAAGGGGTATTTTGGGGGGGTTTTGTACCCCAAAAATGGGTTTTTTGAGTTTTTATACATAATGTTTGAAAAAGTAAAATTTTATTTTTTCTATTGGAATCATCTTAAAAAGATTCACAATTTGGTGTTTAATCATTGCTCTACGTCAATTGGTTACTGAGATATTGAAAGTGCTAAACACAGTACGTTGTTCAATGCTATTCTTATGGAGGATAAGAAAAATTGTATATCTCGCTTATTTATCTACTTATCATGACAAAACTTGGTATATTGCTTCATTTCATTCTGGTCTATTGATATTTGCACAAAAACCCATTTTTTGGCCGATAGTTCCCGTAGCAGCAAACCTGCATACTCAGCCCATGTTATTCTTATGAAGAATAAGTAACGTGTTATCTCCTTAATTATGAACATAAATTAATAGAACTTGGTATGTGGCTTTACCTAGTTGAGTTATATTGGTATTTGTATAAAAACCCATTTTTAGTGTTTCTTATTTCAGCAAACCTGCATACTCAGCCGCCATGTTATTCTTAAGGAGGATAATTAAAATGTCACAAATCGTTTATGTATGAATGTATATATTAATGAAACTTGGTATGTGGCTTTTTGTGGTATTAAGATAAATTTATATACATTGGAAATTCGCTGAGTATGCAGGTTTGCTGCTACGGGGGTATTTATATTATTACATAATACATGTACATAAAAATGTTTTTCCCATGTGTTATACATTACTGAGTAGGGAATTGAATTTACTACAACATTTTTATAATATTTTTGGCCTAAGAAAATCTGTACAAGATTTTTGTACTTCAGTGTGTAGGAAATTGTTTTACGTAAATGCTAATTTTCTAGTTATTTGTATAGTAAACGGGTAATAATATTTTTTTTACTCCCCACAATATTACATATTTGTTTTCCTTAGTTCATAACCTACAAAAATATATGTACATTATTATTATGAATAATTACCTTACATGAGTTATCTCCGATTCACTAATTATTCGTCTACTCGACTAAAGTTGCGATTTTTCGTATTTTATTTTCCCAATGTGTTATACATTTCTATTAGTGATGGTCAAAACCAGAAATTTCAAATCTCGAAACCGAAACCAAAACTTAAAAAATCGAATCTCGAAACTCGAAAGTCAAATTCCAAAATCCTATTTACTTGCCTGGTTATGGTTATGAAAAATAAATCCAGTTACTCCAAATAAACCAGTTAACTTACTGCCATTCTCGAATGTGTAGGAAATTGTTTTACGTAAATGCTAATTTTCTAGTTATTTGTATAGTAAACGGGTAATAATATTTTTTTTACTCCCCACAATATTACATATTTGTTTTCCTTAGTTCATAACCTACAAAAATATACGTACATTATTATTATGAATAATTACCTTACATGAGTTATCTCCGATTCACTAATTATTCGTCTACTCGACTAAAGTTGTGATTTTTCGTATTTTATTTTCCCAATGTGTTATACATTTCTATTAGTGATGGTCAAAACCAGAAATTTCAAATCTCGAAACCGAAACCAAAACTTAAAAAATCGAATCTCGAAACTTGAAAGTCAAATTCCAAAATCCTATTTACTTGCCTGGTTATGGTTATGAAAAATAAATCCAGTTACTCCAAATAAACCAGTTAACTTACTGCCATTCTCGAAGTATCCTAGAAAAATATTAGTTTCAGAACTACTAGTGAACCAATTATTTGTAGCTTAATTATAAACTTTGGTTAGAGTTGTTCTTTCACAAATAAAAAATAAAAAATCCACAAAAAGTGAAGGTAGACGACCGATGACAGTAGGCTTTTGACCTTCACATTATTAATCAACACTCGGGCGTGATTTCTGTTAAAAAAACAACAATGACACAAAAAATCTCGGCAGTTTTGAGTTTTGATTCTCGAAACTCGCCAATCGAATCTCGAAACCGAAACTTTTCCAAAGTTTTGGTGGTTTTGAGATTCGAGTTTTGGTTTTGACACATCACTAATTTCTATGTAGGAAATTGAATTTACTACAACATGTTTATAATGTATTTGGCCTAAACAAATCTGTACAAGATTTTTGTACTTCAATGTATCGGAAATTGTCTTTACGTAAATGATAATTTTCTAGTTATTTGTATAATAAATGGGTAATAATAATTTTTTTACTCCCTACAATATAGGGTAGCATATATTTTTTCCCTTAGTTCATAACCTACAAAAATGTATGTACAATATTATTATAAATAATTACCTTACATGAGTTATCTCCGATTCACTAATTATTCGTCTACTCGAAAAAAGTTGTGATTTTTCGTATTTTATTACATAACACATGTATAAAAAAAATTTTTCCTATGTGTTACTACAGTATACATTTCTATGTAAGAAATTGAATTTACTACAACATGTTTATAATATATTTGGCCTAAACAAATCTGTACAAGATTTTTGTACTTCAGTGTGTCGGAAATTGTTTTTACGTAAATGATAATTTTCTAGTTATTTGTATAATAAATGGGAAATAATAATTTGTTCACTCCCTAGAATATAGTATATATTTTTTCCTTAGTTCATAACCTACAAAAATATATGTACAATATTATTATAAATAATTACCTTACATGAGTTATCTCCGATTCACTAATTATTCACCTTACTCGACAAAATTTGTGATTTTTCGTATTTTATTACATAACACATGTACAACACAAATTTTCCCCATATGTTATACATTTCTATGTAGGGAATCAAATTTACTACAAAATGTATATAATGGTTTTTGCTTAAAAAATCTAATTTACAAATTACAAAACTTTACTTTTAAATTTCAATCGGAAATTTTAGAATTTTTTATTTTTTTATTTTGTAAAAAAATTACCTTTCCAGATTCATTTATTTTATGTATATTCAGATTCCCCTGGTCTTTCTGAATAAAATGAGTATACATATTGATAGGTTTATCCCAAAATTGTAATTTATACATATTTTTTAAAAAAGGTCTGCAAAATCGCCAAAATTGGTTGGCCATTTCCCACTGCTAGGGTTAATAATTAACAGATATAAATGCCAAACACATACCGTTGATATTCAATACAAGATGGCCTACAGACAACCTGGACAAAATATGACGAAATAAATCCTTTTGGGAAGAAATACAATTGCAACCAGTGCTGCCACCGGCAAAACCAAATTCTTCTAGATTTTTTCCTCTTCAAAATGACATTATTTGACTAGTAACTATAACTTACACTGCATGTAAATCCGATCTTCCTGACAATCCGATTCGGATAGTTGGCCATTCGTTACAGAGACCAAAAAATCACATTATCTGTCCAATGAATATTTCTTTAAAAAAATCAATACCAAACTATAGTACAACTGTTTAGCAGTGCATTGGTACCAACCGCAACTACCCGCGATAAAAATTACCCGAGCTGGGTAATTTAAAAAATATGGTGTTTTTCCATTGTCTGAGCATCGGCTACAGAAATCGCGTCGTGCCAAAAATTCATTAGTTTTATAATTGTCGAGATATTGCTATACAGCTGCTACACGGTTCATTCATATAATAAAATAAAAGTTCAGAATATGATCTTTCAAATGATATATATATATTCACTTTAGAGTTGATTATTTGTGGTTTTATAACGTTACAAAATTTTTGGTCTTAAACTATCCGATTCGGACCGTGGCCAATTTAAGGCGACAAATCAGACAGTCTGAAGCGGATAGTTGGCCACGGCTGTTCAATTTTACTATATTTGCATTTTTTACTTACTTTTATAGTAATTAACTTTTTAAATCGTGAAATTCACATTTACAAATTCATTTCAACATTTTTTTCATTTTCGTAATCAGCTGATTAAAACAACACATGTGTATCTGTCTAAAAACTGTTAAAAGGAAAACTATCCTAAACATGATGTGTTGTAAATCCTTAATGACCAATAACGAACATTACCATGTGTATAATGGTTTTAGTGTATATGAAAGTGATAAGTTTAAACTAGTTTTCCTCAGCCTTACTTGGAGCTTTGCTCGGTTTCGAGCGCTCTAGTTATATGTTAAGATGAAAAACCTTAAGCTATAAGAATATCATAGCTTAGTGCCAGACTATAATGTTAAGTTTGTAACATATTTCCTCCTCCAATTGTTTTTGCTCCTCTTATTATCACTATGAAGTGCCATATTTTATTCCTCTTAACTTTAACTGAGACTTATGTGACTTAATTAAAACACACAAAAGGATTTAAGTGTTCAGGATAAAAAAAAAAACACAATATAGTTTTTATTTTTATTCATTTAACATTAATATCAATATACTAATATAAAACAATGTACATTGAGTATAAGCATGATTTAAACAGGTTATAGTAATAAAAAAAATTCAATAACAATGTGCATAAAAATAGTTTAGTTTTAAATTGATTTTATAGCAAAGCACAGAGCTATTAACAACTGCCCCTTCAGGTACATAAGAACGTGAAAAATTAAAGCAATACACTGGTTAACTAGGATAAAAGTTTTGGAAATGCTGATCTTACTAATGAAAATACAAATTTAATAAAGCAATAATTTTAATAAATATATTAAAATCCAATTACATTTTTAAAACTTGTTGGCTGTGTTTAATTGGGAATAATAAAAATAAAACTAAGTTTATTGTTGCATTTAAAAGTTTCTCATTATAAAATACATTTTTGGGTTTGTCATCTTTGTGTCTGATGTAAGAAAAATAAGACTTAATTAATTTAGCTAAAATTGTCAACCAAGAATAATCAGTGAGAATGGTTTTCTTACAAATATATTGCAATGGAACTGGTTAAATCTTTAGAGATTTTAACATATAAAGATTAAATTACAGATGTAATTATAGTGTTGTGTATGTAATTGTTACATAATTATAGTGTATGTACATAATGAAAACAAATAAAAAACAAAAGAGTAAAACCATCAGATGAGTTAATGAAATGGGGTTTTACTACGCTAATTGTTACTAAAGAGGTTAAGAATTTGTTATAATTCAAATGTAATTTATGACACTGGTAAAGTTAAAACATTAGTTAACACCAAAACATTATTCCTCCTACATATTTTGTTAGACAATATAAAACATTGTTGCACATGTTATAAAACTGTTTAACATTGCAACACAATTACAACCAATTTCAACATTGCGTTTATATATTGCGTATCAAAAGGCAAAAATCTATTCCTACATCACGTCAGCCTTATAAGCTATTTAGATAAATTACACAACCTGTCTTTGTTTTGATCTTATACCCTCAAAGTGATCAATGAAAATAAACAATATCAATGACTAAGTTAACGCCACTACTGAAACATTATGGTAAATTACAAAGAATTAGTAGAAACAATATTTCAGTATATCAATACATAGGAAAACCTTTAAATTTAAGTTACTAAGAATTACCGTTTACCTAATCTCAAATCTACTTTTAAGTGGCTGATTTTATCCTAACTTGCTAATCTCTTTGTTGCACTCTGTACCAAAATTTTACTGAGAACGATTGAAGTAGTTTATCATCAAGTGAATTGACTCTTGTGGTCCCGGTAATAGAAACAAAAGTTGTAGGTAATTTAATCATAAGTTAAGGAGGTGTTCCCCAAAGTGAAAGGAAGATCTTGAGATATCGTGATGAAGTGTTCAGACTAAATCATGTGACAAGGATATTAGGTGTGTGGGAAGGGGTGGGGATTGGGAAAGTTAAGGCGCCTAGGCAGATAAATTTGGAAAACAGAATTAACTGTAAAGATACAACTAATAGTTTGGATTAAAGTAAGTAGTCTTTCAGATAGAATACAATTTTTAATAATTACCAATTTCTAACGATCTGTATAATTAAAAGAAACAGTTACAACGGTTTATATCCCACTAAATATTTGTAAACAAACAACACCTTCATCCATTACTGATCAACTTTTATTGAGAACCCTTTAAATAACTAACTGTATTTAAAAACATATTTTAAAATTATAATTCCTCTATTGATTAGTATATTAATATTACATATTTCTTAAGCTATAGAGCTTAAATCAGTCGTACAACTTTTTAAGTCACACTGGATCGTTGAAATTTGAGAAATACATTGATATTTGCGCATGATTAAAATATCTTAAACTTGCTGTATCTGAAAAACATGTTTGACTTTACTAACATTATTTTTAATACGTCAAGGATTAACTTGATGATTGTATTTGTTTTTTATTTTCCTTTAATAAGGTAAATTGTATGCTATCATTTATTAACTCTAAACATAGAAATTGTAAGTATAAATACAGAAGGTATAAACTTACAACTGCAACTGCAATAAATCATGCAAAATAAGTGTAAAATAAGAGTAGCTTTTAATAACTGAACAATACTTATTACAATATTTTTAAATGAAAAAAACAACAAGAAATTCCTGAAATATAAATGATGTAAATAGATCATAAATAATTTTAATTGAATGTTATTAATAAATAGTTACATGTATCTACAGAAACACTTTTATGCTTTTTGTAAATTTTTTGTTTGATTTGTGTAAATTGTTCTAAAAAAATTAACATGTATCTGATTGTAAAATCTCATGTCAAAATTTATCTTATTCAGATTTGCTGTCTGATTTTTTATGCTGTAGAAAATTGCAAAGTGAAGAAAAACTATAGGTTCAGTTGATGAGATCTGAGTCAGGTAACAAAGACTGAGAGGTTCATTCAATTTTTATTTATTCAAGTAAGGATGTACAAAAAAAACAAAGAATATATCAAGTAAAAATACAGAAAAAGGTGGAAAATATGAAAAACATTGTCATATGCAATATAAAATCTTGAAATAAGGCGTAAAAAATATTTTAACT
Organism: Allygus modestus; assembly: GCA_963675035.1. Classification (NCBI taxonomy): domain Eukaryota; kingdom Metazoa; phylum Arthropoda; class Insecta; order Hemiptera; family Cicadellidae; genus Allygus; species Allygus modestus. The sequence continues at coordinate 60,445,220 of OY776114.1, forward strand.
TCGTCCATGAGGAATTTCCACAGTACCTCTTATTTCTGAAGAAAATAAAATGTAAAACAGTATTTACAGAGTATAGATAATACATAGAGTCAAGAGTTAATCTATAAAAATAGACCGATTTTTGGTTCCCTCATACAGATTTCAGACTTATGTAAAAACACTTTGGTTTAGTTCTGTCTCTTTTACAAACAAATTATAGATCGCACGCAAGCGACCTTTCAAAGCTTTCAATATACAGCAGCAAGCATATACAAATGATACAAATCCACCACCACACTGGGCAGAGCTGTGGTCAGATCCCCTGGGAACACAACACTAGTATGTTAGATGGGAGGCAGGGCCCACAGGGTGGCGGTCTTGTCTGCACTGGTACTGAGGAAGGAGAACTCTGTCGGGTGCCAGCGGCCGGAGATGACCTTGTCCTGGTGCTGGGCCACCACCACACTGGGCAGAGCTGTGGTCAGATCCCCTGGGAACACAACACTAATATGTTAGATGGGAGGCAGGGCCCACAAGGTGGCGGTCTTGTCAGCACTGGTACTGAGGAAGGAGAACTCTGTCGAGTAATGACTCCCTTAATTATGAACATAAATTAATAAAACTTTGTATGTGGCTTCACCTTGTTGAGTTATATTGATATTTGCATAAAAACCCATTTTTTACTTCCTGTTGCAGCAAACCAGCTTACTCAGCTCCCATGTTATTCTTATAGAGAATAATTAAAATGTTATATAGTGCTTACTTATGATTGAATATTGATGAAACTTGGTATGGCTTCACCTACTTAAATAATATTTATATTTGCATAAAAACAATTGTTTGTGTTCCTTGTTTCAGCAAACCTATGTACTCATCACCAATGTTACTCTTATGGAGAATAATTAAAATTGTATATATCGCTTATATGTGAATATATTTTTATGAAACTTGGTATGTGGCTTTATATGGTATTGAGATATATATTATGCATTGGAAATTCACTTAGTACGCAGGTTTGTTGCGATGGGGGTATTTCTTATTTCAATTAACGATTTACCTGCAAACCTAAATGCCTTTTTCATGTATGTACGCAGATGACACAGTTTTATTTTCTCGTAATTCAGATGTTTTTGAGCTCAAAAAGGTAGCTGAATCCACTCTGGAAGAAGCAGCCAATTGGTTCCATGCAAATAATTTCTTTTTAAACAATACAAAAACACAACCAGTCATTTTTACTTTAAAAAACTGCCTCCTGGTATTCATAAAAAAACAGTACAGTAGAAATCCAATTATCCGAACCCCAATTATCCGAATATCCAATTATCTGAATCGATTTTGAGTGAAATAATAGAAATATAAAAATCAAGAAAATAACAGCGGGAGCGCGTGTAGCGATAATGCGCCGTGAGCGCTAAAATAAAAGCATGCGCTGTTACCTTCCGGACGATATTTTCGCAGGGAACAATGAGTCATACCCCCTTCCCGCCCTGCTCATCATCAGTCACTACTGTTCTTTCACCGAGATTATCGTTTGAAATGAGTACAAAACGTAAACGTGTTGTCCTTTCGCTAAGTGATAAACTCACTTTGCTCGAGATGTTCAAGTGAAATAACCAACATTGAACAGTGAAATACGTACAGTATGTAGGCCTATTGAAAAGAGCAACTGTATATACTGTATTCAATTTAACTCCTGTAATTTAATTTTTATGACGTATATTCTTGATACAGTTCGCTCACTTTCTGTTCACTACATTTATAATAACTTTGTCGATACAATTCTGATTTTTTATGTATGGTGATGTTTTTTGCTTAATTCCCGAGGTATACCTGATTATCCGAATTTCTGCATATCCGAATTGGCCCGATCCCCAATTAATTCGGATAATTGGAGTTCTACTGTAATTGTGAAGTACTTGGGGATAACTCTTGATTCGACTCTCAACTGAGGCCCTCACGTGGATCTCGTAACAAAAAGAATCTTCCGGGTAGCTTTGTTGTGGAAGAGATTATTACATGTCATTATAGGAATTAAACTGTACAACAAATTACCACAATCTGCTCTTGACATTCCATTTAATTCATTTAAGAAAATACTGTTTGAATGGCTACTTTCAACCCCATTTTATTCTGTTGATGAATTTTTAGAGCCAAATAGTTGAGATATTGTAATTTTATTATTTTTAGAAGAATTGTATAACTTGACGTTGTTTGTAATACATATTGTGTTGATGACAATAAAATATTCATTATTATTCATTATTCACCCAGAAGAAGTACAAATCAACAGGAAAGATAAATCACTGGAAAAAGCTACACAATATACACATAAGTGTGACTTTGCAAGTGATTTATCTTTCCTGTTGTTTTACACTTGTCAAAGGGCAAGTTCTCTGGCATCTCTTTTCTTTCATAGTTTTTTCTGTGACATGACCTAGAGCCATCCAACCTTATTCAGTTGGCCAGTAATGACTGCTTCATTTGTTCTTTTGCTTGTTTAATTGGTCTAGGTCTTAGGTTCTTGATTGGCTTTGAGAGTTAGACTTGGTATATTAAATTCTTGGGGAATCCATCTTTTATTTCTTCTCAGATTATTTTCCCCCTTTAACCCTTTGAGTGCAATGGACCGATATATCGTCTTTTGAATCTGTTACCAATAAACACTGTTACTGCTTCATAAGCGATTGTACCGTTAGGCGCTCAGTCTGCAGTCTGAGTCTGACATGTAGTGAAACCTGGTAGACACAAAATGAACTAACTCGTCCAGCGCCTAGGCTCTGGTCCGCTACAGCTGCCAGTCTGATCAATGGCTGTGTGGTCAAAGGCGTTACCTTCCCGGCCGGGGGTAACACTTGGATCGAGGGTTCGAATCCCGTCACAGTCGGTGGTTTTTATGTGCAACTCATGGAGAGTTCATCTGTCTGTGGCAGAGTTGAAGGGGAGGGTGGACCTTAAGCAAACGGTGGACGGCTCGCGTCTAAGCTAACGGGATGGGTGGATTCTTTGTGAGTTGCACATCTGATCAGGTGTTTTGCTATTTTGCTACTTACCTATCCTTTACTGTATGTGTCCAGCAGAAGCACGTTTTTGTTAATTTTAACTGTTCAGGCATTCAAGACATTTAAAAAATCAACAAAACATCACAGATTCAACTACTCCTTTCAGAAGCTTAGCACTCAAAGGGTTAACTGTTCGGGCTGCAGACAGTCTTACAATAAACTACCGGTAATTGAAATATAGTTGGCAGGTGGGACATTTCCTAGGCTATGGGTTGATATATTTACTAAATACTATAGCCAGCAGATATATATCTGCCAAATTTTGGTAACATGTAAACTATGTTAAATTTGTTGTTTGAAAGAAATTTACGTAAAATGGTAAATTTAAAATAAAAATTGAAATAACACTACAGAACTATCTACTATGAATACTTACATATTCTTAACACTGCCATCAGCATAACCATCAGCATAAGTTCAAGAGGTCAGAACTTGGTAAATTTGTTTGTATAAATATCACACCAACCTTCATCAGGTCCAATGAGAATTATTATTTGTAAATATATTTTGAAGTGCTCTAAGACACTTAATTTCTGTGAATATACATTCACATTTACATTCTGTGAATATAACTACAGTTACCATGTTAATCAAAAGTTGTTGAACATGTATTGCATGTATGTGGAGAAAAGCACTCTTATTTTAGTACAATGTAAGTAATATAGGCACACCACCTAAGGGGTAAGGGACCGGCCATAAATGACGTGATGAGAGCTTGTCTATTTGAACACCCTCCCCTCCCCCTCCCCCCAATAATCCTCTTACTATCATAATTTGGCCACCACCCGTGTTTGGAAAAATGTCATCTGTGGCCAAATTACCAAATAATTATAAAATACCTGAAGAGAATTTTAGATTCTATTGTTTCCTCTACGCCATTGTTCAGAACATTACAACTCGTATTATTATCTCAATATTTAAATATTACATTATTATTAAGTTAACCTCACCCCCTTGTTTAACGTCATCTCACTGTCATTTTGAATCCAGAACTTGGTATTGCCACATGACCCCCCCCCCCTCCTATATTGTCACATGACGTAATTTATTTAGAATCCCTTTAAACCGAACAAAACATTAGTACCGTATAAACTTATTGCGGAGTCAACTTGGCCTACACCATTGTGTCGGGCATGCATTTCATTGCTACTACCATGATCTCTATTGGAAATATTCTGTTCCAGGCTGACACTTTCAACAATGGTCCGCAGCCACAAGCGGCAGAAGAAGAGGAAGAGTGGTAAAGTGTCATCAGTTGTGTACAGTACATAAAAAGACTGTGATCTGACGTGTGATTTCTGCATTCCGGCGTCATAGTTTAACTGCTAAGGGCAAGACTGAAGACATTAGTGCCTTTTTATTAGTGATTTGTTGGACCATATTAGTGTAGTACCACCAGTCACTTCAAAGCTTACTGTTTTGTAATTCTCATTTTTTGTGGGAAATAATAAATAAATGATTTATTGTACAAAATTCTCAGAGTTATAGTGATATGACGTGTTATATTACACTAATAAGGTTTTGTTTCTTGTTTCTTTATTGAAAGTTGATTTTTATTTTGTTTTCTACAAAATAGATTACGTATTATGTTTTAAGGTATTAATGTAGTTTTAAGTTAGTTATAATCTCACTATCGAGTAGGTGTATTTATTATGGGCTCGGTTCTTGGTTGAGACTCATCGAGTCATTTTTTATTCATCACTTAACTATTACTTTAGGTGCTATTGTTATAGTATATTTCGTCACTAGGATCAAAAGTGGATCTTTTTAATACGAGCTCCAGTTCAACTGCCGAGGCGAAGCCGAGGCTGGGAAATGAGCGAGTATTAAAAAGACACTTTTGATCCGAGTGACGAACTATATTTTTCGTCATACTGCCAAAAAACTTAAGGTTTAAATAAAAACAAAAGTAAAATTTACGTACTGTATCTTCATAACCTCAAATGTTTCTTTCACCAATGGTCCGCAGCCACAAGCGGCAGAAGAAGAGGAAGAGTGGTAACAATTCTCTTGAAACAATCAGTTGTTGCACATGCATAACTTCGGTTCATTCATATCTATCGGTTGTTGAGTCGATCACTTCAAACCAATCATTGTGGTTCGAATCAATCGAATTTCTGCGACTTCTCTGGAAGTAAACCTTCTTGAATTGTTTGGGCTTTTTCTATTATATTTCGATACGAATCGTTAGGCCTACTAACTTCGTCCATCGTGTCACTCACAGTTGTCACTCACCAGTGGTGTACGGGAAACGAATGCAAAAATAATAACAATACAACAATGAATGTTTCGATAATAACAATGAATGTTTCGATTATTTATAATCGAATGAATTTTACTTGATTTATGACGACCTCGAATCAAAAGTATCATCAACAATGATCTTTTTAGTACTAGTACGATAATGATCATCAAAACATATGTTATTATCCAAAGACTAAAAGGAAGAACTTTTGAATCTCAACGCATCTGTCAAAAACAGTTGTTTTTGAAGCAGTATGACGAAAAATATTTTATATTACATGACCTCAGTAATAAAAGTGTTTTATTTTGTAATATAACACGTAATATGTTTAATTTTTATATAGTAATAAAGTGTATTTTTATCAAAACCAAACTCCTGAAGAAGTTTATGATCAATATACTATTTAATATCACACAATACTACTTACTATCATGTTAATAGTAATACTGGTGGTAAGTCTTTTTTTAGACTTGTAGAATTTATATGTATTTGATAACCGTGAGCCTTTCAATTAATTTTTATTCGTGCAAGTCGGCAGAAACTCGGGTCAAATGAGAATGCAATGTTTAAGAGCGCACCAGAGGACAGAGTAGTTAGGTTAAGTTAGTTATATGGATCTCAAGTTTTAATCTGGTCATCTGATTGATGTGGTTTCTGGATACCCTCTGTCAATATGAAATTGGCTTTTACAAGTCTACTTAAGAGTTTTTTTGGCATAAAAGACATGTTCTAATGAAAATAAAAATTTCTTACTTTCATTTGGCCGTTGTCAGCCTAGCAAAGTTATAATGGAAGTTGATTGAACCGTAGCAAAATACCACCACATACATCGTAATAGTAAAACAGTTTTGAAAATGCTACCAGTTTTCAACACCCGTAACTTACATACTTTGATTCTCAGTCATCTTAATTTTTAGAATATTTAGGAATGTGCTATAATGGTGTTTGTACAGTTATGTTAAAATGTTGTTCAACACTGATGTGATGTTATACTTTACATTGTAACTAAGTTTTTGATATTTCCATTGTTTGGTTTTTATTATTCTGAACAAATAAAATAACAAATTTGTTTTTGTAACATAGATTCGAACCTTTCTTATTCCTTAACCTTAATAGGATATATATCGACTATAGTTAAGATTTATCTTTTTTAGTTTTTGTGTAGTATAGATCCTGCTACTTAGGCAAGGAAATAATAGTTCACACTTTAACTTGAGTTGTCAAGTCAAACCAAAAACTCCAAAATGTCAGAATTCTAAGCCAAGTCTTGTCTTTTGGCCCTTGTACTTTGGGGCTGTTCATAAATGATGTCATCTAAGTTGGTTTGATGGTTCTGACTGGAAATTGACTGTTCATCATGTGTTTGTTATTTCAGGGTTAAACCAGTTACAGGTTGTCAGATTTCATCTGAGAGGTGGGTCTAGGATGTGCAGTGGACGGATGCGACGGTAGAGTGGTGGTGGAACCAACCATGTGTTTCGAGTCGCGACCGTGGCAACTTCCATATACAGTTGACTCCCTCTAGCCCAGCCTCGGATGGTTCGGCCGACATCTAGGAAATTACTAAAAATTATAATCCATGCGAGGAAGGGTTTCTCACAGCAGAAATCGACAGGAATAAACGTGTCTGTTAATTTTCCAGCCCAAATATAAAGAAATCATCTCAATTCTGTTCATTTGGCGATTTCATTCGTTATGGACGTGCATTCTTAGCTCACGACTTTTAATTTAGTGCTGTTAGTCTCTTTTAAGTGAGTTTAATTTTTAATTTGCTTTTAGCGAATTTCCCCTATAGGGAAGAAGCTATTACCGTAGTCGGCATGGTAAGACCTAGGCTCCGGACCATGTTTACTTTTCGTTTTGAGGTCCCCAGACCCCAAAAACACCATTCGTTCGAAACTGTACATATATATATATATATACAAACACACACACACACACACACAATGTGTCTGTGGGTGCGGTAACTCCTAAATACCCCCGTAGCAGCAAACCTGCATACTCAGCGAATTTCCAATGCATATTAATTTATCTTAATACCACATAAAGCCACATACCAAGTTTCATCAATATACATTCATAAATAAACGATTTATGACATTTTAATTATTCTCCATAAGAATAACATGGCGGCTGAGTATGCAGGTTTGCTGAAATAAGGAACACTAAAAATGGGCTTTTATACAAATATCATTATAACTCAACTAGGTAAAGCCACATACCAAGTTCTATTAATTTATGTTCATAATTAAAGGAGATAACACGTTAATTATTCTCCATAAGAATAACATGGGGCTGAGTATGCAGGTTTGCTGCTACGGGAACTATCGGGCAAAAAATGGATTTTTGTGCAAATATCAATAGACCACAACCAAATAAAGCCATATACCAAATTTTGCCAGTTTACGTTCATAAATAAGCGAGATATACAATTTTTCTTTTTCTCTATAAGAATAACATTAGACAACGTACTGTGTTTAGCACTTTCAATATCTCGGTAACCAATTGACGTAGAGCAATGATCAAAATACCAAATTGTTTGTTTTTTTAAGCTGAATTTAATGGTATAAATTAAAATTTGATTTAAATTAAAATTACATGTGAAAACCCCAAAAAACACATTTTTGGGGTACAAAACCCCCCTACGGATGGTGCGATTCATCTGGTTTTCGAACTCGTTCAAATAAATGGTACTTTACACATTTGTACCAAATTTCATTAAGATCGGACCTTTTTTACGAGAGTTATCGTGCTTACGGACACATATATAAATATATATATATATACATATATAAAAATTTGAACGAATGGTGTTTTTGGCATCTGGGGACCTCAAAATGAAAAGTTATCATGGTCTCGGGCTTAAGTCTTACCATGAGACCTACGGTAATAGCTTCTTCCCTATAGGGGAAATTCGCTAAAAAGGTCCGATTTTGATGAAATTTGGTACAAACGTGTAAAGCAGCATTTATGACTTTAAGTTCGAAAACCAGACGGATCGACCTATCCGAAGGGGTATTTTGGGGGGGTTTTGTACCCCAAAAATGGGTTTTTTGAGTTTTTTATACATAATTTTTTGAAAAAGTAAAATTTTATTTTTTCTATTGGAATCATCTTAAAAAGACGCACAATTTTGTGTTTTAATCATTGCTCTACGTCAATTGGTTACTGAGATATTGAAAGTGCTAAACACAGTACGTTGTCCAATGCTATTCTTATGGAGGATAAGAAAAATTGTAGATCTCGCTTATTTATCTACTTATCATGATGAAACTTGGTATATTGCTTCATTTCATTCTGGTCTATTGATATTTGCACAAAAACCCATTTTTTGGCCGATAGTTCCCGTAGCAGCAAACCTGCATACTCAGCCCATGTTATTCTTATGAATAATAAGTAACGTGTTATCTCCTTAATTATGAACATAAATTAATAGAACTTGGTGGTATGTGGCTTTACCTAGTTGAGTTATATTGGTATTTATATAAAAACCCATTTTTAGTGTTCCTTATTTCAGCAAACCTGCATACTCAGCCGCCATGTTATTCTTATGGAGGATAATTAAAATGTCTCAAATCGTTTATGTATGAATGTATATATTAATGAAACTTGGTATGTGGCTTTTTGTGGTATAAATTTATATGCATTGGAAATTCGCTGAGTATGCAGGTTTGCTGCTACGGGGGTATTTGTGTTATACATTACTGAGTAGGGAATTGAATTTACTACAACATTTTTATAATATTTTTGGCCTAAGAAAATCTGTACAAGATTTTTGTACTTCAGTGTGTCGGAAATTGTTTTACGTAAATGCTAATTTTCTAGTTATTTGTATAGTAAACGGGTAATAATAATTTTTTTACTCCCCACAATATTACATATTTGTTTTCCTTAGTTCATAACCTACAAAAATATATGTACATTATTATTATAAATAATTACCTTACATGAGTTATCTCCGATTCACTAATTATTCGTCTACTCAAAAAAAGTTGTGATTTTTCGTATTTTATTACATAACACATGTAGGGTGAGTGCACCAGTGAATGACCACCCTCCAGTGAATGACCGTTTCGTATAAAAAACATCATATTAAGCTTTACCTTTTGCCTAGTCTATCACAAACGGTCTTAAAAGTAACTTTGGAGTCTGATTTGAATCCTCCCTGTCACTGGTTCAAAAAGAAAGTGTCAAACATCTGTTTGTAACACAAACAAAATTAAGTGATCCACCCAGTTCATCTTCAAGCTTCCCCACTATAGCGTATCGTACAAACAAGGTTAGCTGTATTTTTCATTGTTCTTTGATTATTGATTGAAAATGCAATATATTAAATGTAATTAACAGTAAACATGTTAAGGTACAATTCTGTACTCATTTTAATACCAAAATCCTAACCAACAATTAATTATACAGTCGGTCATTTAGTGGATCACAACTATTGGTATAACCAGTGAATGACCATTTCGGTCATTCACTAGATTTTAATAAATTTTCTCCAAAAGTTTTGGAAACAATGTTTTCTGATAGATTAAGTGCTAGGAAACACTAAATAAACATCAGAAATCATGTGGATACAATAAACCAAAATTTGACCGGGGCTTAATGTTTACGGAAATTTACTAGATGAACAGTGGTCATTCACTAGAATCTATATTTTAACGATCCGGAAATGGTTAGTGTTGTTAATATACAGGGTGTCCAGCTTTGACTCTGTGAGAATCTTTACAGGTTATTTGGCGGGGAGGAGGGGGGGTTAATACAATTTAAAAATGCAATGTAACATGTGTTTTCTGTCTGTCGGTCTGTATGCATTTTATTTTATACAAATCTCAATATCTCAAAAACGATGATAGATAAATAATAACATTTTGTAGGTTAAGATTGACATTTAGTTTGAGTTTCATTTTAGTATAACTTTCAGTTCTGAAATGGTGGCACTTTAAACAATTTTCGATATACATTCTATTCGTTCTATTCATTCTAAATAGTCGGTATTCTGATACCAATGAATGACCGGTCATTCACTGGGGAAACACCGGTCATTAACTGGTAGATAGGCAGTCATTCACTGGTGCAATGATTTATGTACGATAAATTGTATTTTTCAATGCTCTGTTTTAAGATAATACATTAAGTTTTACCATTATGAACTACAGGAGAATACGGGCAAGACGTTTAAACTATTCCTTACACTGTAGCGTAAATGCCTGTTTTACCATGTAAGATTCAAGTGGAAACTCAACCTTAAACGGTCGGTCATTCACTGGTGCACTCACCCTATAAAAAAATATTTTCCCTATGTGTTACAGTATACATTTCTATGTAATAAATTGAATTTACTACAACATGTTTATAATATATTTGGCCTAAACAAATCTGTACAAGATTTTTGTACTTAAATGTGTCGGAAATTGTTTTTACGTAAATGATAATTTTCTAGTTATTTGTATAATAAATGGGAAATAATAATTTGTTCACTCCCTACAATATAGTATATATTTTTTCCTTAGTTCATAACCTACAAAAATATATGTACAATATTATCATAAATAATTACCTTACATGAGTTATCTCCGATTCACTAATTATTCACCTTACTCGACAAAAGTTGTGATTTTTCGTATTTTATTACATAACACATGTACAACCAACATTTTCCCCATATGTTATACATTTATATGTAGGGAATCAAATTTACTACAAAATGTATATAATGGTTTTTGCTTAAAAAATCTAATGTACAAATTACAAAACTTTACTTTGAAATTTCAATCGGAAATTTTAGAATTTTTTATTTTTTTTTATTTTGTAAAAAAATTACCTTTCCAGATTCATTTATTTTATGTATATTCAGATTCCCCAGGTCTTTCTGAATAAAATGAGTATACATATTGATAGGTTTATCCCAAAATTGTAATTTATACATATTTTTAAAAAAAGGTCTGCAAAATCGCCAAAATTGGTTGGCCATTCCCCACTTCTAACATTGGCCACTGCTAGGGTTAATAATTAACAGAGATATAAATGCCAAACACATACCGTTGATATTCAATACAAGATGGCCTACAGACAACCTGGACAAAATATGACGAAATAAATCCTTTTGGGAAGAAATACAATTGCAACCAGTGCTGCCACCGGCAAAACCAAATTCTTCTAGATTTTTTCCTCTTCAAAATGACATATTATTTGACTAGTAACTAACTTACACTGCATGTAAATCCGATCTTCCTGACAATCCGATTCGGATAGTTGGCCATTCGTTACAGAGACCAAAAAATCACATTATCTGTCCAATGAATATTTCTTTCAAAAAATCAATACCAAACTATAGTACAACTGTTTAGCAGTGCATTGGTACCAACCGCAACTTCCCGCGATAAAAATTACCCGAGCTGGGTAATTTAAAAAATATGGTGTTTTTTCATTGTCTGAGCGTCGGCTGCAGAAATCGCATCGTGCCAAAAATTCATTAGTTTTATAATTGTCGAGATATTGCTATACAGCTGCTACACGGTTCATTCATATAATAAAATGAAAGTTCAGAATATGATCTTTCAAATGATATATATATATATTCACTTTAGAGTTGATTATTTGTGGTTTTATAACGTTACAAAATTTTTGGTCTTAAACTATCCGATTCGGACCGTGGCCAATTTAAGGCGACAAAGCAGACAGTCCGAATCGGATAGTTGGCCACGGCTGTTCAATTTTACTATATTTGCATTTTTTACTTAATTTTATAGTATTTAACTTTTTAAATCGTGAAATTCACATTTACAAATTCATTTCAACATTTTTTTCATTTTCTTAATCAGCTGATTAAAACAACACATGTGTATCTGTCTAAAACCTGTTAAAAGGAAAACTATCCTAAACATGATGTGTTGTAAATCCTTAATGACCAATATCTAATAACGAACATTACCATGTGTATAATGGTTTTAGTGTATATGAAAGTGATAAGTTTAAACTAGTTTTCCTCAGCCTTACAAGGAGCTTTGCTCGGTTTCGAGCGCAGTTATATGTTAAGATGAAAAACCTTAAGCTATAAGAATATCATAGCTTAGTGCCAGACTATAATGTTAAGTTTGTAACATATTTCCTCCTCCAATTGTTTTTGCTCCTCTTATTATCACTATGAAGTGCCATATTTTATTCCTCTTAACTTTAACTGAGACTTATGTGACTTAATTAAAACATACAAAAGGATTTAAGTGTTCAGGATAAAAAAAAACACAATATAGTTTTTATTTTTATTCATTTAACATTAATATCAATATACTAATATAAAACAATGTACATTGAGTATAAGCATGATTTAAACAGGTTATAGTAATAAAAAAAATTCAATAACAATGTGCATAAAAATAGTTTAGTTTTAAATTGATTTTATAGCAAAGCACAGAGCTATTAACAACTGCCCCTTCAGGTACATAAGAACGTGAAAAATTAAAGCAATACACTGGTTAACTAGGATAAAAGTTTTGGAAATGCTGATCTTACTAATGAAAATACAAATTTAATAAAGCAATAATTTTAATAAATATATTAAAATCCAATTACATTTTTAAAACTTGTAGGCTGTGTTTAAGTGGGAATAATAAAAATAAAACTAAGTTTATAGTTGCATTTAAAAGTTACTCATTATAAAATATATTTGTTGGGTTTGTCATCTTTGTGTCTAATGTAAGAAAAATAAAACTTAATTAATTTAGCTAAAATTGTAAACCAAGAATAATCAGTGAGAATGGTTTTCTTACAAATATATTGCAATGGAACTGGTTAAATCTTTAGAGATTTTAACATATAAGATTAAATTACAGATGTAATTATAGTGTTGTGTACGTAATTGTTACATAATTATAGTACATACACATGTACATAATGAAAACAAATAAAAAACAAAAGAGTAAAACCATCAGATGAGTTAATGAAATCGGGTTTTACTACGCTAATTGTTACTAAAGAGGTTAAGAATTTGTTATAATTCAAATATAATTTATGACACTGGTAAAGTTAAAACATTAGTTAACACCAAAACATTATTCTTCCTACATATTTTGTTAGACAATATAAAACATTGTTGCACATGTTATAAAACTGTGTAACATTGCAACACAATTACAACCAATTTCAACATTGCGTTTATATATTGCGTATCAAAAGGCAAAAATCTATTCCTACATCACGTCAGCCTTATAAGCTATTTAGATAAATTACACAACCTGTCTTTGTTTTGATCTTATACCCTCAAAGTGATCAATGAAATAAACAATATCAATGACTAAGTTAACGCCACTACTGAAACATTATGGTAAATTACAAAGAATTAGTAGAAACAATATTTCAGTATATCAATACATAGGAAAACCTTTAAATTTAAGTTACTAAGAATTACCGTTTACCTAATCTCAAATCTACTTTTAAGTGGCTGATTTTATCCTAACTTGCTAATCTCTTTGTTGCACTCTGTACCAAAATTTTACTGAGAACGATTGAAGTAGTTTATCATCAAGTGAATTGACTCTTGTGGTCCCGGTAATAGAAACAAAAGTTGTAGGTAACCATAAGTTAAGGAGGTGTTCCCCAAAGTGAAAGGAAGATCTTGAGATATCGTGATGAAGTGTTCAGACTAAATCATGTGACAAGGATTAAAGTACCTGAAAACCTCTGGTCCTGGTTTTGTGGGTGGCTGGTTGTATTTTTCTAGGTGTGTGGGAAGGGGTGGGGATTTGGAAAGTTAAGGGGGGGGGGGCAGCGCCTAGGCAGATAAATTTGGAAAACAGAATTAACTGTAAAGATACAACTAATAGTTTGGATTAAAGTAAGTAGTCTTTCAGATAGAATACAATTTGTAATAATTACCAATTTCTAACGATCTGTATAATTAAAAGAAACAGTTACAACGGTTTATATCCCACTAAATATTTGTAAACAAACAACACCTTCATCCATTACTGATGAACTTTTATTGAGAACCCTTTAAATAACTAACTGTATTTAAAAACATATTTTAAAATTATAATTCCTCTATTGATTAGTATATTAATATTACATATTTCTTAAGCTATAGAGCTTAAATCAGTCGTAGCGTACAACTTTTAAGTCACACTGGATCGTTGAAATTTGAGAAATACATTGATATTTGCGCATGAATAAAATATCTTAAACTTGCTGTATCTGAAAAACATGTTTGACTTTACTAACATTATTTTTAATACGTCAAGGATTAACTTGATGATTGTATTTGTTTTTATTTTCCTTTAATAAGGTAAATTGTATGCTATCATTTATTAACTCTAAACATAGAAATTGTAAGTATAAATAAAGAAGGTATAAACTTACATCTGCAACTGCAATAAATCATGTAAAATAAGTGTAAAATAAGAATAGCTTTTAATAACTGAACAATACTTATTACAATATTTTTAAATGAAAAAAAACAACAAGAAATTACTGAAATATAAATGATGTAAATAAATCATAAATAATTTTAATTGAATGTTATTAATAAATAGTTACATTTATCTACTGAAACACTTTTATGCTTTTTGTAAATTTTTTGATTGATTTTGTAAATTGTCTTCAAATAAATTCTTACCATTCTAAAAAAATTAACATGTATCTGATTGTAAAATCTCATGTCAAAATTTATCTTATTCAGATTTGCTGTCTGATTTTTTATGCTGTAGAAAATTGCAAAGTGAAGAAAAACTATAGGTTCAGTTGATGAGATCTGAGTCAGGTAACAAAGACTGAGAGGTTCATTCAATTTTTATTTATTCAAGTAAGGATGTACAAAAAAAACAAAGAATATATCAAGTAAAAATACAGAAAAAGGCAGAAAATATGAAAACATTGTCATATGCAATATAAAATCTTGGCATAAAGCATAAAAATATTTTAACTTCGTCCATGAGGAATTTCCACAGTACCTCTTATTTCTGAAGAAAATAAAATGTAAAACAGTATTTACAGAGTATAGAAAATACATAGAGTCAGAGTTAATCTATAAAAATAGACCGATTTTTGGTTCCCTCATACAGATTTCAGACTTATGTAAAAACACTTTGGTTTAGTTCTGTCTCTTTTACAAACAAATTATAGATCGCACGCAAGCGACCTTTCAAAGCTTTCAATATACAGCAGCAAGCATATACAAATGATACAAATAACCCTATGTGAGGGTCTCTTCCTGTGGCTAAACAAATTCTACCGTACAAGAACGAGCTTACCGCAGCGACTCCGTATCACAAACGTATTTCGTACGGTCACTATCCCCGTACAGAAACCTCAAAACCGCAACAATTACACACGTATGGAACGAAAATATGTTATGTCCTACATTAACACTAGGGGTTCCGATAAGAATACAACCTAAACAAAATTAACAATATTAACATTATTAACAAAAACTGTATAGTTTTGATAAATAACTTGTTAAACAGCTACAAAACAGGTTATAAGAGCGATATAATGAACACAAATATACACGAGTTACAACAAATTGGTAAATTGTTAATGATATATTAAAAGTAGGATAAAACGAGTAGGTTAGACGGGAGGCAGGGCCCACAGGGTGGCGGTCTTGTCTGCACTGGTACTGAGGAAGGAGAACTCTGTCGGGTGCCAGCGGCCGGAGATGACCTTGTCCTGGTGCTGGGCCACCACCACACTGGGCAGAGCTGTGGTCAGATCCCCTGGGAACACAACACTAGTATGTTAGATGGGAGGCAGGGCCCACAGGGTGGCGGTCTTGTCAGCACTGGTACTGAGGAAGGAGAACTCTGCCGGGTGCCAGCGGCCTGAGATGACCTTTCCTGGTGCTGGGCCACCACCACACTGGGCAGAGCTGTGGTCAGATCCCCTGGGAACACAACACTAGTATGTTAGACGGGAGGCAGGGCCCACAGGGTGGCGGTCTTGTCAGCACTGGTACTGAGGAAGGAGAAATCTGTCGGGTGCCAGCGGCCTGAGATGACCTTGTCCTGGTGCTGGGCCACCACCACACTGGGCAGAGCTGTGGTCAGATCCCCTGGGAACACAACACTAGTATGTTAGACGGGAGGCAGGGCCCACAGGATGGCGGTCTTGTCTGCACTGGTACTGAGGAAGGAGAAATCTGTCGGGTGCCAGCGGCCTGAGATGACCTTGTCCTGGTGCTGGGCCACCACCACACTGGGCAGAGCTGTGGTCAGATCCCCTGGGAACACAACACTAGTATGTTAGGCGGGAGGCAGGGCCCACAGGGTGGCAGTCTTGTCAGCACATGATCTCTCATCACAATTACAACACTAGATATAGAAACAACAATTTAACCTAAAAATAAATAAATACCCCTGTAGCAGCAAACCTGCGTACTCAGCAAATTTCGAATGCATATATATGTATCTTATTACCACATAATGCCAAGTTTCATCAATATACACTCAAAAATAAACAATTTATGACATTTCAATTGTTCTCCATAAGAATAACATGGCGGTTGAGTATGCAGGTTTGCTGAAGGAAGGAACCCAAAAAATAGGGTTTTATGCAAATATCAATGTAACTCAAGTAGGTAAAGCCAGATACCAAATTTTATTAATTTATGTTCATAATTAAGGGAGATAACACGTTACTTATTCTCCATAAGAATAACATGGGGGCTGAGGACGCAGGTTTGCTGCTACAGGAACTACAGGCAAAACAATGTTTTTTAGTGCAAATATCAATAGACCACAACGATATGAAGCAATATACCAAGTTTCATAAGGATAAGTTGATAAATAAGCGAGATATACAATTTTTCTTATTCTCCATAAGAATAACATTGGACAACGTATTGTGTTTAGCACTTTCAATATCTCTGTAACCAATTGACGTAGAGCAATGATCAAAACACCAAACTGTTTGTTTTTTTTAAGTTGAATTTAATGGTGAAAACTAAAATTGGATTTACTAAAATATTGTATGTAAAAAACTCAAAAAACCCATTTTTGGGGTACAAAACCCCCTCAAAATACCCCTTGGGATTGAGCGATCTGGCTGGTTTTCGAACTTAAAGTCATAAATGATGCTTTACATGTTTGTAACAAATTTCATTAAAATCGCATCATTTTTGAGAAAGTTATCGCACCCACGGACACACACACATATATATATATATATATATATATATAATATATATATATATATATATTAGGCGTGTGCGAGTAGTGATTTTTTTATTCGAGTCGAGTCGAGTAGTGCCAATTATTTTCGAGTTTCAAGAATTTTCGAGCGAGTATTTGCCATCAGTTGGTTGTTTAAAATAGTGTAATGGGATTTGGATACCACTCTATGTTTGATAATCTAAACATGGTTTCTAACTAATACATGAGTAGCAATACCAAGTTTTGGCCAGTACAATCAAACTGGATTATGTATTGACAAACAAAACATGGTTTGACATTCGTTTCCGCCCGATAAAACACGGTCCCATTGTTATTTTGCCATTATCACCTGGTCCTGACATTGCTTATAATCAATATTAGATGACAAAGTTATTAGTTACGGCTGATATTCAGTGGCCCGGTTGCCACTTTTGCCGATATTATGTATGCCGTCATCATTTACGGCCAAAATTAGGCGGTCCGATCGTCATTTTCGGCCCATATTTCGTGATGCGATCGCCTTGCGCGGCCTTTACGACGCGTTTTTGGCTGGTCGCAATCGTTAGCGATCGTCCTATTTTACGTGATGCGATCGCCTTTTTCGGCCGTTACTACGCGTTTTGGGCGGTCGTAATCGTTAGCGATCGTCACTTTCGGCCGAATTTACGTGATGCGATTGCCTTATGTGGCCGTTACTACGCATTTTGGCCGGTCGCAATCGTTAGCGATCGTCCGGAAATCGGCGGGAAATACTCGCTCGAACTTTCGAGTATTTTTCAAAAGTTCGAGTATTAAAATACTCTACCGAAAACTCAAAAGTTTCGAGTACTCGCACACCCCTAATATATATACAGTTTTGAACGAATGGTGTTTTTGGCATCTGGGGACCTCAAAACGAAAAGTTATCATGGTCCCGGGTCTAGGTCTTACCATGCCGACTACGGTAATAGCTTCTTCCCTATAGGGGAAATTCGCTAAAACAAGCCAAATTTATAGGACCAACATTTCTTTCCAAAATTCCAGTACAGCTTAAAACAGTAACGAAAATGAGTAAATTCAATCTTAGAATAAAAAGTATTTGTGGTAAATTATATTAGGCCTACACCATACCAATTTCTCGACATATAAGTCCCCTTTGCCTAATCCATGCCTTCGTACTGACAGGTCCAATACAGTGCCATCCTTAGGGCGGCATGACAGGTGCAGCCTCAGGGCCTCGCGCCTACAAATGCCTCGCACTTGGGTTTTTTTTATGGAAGCTAGGGACGTCATGGCCATGGCAGGGAGCACAAATAAATGTAGACTATCGGAGATTAAAAATTTAACAATTGAAGACAATGCACAAACAGCATGAGCGGTACATAGTTTGCTTATAATCACAATATAATTTCAATTTAACCGCAAGTTCAGAAGAACGTGAATAAATATTATAGGGTGCGCCTGAGTGCTGTACTGCTGTCCGACACAGACTTGGTTGCGTACAGGAACTGCGCGGGGAGCTAATTGTGGCGCGGCTGGATGGGGAGGGGCATGGCTCCACCAATAGTGAATGTAGCAACGCAAGTCTATGTCGGGACGATACAGGTGCGGTGCGAGGGACTGGGAAGCGTGCACACACAATCCATTTGTTTTCTTCAACGTTTTACTTTATGCTATCGGTATAACCTCGTACTCCCCGTAACCTGTCATCATATAATGTCTTTAAAATCACTTACCCTCCTGCAATTAGGTAATGCAGTAAACACTACATAGTTTATTACATATACATTTTCTGTTCCATAGACGGTATTTAATGATATTGTTTACGCTATGACAACATTAGGAAAGACCTCGTGAACATTTATTGCCCCAGGCATCTCGTTGGCTTAGGACGGCACTGGTCCCATATCTGCCGACACAGGTCTAAGGGGCAATATGGGATAAATAGGTAAATTAAGATAAAAAAGTAAGCGAGTAAATTTCTTATCTTCTGACCTTGCAAGTCGGTGAGGACCAGCTTGTTGTCGTAGCCGGAGGTCAGCAGGTAGTAGGCGCTGGGAGAGAAGCGCACGGAGCGGACGTCCGCAGTGTGGGGCTTGAAGCACTGCAGTGTGCGGCCGCCGCGCACGTCATACAGCACACAGCTGGCGTCCTCATGGCCCGACACCAGCAGGCGGCCACTGGGCTCCACACACACTGCCGCCACAGGCGACCCTTGCTGGAATAGTAACAATAAATCACTTAACCCTTTCAGTACTATGGACTGATATATCAGCTTTTGAATCTGCTACCAATAAACATTTGCTACTAATGCATAAGTGATTGCACTGTTACAAGCTCGGTGGTGAACCTGTGTCTGACATCTGGTGAAACCCACTGAGCTCAATGTTATATCTGGAGTCACCACTCTATGTTAGAAAAGCGTGCCGCTGTAGTTTTGGTCGTTATGTTGGCAAATATGTTTTACTGATGCATTGTGGGAGTTTTTGACAGTTTGGTGGTATAGTCATTTTATTCCCAATTGAAATCAATGTATATTTGGTGATTTTTCAAAACCGTTATCATTGTTTTAAAGTACATTACAAGTTAAAACCTATTGTTAAGCTGAACACTGAAATCTTGCAAAATGTTTTAAATAAAATGTAACCAATCATCTTGAAGCTAAGTAATGTTTTAGGTTACATGAAAATAGTCGTGTTTCTAGGTTTAGGGTAGTTGGTGAGTGACATTGAAAAACGGGCACTTGGGTGGTTAATTTAATTATTTATTCTACTTACATACCAACATAATAACATTAATAAATAATGGATGATTCCAATATTAAATTCAAATCCAATGTCAATGTTAACTGTTGACAGTAAACACTACAGTAGATACATGTAACTGGTCGGCGACTTTTAATTTTGACAGCGTCCACCCAACGAATTCTGATTGGTCCAGCTAACTCCAAGGTGACAACATAACAAAGTGAAAAGCTGAACTAGACGGCACACTTTTGGGAAATATTTTAATAAGAGTAGTGACTCCAGATATAACATAGAGCTCAGTGGTGAAACATGATAGACACAAACTGAACTACCTCGTCCAGCACCTAGGCTCTAATACCACCTGGTCAGCTACAGCTGCTAGTCTGATCAGTGGCTATGCGATCTAAGACACTACCTTCGCAGCCGGGGTGACACTTGGATCAAGGGTTCGAATCCCGTCACAGTCGGTGGTTATTATGTGCAACTTATGGAGAGTTCACCTATCTGTGGCAGAGTTGAAGGGGTGGGTGGACCTCAAGGAAACGGTGGATGGCTCGGGTCCATGCTGACGGGCTGGGGTATCACCCATCCCGTACTTTTCTTTGTGAGTTTCACATCTGAGCAGGTGTTTTGCTACTTTTTACCTATCCTTTTATGTGTGTGTCCACCGGAAGTACTTTATTTTAAATTTTAACTGTTCAGACGTTCACGATATTTAAAAAATCAACAAAACATCATAGATTCAACTACTCCTTTGAGAAGCGTAGCACTGAAAGATACCAATTGTTTGGTAAAAAATATTTATTTAAATAGTATCAAAGTGGAAGGTTTGATAACTGCCCTTTGAGAAGCGTAGCACTGAAAGGTACCAATTGTTTGGTAAAAAATATTTATTTAAATAGTATCAAAGTGGAAGGTTTGATAACTGCCCTTTGAGAAGCATAGCACTGAAAGGCACCAATTGTTTGGTAAAAAATATTTATTTAAATAGTATCAAAGTGGAAGGTTTGATAACTGCCCTTTGAGAAGCGTAGCACTGAAAGGTACCAATTGTTTGGTAAAAAATATTTATTTAAATAGTATCAAAGTGGAAGGTTTGATAACTGCCCTTTGAGAAGCGTAGCACTGAAAGGTACCAATTGTTTGGTAAAAAATATTTATTTAAATAGTATCAAAGTGGAAGGTTTGATAACTGCCCTTTGAGAAGCATAGCACTGAAAGGCACCAATTGTTTGGTAAAAAATATTTATTTAAATAGTATCAAAGTGGAAGGTTTGATAACTGCCCTTCTGTTATCCATTTTAACTCTACATTAAATAAATTACACCTGAGGATGAAGGGGGGAGGTTGGGGAAGGGAGAGAGAGAAAGAGAGAGAGCGCAACAGGATCCACTAGATTGTAAACAAATTTAGTTAGTTATTCGTGAATTTAAGCATCATGGCACTGGTTCAAATGATTTTGTTGAACTTCTTATGCAAGAAAATGTGATAAAACATTCATGCAAACAGCCATTATTCATAGAAAAAATAATTTTTAACATTGGGCTGTTGCTAGTTATTGTAAATTTACAAAAACATTGAAACTTACCCTCGAGGAGGGAGAGGTGGCGGGGGTGACGACGTTGACGCAGCCCCTGGTCCTGAGGTCCCAGAACCTGACAGTGCGGTCCTGCGAGCCACTGACGAACATGGCGCCTCCCCAGTTGTACAGCGTCAACACGTGACCTGGACAACGACCGACAACTTGTCAAACATCCACATAGACTTGTAAGGAAATAAAAAGACAGGTCCTGATAAGCTTGAAAAGAGACTATCCACTGGGCTCTTCGCGTTGAGGAGAACTAGCAAACTCAATAACGTTGACCTGTCTAAATTAGTTTACTATAGCCTAATTGAGTCGCACATCGTGGGTATTCTATAGCCTTATGAGTAGCTTTAAGACCCATTTAAATAAGATCTTTATATGGGGGAAAAAGACATTTGATCTTTTTTTAGGCTTCCACCATGGGAACACTGCAGTGATTCTTTTAGGGAACCAGGCATACTTACTGTCCCTTGCCTAAACATACTAGAACTGGTCAGGTACATCAAGAACCAAAACCTAACATCTTATGGTTTAAGAACTCACCATTATAACACGAGGCATAGAGATAAGTATGCTAAAAGTCACATGTCTCTTTTCAAAAGGAAACCCTTGAGTTCTGGTTTAAAGATATTTCAAAATTTACCTCTCCATCAAGAATACTCAAAATTACGCAAGAAGCTATTGTAGTTTCTTCAAAGACCTGATCTGTGGTTTATTATTTGCTTTAAAATCTATTTAATTTCAGAACAATTTGCTTACTTACTATTGGTTGGATTTAACTTTATGAATAAAATTTATGTTTTCCACTGCTTAAAATAATTTTGTCAAGTGCATTTTGCTTGACTATTGAAGTTGAACCAACTGTACAAATTTCCACATTTGGAAATCAACCCAAACCCAAATTAGTTTGGATGATTTTAGTTCTTCTACTATATTACTACTATTGTTCTTTATAAAAGGTGTTTGTGTAAACTGGATGTTTCATAACTTATATATTAGAGAAAAAAACTTAACAATTCACCTTGAAAAGAAATTACACAGAGGCAGAAAATCAAAGACAATAGAAGTTTGTGGATATACGGTATTGTATATCACCAAATGTATTTCGTATACATATATTGAATAAAAGAAAAGAGAAGCAGAGAAAAAAGAAAAAGGAGTGGATGAATCCAACTGAATTTCAATAATCCTAAGCTAGCGGCATTCCGCATTCTGCCAAAAGTTACTTATTTAAAGCTGGATGTCTAGCAAATAAACAAAGAAAATTCCCTGGCGCTTATTAAGCCTGAGAGCATTTTCCAAAAAGTGTTTTTAATCTGTTAATTTGATTTTGAAGTTGATTGTATTGTTATTAAATTGGCATATCTATCTTTCCAACCATATTTTTTTAAATTGTTGTATTATTATAAAGGGGTTGTTGGCGTAGCGGGCAAGGCGACGAACTCAGGAATCATGACAGAGGTCCTGTTGTGGGTTCGAATCCCAGTCCTGACAAGTATATTTTATCAGAACTGTACAATTTGCACTGTAACAGCTCATCCCTTGCTTTGCTGGATACGGATGTATAGGCGATGTGGACGGGCAAAAGTAAGGCTGCCACCCTTATTTTTTAAAACAAAAAATTATATCTATTGCAGATCAATTTTGGAAACAATGTCGCCTTCTCTACACGCACCCTATTTCGACCAACGAATGCATAATATACGTTTAAGAAAAAAAAGCGACGGAATTAACAAATTCTGAAAATATTGAAACTTTAGGTCGTTCATTTGATTTACAAAGTATTTATTTAATTTTTTCCACTACTCCTAATTATCGTAGTAATCCTTAGCTTATCCGGACCCGAATCATCCGGATCCCAGAATAACCGGACAAATTTGTCTGAAATAAGAAATATAAATTACAGTCAAATTTGATTTTTCCCCCTCGCTAATGCCTTCTTGGTCTCAGACACAACCGCGATACATTAATGCACCAACGAGGTTACATATAACTAGAGGTCTTGTCTCATGTAAAAAAGTGCAGCCTAAATGGTCAACAACCATTTGCCAATCTGTCAACTCTGCTCTCATGGCAACCAAAATCAAATCCACTCTTCACGAGTTATATGATAGTCACCTGACAGAGATTTAACTTGTAAAGAGAGAATTTGATGGTTACCTGATGAACATGGCGGTCAACTATGTAGGCTTCACTTTTTTACCCCTCTAGATAAAAGGTGAGACCTCTATATATTTAATCTCGTTGGTTGACCGTTCATTACCAACCACAACTTGTGAGGTTATGTTGTTGTAGCTGTGATTGTACTGTGAGTTACGGCAGCCAAACAAACACTGTGTCTATTCTGATTTAGTCTTTCCACACAGTTGTCAGCATCAATATTGCAGGCGCTGGAGCCCCGATTATTAATCATGCGATGTTACAGTAGCTTCAGATTATCCAGATTTTTTGCTATCAAGTTCAATATTCCACGACATTAGTCCGGATAATCCGAGGTTTACTGTATTCACGGTTCACACTTTTATAAAGGTAATGATTTCCCTGACAAATATTTAATTTTTCCCTGACTTTCTCTAATCTAAGAAGATAACTTTCCCTGACTAGCGACTCGGAATACACACTTTTTTTTACAATAGATAATAATTTAAAAAGTATATTTTGTATTGGATTACATATTTCGCATATCTGTCCACGCTTTCCTGTTTATTTTTTGTTGTTTACAGTTTGATTTTGTCCAATACACTTATTACCTTAACAATTATGGTTCACTTGAATAAAATACTAAGCATTTTTCCTGACTTTCGGTGTTTTTACAACTTTTTCCCTGACCTTTTTCAAATTCCCTGACTTTCCAGAAAGTGTGAACCATGGTAGTTATGTTGTTACTCACCGCTGTGGCCGCTCAGAGCCTGGTACGGCTGGCCCGTGGCGCAGTCTGTGATGTAGATCTTGCAGTCCCCGGCACCTCCACTGATCAGCAGACTAGACTTGTTGCTCGTGTCCTCCAGGAAGCAGACGTCTCGCACCGTCCCATCATGCATAGTCAGCTCTATCTCTTGGCCTGGTACATCACACGGGTTAAATTGTGTTTAGTGCATATCTCTCGGGCTCAAATTGTCTCTAGCGCATGTCACACAGGATTAAATGATTTTTAGTGCATGTCAGACAGGATATTAATTGTTTTAGGGCATTCTCATAGAATTATTAGTGAATTTAGGGAAGAAGCTATTGCTGTATTCTACATGGTAAGACCTAGACCAAGGAACACAATAACTTTTCGTTTTGAGGTCCCCATATGGCAAAAACACCCTTAGTTCAAATATATATATATATATATATATATATATATATATATATATATATATTTATGTGTCCGTAAGCACGATAACTCTCGTAAAAAAGGTCCGATCTTAATTAAATCTGGTACAGATGTGTAAAGTAGCATTTATTTGAAGGAGTCAAAAACCAGACGGATCGCACCATCCAAAGGGGGGTTCTGTAACCCCAAAATGTGTTTTTTTTTGTTTTTACATGTAATTTTTATTTAAATCAAATAAAAAAAGATCGCTCTATCCTAAGGGGTATTTTGGGGGGGGGGTTTTGTACCCCAAAAATGATTTTTTTGAGTTTTTTACATATAATATTTTAGTAAATAAAATTTTAGTTAGTACCATTGGATTCAGCTTAAAAAAACAAACAATTTTGTGCCTTGATCATTGCTCTACGTCAATTGATTACTGAGATATTGAAAATGCTAAACACAGTATGTAGTCTAATGTTATTCTAATGGAGAAAAATAATAATTTTATATCTCGCTTATTTATGAACATACAATGACGAAACTCGGTAATATGGCTTTATCTGGTCGTGGTTTATTGTTGTTTGCACAAAAATCCAATGTTTTGCCGATGGGTCCCGTTGCAGCGAATCTGGATACTCAGCCCTCATGTTATTCTTAAGGATAGTAAGTAAAACATTATCTATCCCTTAAATTATGAACATAAATAAAACCCAGTATTGTGTTCCTTGTTTGCTGTAACCTGCGTACTAATCCCCAATGTTATTCTTATGGAGACTAATTAATATTTTATATATTGCTTATTCATAAAATATCAATTTTTTAAATCTGGGTAAGTGGCTTAATGTGTCCACATACATTGGAAATTTGCTGAGTACGCAGGTTTTCTGGGGCTATTTTTAGTTCATATGTCAAAGTTTAGTTACAGAATCAGTCAGTTATCACTGTCTGAAAAGGTTCGGCATGAGTGTAAGTAATAAGACATTAGGAGTAAGTTATGATGGAAGGGCTCTCTTACAAGGACCCTGTACCACTTGGACTAGTCTGCTGTCCTCCGTTAATACTCAAGCCAGATAATAGTTTGTATTTTATTAAATTTTATATAAAGTATATTTATTTTGTAGAATTTAAGTCACATTGTTTCAATATAATGCTGCCTGGTCTTGTAAAATGAATTTTGGCTAAGGCTCTGATAACTTGAATTAATAATGAGTCTAGGTTGCCTTTTTATTACCTCGCCTTAGGCAGTATGTTTGAAGTGTTGAGGATACTTGGGAAATTTTATATCTGTTATCTCTTTCAGTGCTATGGATTTACATATCGGCTTTTGAACCTGCCCCCCAAAAAATTGTTAAATGCTGCATAAGCGATTGTACCATTACGAGCTAAGTCTGCAGTCGGCATCTGACATGTGGTGTAACCTGGGAGACACAAACTGAATCACCTCGTCCAGCGCCTAGGCCCTAATAACACCAGTGAGCTACAGATGCTATTCCGATCAGTGGCTGTGCAGTCTATGACGCTACCTTCCCGGCCAGGGGGTCAGCCCTTGGATCAAGGGTTCGAATCCCGACACAGTTGGTGTTTTTTTGTGCTACTCAAGGAGAGTTCACCTGTCTGTGGTATAGTTGAAGGGGAGGGCAGTCCTCAAGCAAGCGGTTGACAGCTCGGGTCCATGCTGACAAGATGGGTGAATTCTTTTTGAGTTGCACATCTGATCAAGTGTTTTGCCTATCCGTATGTGAGTGTATGTGTCCGAATGAAGTTATTTACATTTAGCTGTTCAGGCGTTCAAGATATTTAAAAAATCAACAAAATATCTCAGATTCAACAACTCTTCTCAATTTTACCACTTCTGATTAATAAGCAGTGTCTTGGTGAAACATCAAACAGATGCGAGAGTACTGGGACACATTCAATAACGTACAAATTTCAATCTTATAAACCATGGGGCTGTGACCAGCTTGTCGAGTTACCTTCCAGGTTTGAGGTCTCCGGGTTGAACTTCATGAGCTTGACGGTCTTGTCGTTGCTGCCAGTGGCCATCAGGTCGCCCACGGGGGTCCACGCCATGCAGTAGATGGAGCCTTTGTGGTGCCTCGTCCGCTTGAACAACACCGTCGGCTGGTAAGTCGTGTGGTCCTCTCTGCAACACAACGGTCAAACTTGTTACCAGAGCTTCAAAGACCCACGTCGATTGGAATAAGAAAGAGTGATTCTCAAATCATAAGTCTTAAATTCTCAATTCATAAATCACAAATCAAAAATATCTTTACACAATAATGAAAATACAAACAAATTTGGAAAATTTGTAATCTAAAGCCACAATCATCGGTAAAAGAATATTTTCTGAATTGAAAATTCTAATGCGGCCTATATTTACAAGAAGTAAGATGTCTGTAACGTACAGGATTTCAGAACAGATATTCAATGGCGCCAATCATAAATACAATACCAGAAACCGAGAAGAATTAGCTGTTCCACCTCACCACCTGACCCTGTTTTGTAAGAAGCCACAGTTTGCAGGCATGAAGTTTTGTGGTAAACTACCTGACTGTATTAAGACAGAAACTTCCACCAGGAAATTTAAAAACAAACCCAAGCAATTTTTGATCAATAAAGCTTTATACTCTTATGAGAACTGTGATGTATATGTAATATAGAAAATTATTTTCTGGTATATATAAGAAGCGAACTGTTTTATTATATTCTTTCTTATGGTTTTAAGTGCAATGTAGAAGTACTAGCTGTTACCCGCAGGCTTCACCCCGTGAATTATTTATAAAAAATATGTCTTTTATCGTATCTGGTGATAGGATTGAATCTGTTGCAACAAGTATCACTAATAGTATAAATGAGGCTACCAATTGGTTTGAAGCAAACTGTCTGGAGATCAATGATTCAAAAACAGAAAAAATACATTTCTCTCTCAGGAAGTCCCCTATTGAACAAAAACCTGTCCGATTACTAGGTCTTCTCGTGCATCCAAAGTTATCATGGGTGGCCCACACCAACCAGGTTATCTGAAAACTTTCTCGGGTATGTTTCCTTCTCAGAAGATTGAAATCCTCTGTATCTGAAAAGGTGATGCTCATGTCTTATTTTGGCTTTTTTCCATTGTCACCTTTTATATGGCAACATTTTCTGGGGTAATAGTTCCGGAGCTTTGGCAGAAAAAGGCCTTGCGTATTATGGCAGGTATTCCTCAACAAGATAGCTGCAAACCTTTTTTCAAAAAGTTTCAAATCATGTATATACGAAGCATTTTCAGCCATCAAAATATTCTGAAATATGTATGTAAAAGAGAATAATGAAGAATTTGCATTGAGGAACGAGGTCCATGGATATGAAACCAGGAACTGCCAAAATCTAAATATTAGCAGACCTCATTTACAAAAATGTTCAAGTTCCCATAAATATTTGCGAATGTTAATGTTTAATAATATTGCCTAGAAATTTCCATAGACTGCCTTTCAATTTTTTTAAATACAAAATTAATACTTTCCTTATTAACAATGTTTATTATGATGTAAAGGCTGTTCTAGATTCTAGGGGTAGTTTTGGTTAAGAACTGTTATTTTCTTGGATAATTATGTTTTTATTTTTATTATGATCACTGTGTTTTTTATTATTGTTTATAACAATAATTGCCATGATCATACGATGGCCAGTACACAATGTAACTTGTGTTCAAAGACAAATAAAGGTATTATTATTATTATTATTAAAAACTATGATAGTTTTGTGTGTTGCATTCTGTGGTTAGCCTGTGAAACTACTACGAATTCTGATTCTGAAACTATACTTTTATAAAAACTCAGCAGGTGAATTGCGTGAGAAAAATATTGTTTGTCAATATGAATTATGTGTTTAAACTGTCCCTTTGTTAGTATTCATTAAATAATTCCTTTATTAACATGATACGTTTTGTTACAACTAAACAGGATAAATAAAATACGTCTTACAACACTATAAAGTATATTTACACTTATTCTATACTTACAGACAAGACGGTAAAATATACACAAAAGATGGTACAAGGCGATCAATTTCAACCAGTTACACCGGTCATCATCAGGCCCAATCAGAGAATCAATAATCAATAATTCTCTGATTGGGCCTGATGATGACCGGTGTAACTGGTTGAAATCGATTGCATTGTACCATCTTTTGTGTATATTTTACTGTCTTGTATGTAAGTACAATATAAGTGTAAATATACTTTATAGTGTTGTAAGACGTATTTTATTTATCCTGTTTAGTATTCATTACAAAATCAGAATTACTGCTTAAATAATGTTTGCCTTCCTTTCTATATTTTTATGGACAGCCTATATGAAATGAACTATATGTGAATAAAGTGTTAACTAAAGTGTTTGCCTTTATGTGAAATGAACTCCTCCACTATATCTGAACCAATCTTGACGACTGATCTATCAAATAAATGGCCTCGATCCGTAGCAGTGCAAAGTGGTTTTCAGTTTCCGATACCCCCATTCCAAAGGGTACAGGCTGCTCTCAAAGTTTGATTTTTGTCCATAACGATGCCATGGAGATAAAATTTAATTTAATTGCCATTATAAAAAGCTGTATCTCAACAAAACGGCTTAGAAAAATAGTACTTCAGCCACTCAAAAGGCCCATAAGCACCCTTTAGTCTCTATATTCTAATGGTTGCTGAATCTACGTAATGTAAAAAAAATTCGCACCTAGAAATAAAAGGGAAAAGTTCATGAAATAAACTCCCGTACCTGAAGTAGTAGTAGTAAAATAGGTATGAAATCACATACATCACAGTTAATAGTTTATTTGTACCACAGTTAATTCCGTAAAGGAACAAACAAAACAAATCTCCCAGTTTTAAATTGACCTTGGTAAACACCGCAAGTGAGCAAGTGAGCGGAGCAGGTGGGAGGGGAGGGGGAACATTAGCTCTGGTCTATTAAACATTGCACCAGTGTCCCACCACTCACTCAACCATTCCTCCACCACACCACAAATTGCTCGGTTTACATGCAGGCTGTGGCAACCGTGTAAGTGTGACTGTCTGGTGAGAGTTCTGAGTATCTAGATGTAGTTGGTTGGGGAAACCCAGCTGTTTGGACTGAAATGTGTGCAGGATACAGATTTACTAGAAGGGTTCAGATCTATTCAACTGAAATAAGCATACAAATTATCCTGTTTATATCTGAGCAGCACTCAAGAACATGACTCAAAATAATACCCCCGTCGCAGCAAACCTGCATACTCAGCGAATTTCCAGTGGAGATGTAAATGTCTTAATACTACAAAAGCCACTTACCAAGTTTCATAAAAATATATTCACAAATAAACGATATATACAATTTCAATTATTCTCCATAAGAATAACATTGGGGCTGAGTACGCAAGTTTGCTGCAACAAGGAACACAAAAAATGGGGTTTTATGCTAAAATCATTATAACTCTGAAGTTTTTATACCAGTTTTTATTCATTTATGTTCATAATTAAGGGAGACATAGCACTTAATTAATCTCCATAAGAATAACATGGGGGCTGAGTATGCAGGTTTGCTGCTACGGGAGCCTTTGGCAAACAATTTTTTTTTTGAGCAAATAACAATAGAACACTTCCAGATGAAGCCGTATACCAAGTTTCGTCAGTATACGTTCATAAATAAGCGAGATATAAAATCTTTCTTTTCCTCCATAAGAATAACATTAGACAACGTACTGTGTTTTAGCACTTTCGATATATCGGTAACAAATTGACGTAGAGGAATGATAAAAATACCAAATTGTTTGTTTTTAAAGCTGAATTCAATGGTATAAATTAAAATTTTATTTAAATAAAATTTACATGTGAAAACCCCAAAAAACACATTTTTGGGATACAATACCCCCAAAAAACACATTTTTGGGGTACAAAACCCCCCTTCGCATGGTGCGATTCATCTGGTTTTCGAACTCGTTCAAATAAATGGTACTTTACACATTTGTACAAAATTTCATTAAGATCGGACCTTTTTTACGAGAGTTATCGTGCTTACGGACACATATATATATATATATAAATATATATATATATATATATATACATATATAAAAATTTGAACGAATGGTATTTTTGGCATCTGGGGACCTCAAAATGAAAAGTTATCATGGTCTCGGGCTTAAGTCTTACCATGAGACCTACGGTAATAGCTTCTTCCCTATAGGGGAAATTCGCTAAAAGAAATTCCGTAGTGAGATCAACAAAGTGTTTTTTGTCCCGAAGTACTATTATTACATTACTGGATTACTTATTTATTATTATTTTGTAATTAAATACCAATTACAGCTAATAGCCTAAAGCCATGTGAGGAACTGTTACCAGGTAAGGGTCCGAAAGAAAAGAGGAGGTTTTTTTTAGTGGGCGAGAGTCCCACACAACAGTTTTTCCACCTCTCCCTAAAAAAATATGTACTAACTGGTGGCTCAAAGGAGTGATAGCCCCTTGCTTCAAGTAGGAACACATGTCAGTTTGTAAACAAAGTAGACACATAATCACATGTTTTAAAGTAAACAAAGCAGATGTTTTGAAATCTCCATACTTTTCTTATGGGGAATGTTCTACATTATTTCTCATTTGATGGTAATTTTTCAGAAATACCATTATTTTTCCCGAGTTCCTGGGACCAAGACCTTTTATTTGAGTTGTCCCTCATCATCCTGATATTTGCCAAACTCCCACAATTTTGACTTAGAAATTTCACTTACAGAATTATATATAAAGCCTAGCTGATAGCCGCAGGCTTCGCCCCACAAATGATTTATAAAAACTATTACAGTTGTGTGTGCTGCATTCTGTGGTTAGCCCATGGAACTACTACGAATCAAGATCAGCTGTTTGTATTTTCATCAGCTCAAACAAAATTGAATGTCCATAAGGAATACATGGGTACTTTGTCGGGGTCTCTGGCGGAGCCTTAAGGCCAGATCAGGATGAAAACCATTTAGTTTTCCACTTTATGCCTAAAGAATCAGTGTACAAAATTTCAGCTCTCTACCTACAGGGGAAGATGGAGAATTACGGATGAGTGAGTTAGTCAGTCAGTCAGCCAGGGCTTAAAATTTTTAATTTGAGTTATGTTTAAGTATGTAAACGTTGAACAATTCTTAAATAGTAAACTGACTGTAGAAGCTGTTTTTTACAAACTCAGGAAAATTAAAAATCCGAAGAATTCCCAATGGAACATAATATATGAAGGATAACATTTTGATGTGACCTTCTAGCACATATGTGAATGCTTCTAGTGAGCAACTGACCATTATTAAAATTGTAACATAATCAAACAGACTCAATACCATCATAAACATCTTAAATATTGAAATAGTGATAAAGTGACTGTACCCGTTTTGCAAAATTATCTTTTATGAACTTCTTTAGACTTGTCAACAAAATATAAGTACAAGTGCACTACAGTTTATTATGTGTTTTACCATAAAGTATATAATTAATCATGATATTTAGCTAGCATTGATAGGCATTTAGCCTCAAATACACCCTCATTCAGTGGTGAAACTTGGATGTAATGGATGTATTTGAATAACAATTATAAAATTGTCACTGTATTGAAGCGTAGGATCAGCTGTTGGCTATTAGTATACACAATGAAGCAGCTGAGGCACTGATGCAGTCCCAATGACAATGGAAGCTTTAATTTAAGTAGCTTCGAATTTTCTGGTGCTTGTAATAAAAGACTACATTGCAGAAGTATTTATTTGTTATAGGTTAATCCAATAACTGTTTTTTCCCTTTCAGTTAGCAGTGGAGCTATTTATGTCTGTGCATAGACACCAGGTATTCTTTCTTGCACGCACATATAGTCTTGCAAGGAACATATTTCCATCTATTTATAAATGCATGTAAAATTTACAGTTTTCAATGGAAAAAATATCCGTTGCTGAAAAATATTTCACATACTAATTCTTGGGGAAGTTTTACATCCCAAGAGCTGTTCAAATGTGCAACACACCACACAATGCAAAGTGTCCATAACTAAATCGACGGAATGATCCGAAACGTATGAAACAGTCAGCCGAGATGATCTGAATGTGTAATGACACGGAACAAGATGAGTGAAAGTGTCGATGATCGCCGGAGCCGTTACTTTCTGCACTTTCTCTGTGGTCACTCCATCGATAGTGATAGGCTCACTGTAACATTATACATAACCCATATTTCGACCGCACACCAGATACTTAACCAGAAGTGAAACCGAGTCATTTTGGATATTGTGAGACTTTCAGAGAAAACATCGTGCGTGGATTTCTCGTGTGGGATGGTAATGTTTATAAAAGTAATTGTGTTTTGAATATTGCAGTGTGGAATTGATTTAATTAACTTAGCAGGATTCTTGAAAGTAAATATATATATATATATTAGTTGTAGACGACAGTCAATTTAAAAAAGGATATATGTTTGATCCAACTATACGTTTTGAAAAAAAAAATAAAGAACAAGCAATAGAAAACGATCATGAAAAAAATTAATATACGTCGAGACCAAAAACTATTTTAAAGAAAAATATCACCTAAAAAGTATCAAAATATATAGATTATTGATAGGGACAAGAGGTACCATCCCAATCTTTGTTGCAGATATATGGAAAAAGTTTAATTTACAACAAGAAAAACTGGAAACAATAGTCACAACCACAATGAAATTCACCGTATCTATTCTGAAAAACTATTTGTATAACAAAATTAAGTATAACTAACAAATAATCTTTTCATATTCAATGTAAACTGTTTTAGTTTCACCCAAAATTTTATTGTTTGCAATCCTTTGTTTTAGCAGCTTCAATTGTGAAGAAGGTGTAAATTTATTTTTAATACATTTTCTTTATATACAGACAATTGTGATGATCTATTTCCTGTATTAGGACTAATCTTTATATATAATTCTGTAAACAAAATTTTTAAGTAAAAATTGTGGGAATTTGGAAAATCGCAGGATGATGGAAGACGGCTCAAATTAAAGATCTTGATCCCAGGGACTCGGGGAAAAATAGCAGTACTTATAAAAAGTTACCATCAAACGAGAAATAACTTAAAACGTCCCCCTTAAGGAAAGCATGGGGGATTTAAAAATGTATGCTTTGTTTACATTAAAATGTGTGTATCATGTTAAGACATGTGTTCTTCCTTATGTTGTTTTATTTTCCTCAGCACGAGAGAGTAAAAAATCAGATAGGCAGAGTATTTGAGCAAGGTTAGGGGCTATGGCCCCTTCAAGCCACTAGTGATCTTATAAACTACCTATCTTCTATCTAGATACATAGGCTTTGCTTCTAAATCGTTATTAATGACTCGTAGATGATTTCGTACCTCACGATCCAAATTGTCTTGCTCGTTATCAGATTTCTTTCGCACCCGTGAGCTCATCGCTAGTGATACAGATGGATGAAGCTGTTACTTTTTAATTCACTGGACAACCTCAAAATAATTCAATTTGAGATACCCGATCACAAACACAGGATATAAAACGGAATGGTTTAGTAATAAAATTAAAATTCTATCCACTTGTCGATGACCAAGAAACTAAATTTTATAACCTTAGTCTAACTGCATCACTGACTGGTATTGGGCTTACAAGCATTAACACGTTTGCTACCGCAATTAAATGGAATTTGTCATTCACATAGACCAGCGACGCAGTTGTGTGCGTCGAGTGGTTTCTCCCGATAGACCACCAACACATATTTGCATCGGCTGGTCACACTGAAATAGACTGACGACGCGAATTTTGAGTCAGAGTCCCATTGTTATTCAAACGTGTATTTCTTAGCAACGGTCTATTTAAAAGCCCTGATCTCTTTGTATCAGTCTGTAGGGATATCTGACGCATATGGGCGTTGCTTGGTCTGTGGATAAGACGATTGGTCACATCGCAACTGGCAGAACTGTTATTAACACTGTCATTTTTGCTGAATCACTGTACAACTGTCCATGTAGCTAACCTTAAAGTTTTTGTGCAGGTAGAACATTAATAATGAAACAGAATAGGCCTACAAATGATCAAATTTACAACAACGTAAATGTGCGTCGCTTGGTCTATTGAACAAAAATACAATCTTTTTTAGTATTTTCCATTGTATAGACTGACCGACGCATATATGCGACGTTTTTAAAATT
The DNA here is from genome assembly GCA_963675035.1 of Allygus modestus. Lineage (NCBI taxonomy): Eukaryota > Metazoa > Arthropoda > Insecta > Hemiptera > Cicadellidae > Allygus > Allygus modestus. The sequence continues at coordinate 60,480,413 of OY776114.1, forward strand.
GCTCAAAATAAAATAAAAACCGATAGTTATTGTTTAAAAATGCATTTTAGGTTATTATGAAGTGAAATAGTCCATTTAAACCCAATTTCTGTTGTGGTCTGTTGTTAATGTTACTCCTGTACCTCCCGGTCTGTTTGTAACGTTCAGATTATTTCTTTTGGTCTGTGGTAGTGACCAGACCGACGCAAATATGCGTCGCTCGGTAGCAAACGTGTTAAATCGATCCCAAATCGCCAACACAATTTGCATTGTAAGGTAAGAAATCGATTACTAGTCATAAATATGTAGATGGGCCTTAGATTGTAATAAGGGGAATTCTTCTAAGTGTGTAATTTGAGAAGCAGCTTTTAGGGACATTAACATAATCTCAATGCACTTGTCAGTGGTCATGGCTGTTTATATAAACCAGTCGCACCGTTATCTGAAAAGGAAATATCCGCTCAACTCTCGAATGTCCAGCCCAGTTTTAACTATCATGCCTTCTAATTTTGTTTTAGCGAATTTCCCCTATAGGGAAGAAGCTATTACCGTAGTCGGCATGGTAAGACCTAGGCCCGGGACCATGATAACTTTTCGTTTTGAGGTCCCCAGATGCCAAAAACACCATTCGTTCAAAACTGTATATATATATTTATAAATGTATATATATGTGTCCGAGGGTGCCATAACTCTCGTAAAAATGGTTTTATTTTGATGAAATTTGGTACAAACATGTAAAGCAACATTTATGACTCTAATTTCAAAAACCAGCCAGATCGCTCTATCCAAAGGGGTATTTTGGGGGGATTTTGTACGCCAAAAATTGGGTTTTTTGAGTTTTTTAGATATAATATTTAAGTAAATCAAAATTTACTTTTGACCATTGGATTTGGCTTAAAAACGAACAATTTGGTGTTTTTATCATTTCTCTACGTCAATTGGTTACAGAGATATTGAAAGTCTTAAACACAGTACGTTGACCAATGTTATTCTTATGGAGAATAAGAAAAATTGTATATCTTGCTTATTTATCAACTTATCTAACAAAATTTGGTATATTGCTTTATATCGTTGTGGTCTATTGATATTTGCACAAAAAATGATTTTTTGATTGATAGTTTCCGTAGCAGCAAACCTGCGTACTCAGCCCCCATGTTATTCTTATAGAGAATACGAAAAATATTATCTCCCTTAATTATGAACATAAATTAAAAAAAAAAACTTGGAATATGGCTTTTTACTTAGTTGAGTTATATTGATATTTGTATAAAAACCCATCTTTTGTGTTCCTTGTTTCAGCAAACCTGCATACTCAGCCGTCATGTTATACTTATGGAGAAAAATTAAAAATGTGATAAATAGTTTATTTATGAATGTGTATTGATGAAACTTGGTATGTCTATACGTGGCATTAAGATACATGTATATGCATTGGAAATTCACTCTGAGTACGCAGGTTTGCTGCTAAGGGGGTATTTCTTCTTGGCGGACTTAACGCTCCATATAACCTACCTATATAACTTAAAAATCTATTGCCACCCTCTGAATGTCTTTGATTACAAGGTGAGAGTCAGACAACCCAGCATGTATAGCTGGAGGAAAGTTTAATTTCTCTAAAGTTATCAAACAAAATTTGGTCTGATTTATCCTTTGAGTGGTTGTTTTAGTGAATTTCCCCTATAGGAAAGAAGCTATTACCGTAGTCGGCATGGTCACACTCCTAGGCCCGGGACCATGATAACTTTTCGTTTTGAGGACCCCAGACACCAAAAACACAATTCGTTGGAAACTGTATATGTATATATATATAAATATATGTGCCCGTGGGTGCGATAACTCTCTCAAAAAAGGTCCGATTTTGATGAAATTTGGTACAAACGTGTAAAGCAGCATTTATGACTTTATGTTCGAAAACCAGACACATCGCCCCATCCGAAGTGGTCTTTTTTTTTAGGGGGGGTTTGTACCCCAAATGATTTTTTGAAATTTTTACATGTGATATTTATTGAAATCAAATTTTAGTTTTCACCATTTGATTCAGATTTAAAAAACACAAAATTTGGTGTTTTGATAATTTCTCTACGTCAATTGGTTACAGAGAAATTGAAAGTGCTAAACACAGTACGTTGTCCAATGTTATTCTTATGGAGAATAAGAGACAAATTTATATCTTGCTTATTTATTAATGTATACTAATGAAACTTGGTTTACAGCTTCATCTGGTTGTGGTCTATTGTTATTTGCACAAAAAAATCAACTTTTAAGGTTTATTCCCACAGCAGCAAACCTGCCTAGTCAGCCCCCATGTTATTCTTATGGAGAATAAGTAAAATGTAATGGCTCCCTTAATTATGAACATAAATTAATAAACTTGTCTGTGGCTTCACCTAGTTGAGTTATATTGATGTTCACATAAAAACCCATTTTTTGTGTGCCTTTTTGCAGCAAACCTCCGTACTCATCCCCCATGTTATTCTTATGGGGAATAATTAAAATTGTATAAATTGCTTATATATCAATGAATATTGATCAAACTTAGTCGAATTATATTTATATTTGCATAAACACCAATGTGTTCCTTGTTTCAGCAAACTTACGTACTCATCCCGAATATTATTCTTATGTAGAATAATTAAAATAGTATATATCGCTTATTTATTAACATATTTTTATGCAACTTGGTATGCGGCTTTATATGGTATTAAGACATATATTATGCATTGGAAATTCGCTGAGTATGCAGGTTTTCTGCGACGGGGGTATTTTATATTCCTGTTATATAAAAACATCATATAAGGAAACTGTTGCAATTGTCATTCATATTGAAACCTATTTTGAAAGATAATTACACTAATCCTTAAGAGGACGTTGGAGTCAGAAGAAATATCGTCGCTGACCGTAGCGCTAGGGGCTATTTCAATGTTAAAACGCACAAAACATGTCTTTACTGAAAAGCTAATTTTGTTGTTACTGTTTGACCTATTGGTTTGGAATAAAATTTGTTTGAATCTTTATAAGGTTTTGATTAGTGTTTGCTGGGAGTTTTATTTTTTAATGACTAGGAAAAACTACAAAATATGTATAAAAATATAGACTTTAAATTACTATAATTTTGGAAATGTATTATTTTATTTAGAAAATAGCGAGCAAACCACCTGCGTCTTCAAAATACCTTTAATTTGAGACATCTTTCATAATCGTATGTTGATAAATAAGTGAGATATATGGTTTTAAGTTTAACATTGTTCTTATGGAGGTAAAATCCAACATGGCCGCTCTTAAGAGGGCGCTCTGGTCATAAAACCTTTTGCGTTTCTACCTGCTTACCAAATAATGCCAATGTCTGATATCGTTGATTTAAGGCTCATTTTAAAGAGAAAAAATAACTAGTGATTTCAGTTAGCAAAATTATTGCGATATCACAAATAGTCCATCCATACAAAATTCGTAAATACTGAATATTTGGAATTTTTTTTAACGATTACTATTAGTGGTATCTACCTACACTTTGCTAATAGGTGAAATCTCTAGATTTTTATGCTCTTTTTAATGAGACATAAATAAACTATATGGGATAATACGTTGAGGAGGAACAGGTTTTGAAAGTTAACATTGGCCTTATGGCGGAAGAAGGTAGAAACGTGAAAAATTTCGTGACTTTTAAGAGGGGAGCAAAAATATTGCCAGCAAGTTTGTTAGATTACACAATGGAAGAACATATTTCTGCGTGATAAAAAATAAGATAGACAATAGCTGACCTCAGGTCAGTCAGCTTGGGGTAGGCGCATATCCGGAGGGTCTTGGAGTTGGAGCCGACGGCGTAGAGGGAGCCGTTGGGGTGGAACTCTGCGCATCGCACGGCCTGGACGTCCTCCAGCGAGGTGACCGCCACGAACCTCGGCCGCCCACCACCATTCTGCTGGTCCACTGACGACGGCACACCCTGCAACACCGCACCAGGTTAGGCCACTGGCAACAGGTACCTTACAAACAAGTAAGTTGTAGGAGTCAGGAGTAAGGAGAAGGGTTTAACTTGATCACCGGAAGTTGTCGGACGCCATCTCAGAGCTTTGTTCCGTTCCACAATACAAATGTTAACTTTGTGCCTCCGTTACTCCCCATCTCGACACATACAATTCATATTAAAGGTTTCATCGTCCTCTAGTGAAATAAAACTTCACGACTTTCGATTTGTTACAAATTACTGTAATGAGTAAATTTAGAGTAATACAGTAGAAAAAGAAACAATTGATTATGAAACCATTGTACCTAAATTAACTATACACACGTAAGTAATAACAAAACGTAATTTGATAATCAAATAGTCATTTACCAAAATTAAGGATATCGAAAATGTAATTCCCTTCAGAACCACTACACCTTTATTATGACGCTTAGACTTTTTTGTGGTGAGGAGTAACGGAGGCACAAAGATAACCTTATGGATAAGCCTTATTGAGCAAAACTCCAAAATGGCGTCTGGCAACTTTTGGTCATAAAGACTCTTAATTGTGTTTATCATATCCTATACTCTAAAATGAGTAAGGTGTGCTTGGTTGGTTTGCCACCAAGTGTATAACACCGGAGACCTTTGCTAAGAAATGAGTTTAAGACATATAAAAGGTAATTATGATGAAAAATATAACACAAATGCATTTCACAAACGGTCATAAAGAAATTGAAAAATTTAAATACAATTGATACTGTAATGAGTAAAAACAAAATTATATGCGATGTAAAAACCAAAAGGAGTTTTTCTCTATGAGAACTTGTCTGGAAATTCTCGTCATCTGGAAAACTATGCAGTTCCTCACAAACAAACTGTATTTACAATTTGTCCAACACATTACACTGGCAATTTAAATTACACATTTGAATACAAATTCTGACATATTTATGTGTGTATTTACAGTTACACGATATATTATTTATTTATATTTCCCAGAAAACGTGCTAAAGCTAAAATAAATAATGTATGTGTCAAATACCTTTTTCGGCCTGTAAACCAATCTGAACATTACTGTGTCGGCACACTAGCTAATCGCAGGCCATGAAACACTGCTGCTCAATAAATACGAACAGCTGCTATTGGTATGCATGAGTCAACTTGTTTGCTTTCATTTTCTGGTCTGAACTTTGAAATTACAAGACAATTTTTAATATGTTTCAAATATTACTTTTTGTAACTTATAATTTTAGAGATGTTATTTTAAAGGTTGAGTCGTTAAAATTTGTAGAAACCAAATTTAGCTTTTTATTTCCTGGATGAAAATAAATCACGGATAGACACTGACACATGCTTGAACATATTTCCAATGCGTGTGCAAATCTGGTAATTGTAATCAATTTCCCACAGCCAAATTGATTCTATGAATGTCAATTCCACAACATCATTTAAACATTTAGGGGAATTTCAAAGGAACTGTGGAACCCAGAGATCACAAATGTATCTAGAAAAAGTGCTGGATCATAATTTAAAACTCTATTGCGTAATTGACCCCTTTATGTTTTTTTTAAAACTATAAAGTTCTGTAAGTGTTTAATATAAACAAACATCTTCAACAATAATAAATACAAAAATGTGTGACGGTTATGAAATACAAGAGTGCTTTATTTTGAAACAAGTTGGTTCAGTACATAGTTACGAAAATACGACTCCTAAAAAAGGGTTATGAAATTATTTTTACATGGTTGTCCATATGTCTGATTAGCGAAATCTGAACTTTCTACAGAAAAAAATGATCATTGCGCAAACAAATAATAAAACAAAATGATATGTTACAGTTTATAAAGAAAAAGTTACAACAGAAAAAAATATATACAACAAATTAAATTACAGGTTAAGCTTTAAGTTTTACAATATCTCAAAAAGGAAGTGTCGAAGTGAATCATATTTGATTACATTCATAAAAAAGAAAGCCCATGTTAAACGAGTAACACGTACGTAGATAATGAGTGGCAGTTATTAAATGCATTTTCTGCCATAATTATTATTTTTAAAATTTATTTTTTATTGAATTTCAACGCCAGTAGCTTTTTTTGCTATAGAACACTCTACACATGCTTTCAGGAAAATAAATTTAAACCCCTCAAATTCGTGTGGGCTCCCCGGGGTCGAAGGACAAGACGCTATCCGTTAGGCTAGAGAGGTGCCTTTTAAAAATGACTTATAAAATGACTTATTTGTCTTTAAAGGTAATTTTTTCAATAGCTTGCACAAACCTCGAAACTCTACAGTTTCTTATGCACAATCAACACCTTTATTGTGCACAATCAACACCTTTCTTATGCACAATAAACGCCCTTCTTATGCACAATAAACGCCCTTCTTATGCACAATAAACGCCCTTCTTATGCACAATCAGCGCCCAGTACTGTCCAGTAACCGTTAGGCGTCTACCGTAAAATAATTATTGAGAACGGGAGAACAGCAGAAATCAGCGATAAATCAGATTGCACTCCTGTTTTTTGCTACACTGACTTCTGCCGTGGAAACACATTAGAGTAACTGGTCGGATATGCAAATACGAGACTAGGAGGGAGGGGGGAGGAACGGGGAGACGGTAGCACGTTCCAGAGGAGAAAAACTGGGGCAGATATTCACCTCTGATAGGCGAACACCCATCCTGGCATATAATGACAGGGAGTAGCACATAGAGACAGGCTAGGGGCGCTAGCAGCACCTCAGGTCCCAATCGCGTCATTATTGTCTAATAGGACCAGTTGCGGAAACGATTAAGACCTCGGAACAAATTGTACGTGAGCAGACACATATACCGCTGTTGAGTTTCCTTTTTATTGATGCTCTAGTTTTAACGTGTTAGTAAACAAACTCACGAGTGAAATTACAATTAGCTTTCTTCTCATAAACAGATGCTGATACATTTGTTGTGGGAAATTGACTTTCCAAACCCAATCATTGTTTTCCTGTTACAGGTATCTGATTCTTCAATCTTCTGTCCTGGCCGTAACCTCCCTCCATCCATCCAATTTGCAATATGTTTAAAGAAATTGCTCCTTTCTCATCCTTTCTACAGTCAATCTGAATTTTTTGAAGCAGACCTCAGTACCCTCCTTAGGCATTTGGGAATTTGGATCTAAGGGAGCTTGTGTGTATGCCTACAACACCAAAAAAAGTAAGGTATCTAGTTTTATTTATTTTAAAGCATGGATTGTACATGGACGTTTTTCTATCTTGCTGCATGGAGTGCAACTGATCTGTATTTGATTGCCTAAAATTTTAGGCAAAAAAAAAATCAAATGGCAAAAAATATTAATAATAATAACAGAAAATTGTGGAGCTTAAAGACGTGTGAGTAGTTACTGTTATGAATGCAATGATGAAAGCCAAATTTTTAAGAAGAATTACATTTATAGTAGTAAGTATTGAAGGATACAGTATGGAGTTGTCTAGAGTTGTTTGTTCAAATCCAGGAAAGTATTGTTTATCCGCAAAACCTATGGGATAGCGGGACAGCAATAAAATAAGTTTGCTATTTTCCCAAGATATTATGTTGAGATGATACGCCAAATCTTTTCCTCTTCCTTTGATCGGATTTCCATCAAACAAAAATCTCTTTCTTCTTCCGAAGCCTGTTCATCTCAAGGCACGCAAATCCAAAATCTCACATGGAGGCCAGCTGATCGTGCACACACCTCGCTTTCATACATCTTGCATGAAAGCTGGTTTAACTAATGTATATTTTGGAAGATTTAGGTTTCCAAATTGGTTTTATGGAAAATTGGAAAATATGATTTTTAACGCACAGTAAGGATTGCCCAAAAGACGAGATCTAATGAATACAGAGCCATTTTAGCGTATTTCCCCTATGGTGAAGAAGCTATTACCGTAGTCGGCATGGTAAAACCTAGGCCCGGGACCATGAGAACTTTTCTTTTTGAGGTCTCCAGACCCCAAAAACACCATTAGTTTGAAATTGTATATATTTATATATCCATATATATATATATAAGCACATAGAAACTATAGATATATACATGTGTGTCCGTGGGTGCGATAACTCTCATAAGAACGGTCCGATTTTGATAAAATTTGGTACAAACGTATACCGCAACATTTATGAATTAAAGTTCGAAAACCAGATAGATCGACCCATCAAAAGTGGTATTTTTGGGGGGTTTTTAACCCCAAAAAAGGTTTTTTTAAGTTTGTACATGTAATATTTTAAAAAAGTTAAATTTTAGTTTTCACCATTGAATTCAGCTTTAAAAACCCACAATTTGGTGTTTTGGTCATTTCTCTACGTTAATTGGTTACAGAGATATTGAAAGTGCTAAACACAGTACGTTGTCCAATGCTATTCTTATGGAGAGTAAAAAAATTATATCTTGCTTATTTATGAACGTATACTAACGAAACTTGGTATACGGCTTTATCTGGTTGTGGTATATTGTTATTTGCACAAACAAATTTTTTAACGATAATTCCCGTAGCAGCAAACCTGCGTACTCATCCCCCATGATATTCTTATGGAGAATAAGTAAAATGTAATGTCTCCCTTAATTATGAACACAAATTAATAAAACTTGGTATGTGCTTCACCTTGTTGAGTGATATTAATATTTGCATAAAACCCATTTTTTGTGTTCCTTGTTGCAGAAAACCTGCGTACTCATCCCCAATGTTATTCTTATGGAGAATAATTCAATTGTATATATCGCTTATTTGTGAAATATTTTTATGAAACTTGGTGTGCGGCTTTATGAGTTATTAAGACATATATTATGCATTGGAAATTCGCTGAGTACGGAGGTTTGCTGCGACGGGGGTATTACTTATTTTATGCTTTATATGTTAAAAGAACTCGAGGCGGGGATTCAAGAAAATCTCCTCATCTAGTATTAGTCTAGACAAAGTGTTATAGGCCTTCGAAGCTTTCTTGTTTAAATTATGAAAAAAATAACAGTAGATTAATTGCATTTTAAAGAATTATTCATTTACTAGCAAAATACACCAAGGATACATAAGCAAGGACAAATCTTACAGGCATAACGAAAATGGAATAACAACGCATGATGAACAATATATTATTAGGGGAATAAATGGATTTAGAAGTCCGAGAAGAACAGTTAAGAAGACTGGTTCCACCGCGAATTAAAATACAATTTTGCAAGTATATAATTGTAAAAATAAAAATAATAACGTGCAAGAGTAAGGAATACAATTACAGGAAGAAATAGGCCTACAATAAATCTGTAAAATTAACAGTCCATGATGCTTTTGATGTTTCTTCAAGTGGGCGTACTACACCATTAATTGTGGGACGAGGAGAGATAGGGGTTGAATGAGGATGGGGGACGTGGAATGGGTAAGAGGGGTGGCTGGTACTAAGCTCGTGTGTCACGGCCACGGCCCGGTGCCGTACTCGAGTGTATTCCGTGATTGACAACCCGCACAAATGGGTTTCCTTACTCTCCCACTTCTCTCTAATTCTGATTTACTCTGATATTTTTAGCAGAACGCTAATGAGCCTCGGCGAAAGTGGGAAAGTACAGAGATGGTACCGAGAGGCAGTTATTAATTGGCCGCGTCACGACAGGGGGAGAGGAGGGGTGAGGGAACCGTGTCACGAGTGCCCGTGTCATGCCGCAACGTGTGATTGTACCGGCCAATTATCACAAACTGGTTCAAATTACCTGCTGTCGAGTGTCGAGCGACTGTGGTCTCTTACTTGGTCGAGACCCTTTCGATGACTGCAAAATTACTTGAGAAGAGGTAATTCAAACCCAAGATTTGCGGATTACAAGCGTGGACGATGTTTTCTGCAATATTGTAGAGTTTTTCTGATGACCGTGGTGTTGGTAGTTCTTTGGAATATTTAGACAGGGCTCACGTTGTACCACAGGTAAAGGACCTACTCCCTTTATCTGTGGTTGTACATAGTCCACTACCCTAGCTGCAGCACCATCCACGAGAGCTGTCGTTGGACACACTAATTCTTGCGATTGAAGTCGAGTGTTAAATTTCAAAATTTAAATTTTCTACAGTAAACATTTAGCACTGTCGGTATATTTTTCTTCAACACGGTTTTCCCATAGGTTGTACAAATTTTCATTCAGGAATTTAAATTTGTAAGCAAAATAACCAGTTTTTCAGCAGTCCAATTAAAAAAGACAATTTAAAAAGTAATTTCTGTTTGAGACTAAATAAATAACTGGACGGAATCAATGTTTGACGAATGAATTGTGCTAAAAGACAATTAAAATAATTGTACTGTATGTAGAATTTCAAAGAAATATTTGTTCTTTGCCAAGCTTGTTTTTAACAAATTTACTGGTAAGTTAAAGAATTGATGCCGCCTGAGGTGAATGAGTGGGATGATTCGGAAAAGGTGATTCAATTAAATTTGAACACAGCACGGGTACGGAATCTGCCCGTGGCACCGGAAGTAAAAAACCGCGGGAACGGCGACCCCATAAATAACAAAACCCCGCGCCACACGGGACCGCGCCGCGGGAAAGTAGCACGGGCTGATGAATGATCAGATCAGCTCAATTACGGCGGTGCCATTTTTAACGGTTCCAATCGCTTAATCCTCCCTTTACCTCGGCCGTTGCTACTGATCACTTAATCCCCCAAAACCCACACTGTTAAAGACCGTCGCGGTGGTTATATCGGCGATCATCTGGGTCAATCACCTATCACAGCTGGTTTGAATAGAGCGCTAAATCTACGGCGCGAGGAAATTGAAAAGTTACACAAGGCCCGTAAACATGAGAGTTTTGCTTGTAAAGAGATCGCATAACAAGAAATCATCGGCGGTAAAGGAAAAAGCGAGTCGTCATCCGACTTTATGGCAAATACAAAATGGCTCGTTCGAAATAGATTGAGCATTGTATTCAAATGAAAGGTCTTACTGTACAGATCTGGGGCGGTTTTAATTACAGAGCGGGAAACATAAAATGAGGATTTTATGTACTACAAACATTAATTAAATTTAAACCGATGCGACAGACTAGTCATGGAATACGAGATGCTAAATTTAATGATTAAACTGAACTCTAAACAAATGTAGACCTATTTTGTTATTTTGCCTCTGAACTTGTATAGCTGAAATAAATAGAGGTTTTACATTACCTTCATCCACGTCTCTAGTTCACACATTAGTAGTTTCCTAATACCGACACACATATTAATAGTTTACCAGGTTTCAACACAGTTGCGTCACGATCAGTTGAGTGACACAGGTCAGTGTCCTCGTACCGGCTGGCTAAGGCGACGTGATAAAGCATTGCAATTGGCATTGCGACCGTCCGTTCATAAAAACCGTGTTTTGATTGTAAATATTTTAAAAATGTATCTGTCCGCGTTTTTGTTATGTATCTGAAACCTTTCGACAACGTAAACTCGACCAAAACAAATATGGAAATAGTAGTAGTTTGCATAACCATGATTTCGGTATTTTTATTGGAGGGGCAAAAATGGTCGTAATCGTGGTTATTGTGACTTTTCATATATTACAATAATGTTTCCTCCAAATTATTGGGGGAGGGGCAACAGTCCCCCCTTGCCACCCCCGAATTACGCCTCTGGTAGTTTGATATCTCTCGACATTACCATTCTACGTGATCATGCCTCAAGCGGCGAACCTTGGTCGCAGTACACAACAAATTTTTGAACTGGAGACGTAAAAAATAAAGGTATTAAAAAACCGAAATTTAGCTTCTTTATTTGAAAACGTGTAAGAAAATGCTTTTATCGAAAAGCGGTACAAACAAGGCATGGTGCACATCCAAAGAGCACACCAAACACAAATCCAATATACATACAAGACAAGGGAACACCTGCGACTCTTAGGCCGACGCTCAATAAGCTAAGCCTCGTCATGTTGATAGCCCACACACCGGCAACAGTTGACACGCCACCCTTGCACAAGCGGATCTCGAGATTAACGTGCACTTTCTAATTACCAGTTGCATCAATGTGGGCAGGCTTCCGTTTACGCAAGGCCGGCAACCATATGATATGACAAGAGGTCCGGTCGCCAGTGGCTACCCCTTCCCGTGAATATTCAGAGATCGACGTCCAACTAATTAGGGCCATGTCAGTGGTACACTTATGGCAATATCTCTCCCCTGGCTCCCAGTCTTGTGCAATATCGCTCCACCTGAGATCAGACGGAAGGATGTCCTGCTGAGGGAATACAATAAGATCTTATCCAACCCACAGCCACATTCATTCAAGACTACCTCCCTCAGGAAGTAAGACGATTGAAGTCCCGAAAACCACCCTTACGAACAGCCTCCAAGTCGAAGACAAAAACTTTTGACCGCAAGCTGACTGGATTTCCTCCTGGGAATCTTTCTACGGTCGGATTAGCTTCCTGATGTCCGACCCTACTTCAGCGGTAGGTGGAATGAACCTTCCTCGGAAGCAGTGGGCTTTCCTCAATCGCTTTCGCACTGGGGTGGGAATGTGCGATTATTGGAAATTTAAATGGGGTATGACACACGATCAGTCTTGTGACTGTGGGACGGAGCGTCGAACTATGGACCACATAATTAATGATTGTCCCCTGAGCGCTTTCCCTGAAGGGTTGGTCGGCCTGCATGGAAAACGTGAGGCTGGACTCTAATGGCTTCGCGTCCTGGACTTAGCTCTGTGATGAAATCCTTTAGTTATTAAAACAAATCTGAATTTAATTAATACAGGTAAATCATATCGAATTTGTTTTCATTTATCGTAAACCCCGAAATGGAAGGCAGCTGCATAAGCCATACGATATATATAACCCTTCCCGTGGAGCTACCGTAATGACCCCTCCATGTCCCTACCAGCTCGGAGCTGAGTTAACGAACACGTGCGCTCCGAGTGGACAGCCACGTTCACTTACCGGCCTCCGCGATTAGATCGCCGTTCTACTAATCAGAACCGGTAGTTTGTCACTGGGAGGATCGCGTAGTGGCGGAGGCCGGCGAGGCACGATAGCAGGGTAACAGCACTGTTCAACTATGACAGTTCCTTGTTAGATTCTATAAACATTCATTGGATTTAGAAAAGATGGACGATTTTGAACTTTTGCGCAGCTGGGAAACTTACCAGTGTTTGGTGTACCGGTAAGTATACACCACAGCCGGAATAAAAGCTTAAGCAAAGAAGGGCCAATTGGCAAATTTACCGAGCCAGTTTGGAAAACATGATAAATTAGATGGGATATTGCTCTTTAGTTAGTTCATTGATTATACATCCCACGGATTGTTCTTTCCGTTGGATATAATCAATGGTTAGGTGTCCTTTAGTATTCTACTAATATATCCAGGGACCTGAACACACGACAGAATTTGTTACGTATACAACCTTCAGTTTTCCTAACACATTGGCTTAAACAGGTTATCCAGATAATATTTTCAGTGTCACGCTCTATTGTGAATTGTGAACGTTCTTTCACCAAATAATAAACGGCAAGATAAGTTCATCAGAGCCAGAGACTGAAAGTCCAAGGTGATGTTTGGGCATAAAATGAGTCATGAAATCTGAACTTTGGTGCAAGACTTCAATGGTGCACGCGATTAACGGATTTGCCAGCCATATGGTAAAAACACCAAATCAGCGAAGCCATTTGAGAGTAACCGGAAAAGCATGGATTACACAGATCAAAACATTCTCCAGAGCGTCCACTCTGGATTCTCCGCAGGTAGACGAGACGTGACGTGTAAAGTAGGGGAAAATACTCTACGGACACGAGGAAGAAGAAAGTTAATGGACGCGTACAAGTGCGGACCGACCGAGAAGAAGACAGGAGACAAGACAAGAAGACCGCGCTGCACGTCCACTCCCCGGCCTAGATTCCGGCGCCGATTGGCGATGAAAGTATAGCACTGTAATCGCTAATGAATTGTGTGGGGAAAGCGGTGTCTACTTGACTCCACTCTAATCCGCTCCGGAACAATCCACAGTCGCCACCTCTTCGCGCTTGTTACCTCACCGCCTAGTACTCTTGTACAGGTTATTTTTTTGTCATGGTTTTTCCTCTTTGTAACAACGGCGGGTCGTTCCTTTTCAACGGGGTTAGGAGATGTTCCAATTTTTTGATGGGAAATAGTATTAACAATACTCAGTTACAGGGTTACAGTCCACAGCGTAGTTGTTGTGTGTACGTAATTAAAAAACCCAAAACGACTTAACCGATTTTCTGCTTTAGAGAAAGTAATTTAAGAGGGGACACCAACCAGACATCTGCTTCTATCCCTCTGCTAATCTGCTTCTCAAATTAAGACCAATGATAACTCTCAAAGCCCGCGCCTCAACGGATTATCCAAAATCTTTGATTTATAGGGAAATGCTGTTCATTTTAAAGAGAAAAAAACTAGCAATTTTAGCGAAAGAATTTTGCTATCACAAATAATAATTGTTCAATAATATTGCTAAATATTCAATATCTTCTCTTACTGTGTAAAACTACTAGTGATAGTAATTTTAACAATTACTAAAGATATCAACATTCTGTTCATAGAAATTGCTTAGTATTTTTTGCTCTTTAAAATGAGCCATAAATCAAAGATATTGTATAAGCCGTTGAGGAGGTATGGGCTTTGAAAATTAACATTGGCCTTATGGAGGAAGCAGGCAGAAACGCGACATGTTTCATGATTGGAGCCCGGGATACATTGGTTGGGATACATAGGTTGGAGTGAACATCATTTCCTATTGGGCTTCGCCAACCCGATGTTTTTTCAAATGTCTTCCTAGGTAGAGGACCCTCTCTCTCGACAACCCCTGCGCGGAGTCTGGCTCTGATTCTCGGACGTCTCCCACACCTGTTCCCACTTCACACTGCCAAGCTGTCACGCTCAGTCAGCCGGTGTATGTGGTCGTCACAGGCGGCGGCGCGTGTAACCTCCCCTGGACCAATCACCCGGTCCGTGGGCACCGCACCGCGCCCCCGGCGGGCTATCCCATGTATCATACCTGTCGGAAGTGTAAGCAATTGCGAGTTGCTCGGGGAGTTCGGTTTCTCTACTTTACATTCGGTCGTATTTTACTGCACGTTTGCAAAAAGGATTAGAGGAACGGTAGAACCGGCCTTGCCGAACCTTCATTCAAATATTCGTAAAATGAAAGAAACTGCTAAAAAATATCTGCTGCTTATGTTGTCTACGTCGTTTGACAATTTTGGGAATGGGAATATATTGAAGTCGTAGACTACTACTTCAAATATATTTCCAACATTTTCAAAGGTTTGTAGGGAGGCGGCAAATCCGTTTATTTATTACAACAAACTTCGAGTTTTAGAAGAAACATGTTTTCTGTTCGAACTTAACTGGAGGGCAACAAATCTCCCACACCTTGACAACTAATACCAAATATTACGCACAGCATTTTGACCGTGCGTGAATGAGAAAAGCTCTACTCTTTTATTTTCCGAAGATTAATGCAATATTAAAATGTTACAGTATATACAGGGTTCTTTTTCCAAACCAAGTTCTTACCAAGTCCCAACCTGTTTCAGAACGGGAACACATTCCTTTGTAACTAACCCAATAAATGCGAAAAGCGGATATTTCTCAACAGCCGGATCTCGTGTTTTTGTGATACCGCCGGGTGCGTGCTTTCAGGTTGTTATTAGTTTTTATCGAGAGGCGCGGACGCGCAGAGAAGCGCTGAGGAAACGGCCCGGCGCATCAGGAGCTGCATGCGCACTACCTCAGGGTAGGAGTGATGGTCTATCATTGCACTCGATCGACATTATCATCAGACTTTCAAATTGACTTTCTATTCTAATGCTAGGTCGAGTTTGATTTTGATACCGTACGCAATTTTGCAGTTTGAATTTCAGGAATTCTTGATCAAGTTGTAGACTTAGAATTATTTAACTTTATAGTCACACATGCATTACTAGATTTGCCAATGCTTGCTTGCAGGTTGCGCCTGTTTGGAGTTAGTCCAACTTGCCGCTGTAAACGGCGCCACGCGTCGCTGACAAATAAGTGAGAATCACTCATTACATTATAACTAATAGCCTGTCGCGACTTATAAATAGCTCGCGATCACAACGTAATATTATATTATATTTATGTAAGCTTTTCTGTTATCATGTGTTTTACTATCAACAGTTGTTTTAGTATGCAATTAATACAAATTATTCGTCTGTTTAAGTAAACAAAACCTTTTCTTCATAAGGAATACACTATAACTTTGAAGGCCTGTGGGGCAAACCCCGAGGACTTGTATTACAGGAATTGGTGAAAGGGAGCGTCTACATAAAAACACTTAATTTTGACACATCGTTTGTAAAAACCCGTCCATTATTAACGGAGGAGTAGTGTTTCGTAGAAATCGCCTTCACGTATTATATATAAGGATTTTTATGGTATTGAATTATTTATTTATTTTCCCATTTAGGAACGAAGAATCTTCAAAATGATGGTACAAATAGTTTTTTTTTTTTTTTTTACAATATAAGGATATGGTCTCCCGACAAAAAACACACTTGAGAAATAATAAACGAAGATTATAAATAAAGTTAAAAATTTAGGATAAAATATTATCCTTGAATGGAGCATATCTTTCTTAAAATATTCAATTATATTTATCTCAAGATAAAAAAACAATAAAAAACAAACAACATGTCCACGGCAGACAATATATCAAAACAAACCAATACCAATACACAAACACTGTGGTCATTGCCAATAATGTTGACAAATTAAAACAATATCAGTGCCCGAGCACTATATATACCGGGTGTCCCACGAAGAGGTCGCTATTTTTGAATTAATATCCCAGACGTATCGAACACGCTACAAACTTGAAACTCTACAGTTATAATAAATTCATATGTAAAAAAATACCCCCGAGTCTCATTTGATACTAATTAACCAGAACAAAATGGCGGATCATCAAAATAATGGTGCGTTTTCGTTAAAGTAATTTTATTTGCAAAACCATTTCAAATTAATTCTTGATTTTTTACAATGTTATTAAGTACTAAATAAAATTAAATAAATTAAAGAGATAGGAAAGTGGTAAATCATGAATAAAAATAATTTGATTCACAACCCTTCACTCGAACTGATGGCCATAAATCGCTATGCATTGATCGCAACGAAACAAAAATGAGTCATCTGTCGCAATGTCCTATGGGGCTTATTGAAGGAAAAGGTTTATTCTCACAACATTTCGACAGATGATGAATTAATGAGATTGATTGAAGAGGAGCTGTTGTTGATACCTCGGCAATTTTTCAAAAACGTTTATGACTCAATTTTGTGTCGTTGTCATTAGTGCATAGCGATTGATGGGACATCAGTTCGAATGAAGGGTTATGAATCAAATTGATTTCATTTGTGATTTACCACTTTCCTATCTATTTAATTTATTTAATTTTATTTAGTCCTTAATAACATTGTAAAAAATCAAAAATTAATTTGCAATGGTTTGCAAATAAAATTACTTTAACGGAAACGCACCATTACTTTGATGTTTCGCCATTTTGTTCTGATTAATCAGAATCAAATGAGACTCGGGGGTATTTTTTTTCATACGTATTTATTATAACTGTAGATTTTCAAGTTTGTAGCGTGTTCGATACGTCTGGTATATTAATTCAAAAATAGCGACCTCTTCGTGGGACACCCGGTATATCTGCAGGTAATACAAAACTCAGCACAACATTAAAAAAATCCCAAACTCCGAACGCGATACCCATCAACACCGGTGAACACGAAAACGAGATTCGATAAAAGTTTACAGCCGTCCGAAAATGATTTGGCCCCTGATTGTGTCATCAACACGATGCCAACAGCCAACGAGCGACAGGCGACTGGGGCGTGGGCGGACAGGAGACAGCGGCCCGCGGTCCCAATCTGCAGGACCGGCGACCAGGACCTACACGGCTTAACAAGTCATAAACGTCAGCGGGATTTGTATCTTGGAGAATAAACGGATCGTTTAGGAGGAGATAAAAGTCCGATTTATGTAGCTCTCGACAAAGCGGCTGTTTTGAAGCAGAGGCAATCTTTTATATGTAATTTGCGTAAGGTAAAAAGGTAAATTTGTTTCTTTTGCAGGTTTTTAAAGCTATTGTACGACCTAAAATGATGAAACTTAGAACATTCAAAGACAATTAGATGATCTAGAACTCAGCAGAGCCCGATTTCTTGAGCCCTTATTTTTCCTTAAATATGTCATTAAATTAAAAAGAAAACAGTCAAAACTATAAAATGAACTAATGATTAGCTTTAATCTTCTTAGTATATAATTGCATTAGGAAAAACGAGTTCGCTCGCAGCACGCTGTCGTGAGGGAAGTGAATTTCCACATAAACACCAAAATGGGTGTTAAAACATACATTTATTCCAATTTTTATGGAAATCTGAAAATATTTAATTTTTTAGCGGTTCTGATGCTCCTGGTTCTATGTTCCTGCAATGCTGGGAAAACAATGTTGCGCATTATAAGGTTAGGAGAAGGTCTAGTCAGGACTAAAAAGTAGGCGTGGGGATACTGGGGATGATAAAACTACACCAAAATATGAGTAACAGCTTATCTAATGTAAAATCCCCATAAGACAACGTACTGTGTTTAGTCGATATATTCTTTAATAACTCGGTAAATATTTGCGATAGAATGATGAGAGAGGGCTTAATCGTTTTGGCTTTTTATTTCCTACAGTTAAATATGTATAATTCTTACATTTGGGGCTCTTCTGACCCTTTTTGGGCCCAAATACTCAACATTTGACAAGTTAAAATCCCAAAAAGGAGGTTGGAGTTTTCCGATTGTTTTGTCTAAGGGATTATAGAAAGGAATGCCCCTACCAAATTTGAAGTAAATCGGAGAAAAAATGCGACCGCTAGAGTGCAAACACACACACACACACACACACACACACACACACACACACACACACACACACACACACACACCAAAACGTGTTGAGGAGGTAACGTTAGGAACTTCTATTGTGGTCCCGGGCTTAAGTTTCACCGTGCGGGCCATGCTAATAGTTCACTTTTCCATATGAAATTCACTAATATAAGAATGGTAAATGTCCGTCCTACCGCAGCTTTCAAAAGCTATCTTACGTCCTGGAAGCCTGAAACAACTGTTGCTGGTCGAATCGGAAATAATAATCGTGTGCCGTGGCAATTGCGAAGATATAAAATTCCTTTGACAGGTTGAAAATCATCTCCAACTACAAAACATCGTAAAACTGAACAACACATGTAATTTATGCAAAAGTCCGTACGAATTTAAAAGTTTTAGTACTTAAACATTGAGCAACCAAGTATGATTGGCCAATGACTATGAATTTTTACGATTTTATTCAGCTTATAGAAAAAATATATTCTTTAGTAATTTAGAATCTGGAAATAAACCAATAGATATACTTCAGAAAGAATAGACAAAAATGAATATACTACAAAACAGCTTCGTCTTATAAAATAGCCAACCTGTACCAGCAATAGCTTTAAAACACGTTAGTTAATTGAGTGACAGGTATAACAGGTGACTAACCTAAAACCGTCGACGATTCAAAGAGTCAAAAATACCCACATAGCAGCAAACCTGCGTACTCAACGAATTTCCAATGCATATATATGTATCTTAATACCACATAAAGCTATATGCCAAGTTTCATTAATATACATTCATAAATAAACTATTTATGACATTTTAATTATTCTCCATAAGAATAACATGGAGGCTGAGTATGCAGGGTTGCTGAAGCAAGGAACACAAAAAATGGGGTTGCATACAAATATTAATACAACTCAAGAAGGTAAAGCCACATACCAAATGTTATTAATTTATGTTCATAATTAAGGGAGATAACACGTTACTTATTCTCCATAAGAATAACATGGGAGGTGAGTACGCAGGTTTGCTGCTACGGGAACTATCGGCCAAAAAATGTTTTTGAGTGCAAATATCAATAGACCACAACGATATGAAGCAATATACCAAGTTTCATCAGGCTAAGTTGATAAATAAGCGAGATATACAATTTGTCTTATTCTCCATAAGAATAACATTGGACAAAGTACTGTGTTTAGCACTTTATATATCTCTGTAACCATTTGACGTACAGCAATGATCAAAACACCAAATTGTGCGTCTTTTTAAGCTGATTTCAATAAAAAAATTAAAATTTGACTTTAAAAAAAAATTATATGTAAAAATCTCAAAAAACCCATTTTTGGAGTACAAAACCCCCCCAAAATACCCCTTCGGATAGGTCAATCTGTCTGGTTTTCGAACTTAGTCATAAATGCTGCTTTACACGTTTATACCAAATTTCATCAAGATCGGATAATTTTTACGAGAGTTATCGTGCTCACGGAGACACACACACACACACACACACACACACACACACACACACACACACACACACACACACACACACACACATATATATATATATATATATATATATATATATATATATACAGTTTCGAACGAATGGTGTTTTTGGGATCTGGGGACCTCAAAACGAAAAGTTATCATGGTCCCGGGCCTAGATTTTATCATGCCGACTACGGTATTAGCTTCTTCCCTATAGGGGAAATTCGCTAAAATGGGGCCTCGGTCATAATCAAACCTCTGATACCAATCTTCAATTTCACTCTATAATGAAGCTTGTCATTGCCTTAAATAACATTGACAAGCACACAACTCATTTAAATCAGTACGAGGTACAAAGGCGCACACTCATGAATTCGCTAATGCGCGTCCGGCCAGAACAATCAATTAGGTCTTCAGTGTATATATTTAATCGTGCCAGTAGTAAAAGTGTTGTGTGTTTTTCGATTTTATTTAAGGCAATGATGAATTTCACTATGGAGTGACATAACAGTTTGACATCAGGGGTTTGACAAAGAACTAAGGTTGAAACTTAAGTCAGCATCGTGTGAATCTTAGAACTGACGACGCATTTTAGCAATGTATACATAACCTATGTACACTGAGTTAATTTAGTAACCTGTTATATCCAATCATCTACATTCAGGACGCAAACGTCATGAATCAATTAAAAAGTATTAGAAATTATAAAGGTGGTAAACAGTGAAACCAACTTTGTGTAGCCCATCGGAACAGAGTGAAATTGGATCGTTCACATCAGCTTTCATAAGCAATACCCATCAATAGGAATGAGAGCGACTCAGTTCTCACGATGATGCATGGACCCACTTCTCAGATGCTAGACACGAAGCCTTCATTCATACGGTATGCCTTCGATATGAACCCACTGCCAACAGAATACACGCAAATAGTAAAGATTTGTATGTTTTGGGAATACTGAAGGAACTTGTATGTTCTAGGTTGTGAGGTCGGTCGTAGTTTCTGTTTCTGTTTACATGAGCCCTCACCGAAATTGATAAGCTTATCAACAGGGTCACGGTCGGTGACATGTAAACATAAACATAAACCACGACCTGCCTCACATTCTAGAACAAACACGTTTCTTTCGGTATTTCCCAAAACATACAAATTTTTACTACTCTCGCGAGCACTTGGAGAAACCAACGAAGCCAATATAAACCGAAAATATGCTTAAAGATAATGATGATTAAATTGATTGATGATCATGATTAAATTGGAAGACAAAAGACAGCCAAATTAATGATTGCCTTAATCAAGTTGCTGATGCGAAAACTTGCTTGCACGCAATCTAAATAGGTACTCAGGCACGCTTGTCTGAACGTGCGCAACAAGGTTTTCAATTTAAGGGGGGCTCCAGTCATATGACATTTCTATGACTAATTTTCAAGAGCAAAATAATAGTTGACCCATACAAAATCGGACATATTGAATATTTTGGAATTTTATTGAACAATTTTTGTTTATGATATCAAAATTCTGCTCACTGAAATCGCTAGGTATATTTTTTGTTCTACAAAACGAGCCATAGATTATATTTTCGGGTAATCTACTGAGAAGGGACGGACTTTGAAAGTTAACATTTGTCTTGTGGGAGAAGCAGGTAACTGGAGCCCCATCTTAACAGAGTTTAACTAGACCTAACTTATACAATGAAGGACAATCGAGGGGGGTTATACATGCGCCTATCATCCTCAGCCACACCCACTTTCTCAAATTCACGGAATTGGGCCAAAATTATCAAGCTAAAATATCCTTAACGTAATTCCAATATCAACATCACAGAAGGTAAAATATCCTACGATAAAGAATCCTGATTTTTACCATTCTCTAAGATTAACACTTAGTACCTGGAGGCCGAGCTTTGCTCGGGGAAGGTTAGTCAGCTTGTTTAGATTACTTGGAGGATTTTTTCGCCAGTCCCCCCCTCCTGACGAACAGATTTGCTTGGTTTGCCTCTTTTTTGCATATTTAATGTCACTCCAGTTGTTATTGTAGCTCGATGTCCCTTTAATTCATTTCGAGTATGACCACTCTATATGTGACATTCGTTTAATGGTTTGAGTGGCTCACTTTTATGAGGAAAAAACTTGTTAACAACATGAGTATTATTACTTTGACAGTTCATTGATTGATTATAAACAGCTTTTATAATTCTTTCATTTTGATTTTAAACTCCATATGTCTAGTAACTTTTTATATTCGTTTTTTTAAATTATTTGATTTTCCCTCGGGATGATACCTGCCTAGAACTTATTTGTAACGTTTTTGGGATCTGAGTTGTAAACAACCAACCAAGCAAGCAAACCTTGCTCATATTAGAGTATAGGATACCACCTCTCTCGCTGCAATCAAAACAGATGATCCTCCAAACCTCTAGAATCTAGACGACCAGGCCGCGAGCCGCGGGCAAGGGCTGACCACGTGTGAAAGCGCGGAGACTCCCCTGTGAAAGTATCATCTCACATCACAACACGTGCGGCGACCGCGACCACACCTTCGCGGTCACTTTCTGCCGGGACACCGGACCTTTTTGGAGCAACTGGCTCATTTTCGATATCTCTATCCTGTACTCTTATATGAGTAAGGCTTGCTTACTTGATTGCTTGGTTACAACTCTGCGTTCTTTTTGGCACTTGAATAGCACAGTGGTTAGCGACCTCGATTCATAATCTGAAGCTCACCATATCAGAGAAACTTGTGTGAAGGTTCGATACTGGATCCAGCTGCCATTGGTCACTGGGCTGTTAATTAATTATCCTGGCTAAAGAATCAGTCGGTCTTAGTCGGTCTTGTGTGTAACAAGCCTACACAAGGCATCTCACCCATTCTAAACTCATAATTAATTCAAAATTCGCCTCAAAAGACGCCCTAGTTGCGATAGCGTCTCTCGCAGTGATTCAGTGATTCTAAAAAATGGCTCCAACGATTTCCTTAACATGTAAATAACTGATCTCTGGGTTAAAAATAAGTTTTAGAGGACCTCATCCTCAGGAAAAGTCTAACTATGTAAAAAACTAATTTTAAAAATTATTATTAAACTAATGGAATTTAAAATCAAGACTAAACCGCTGTCCATAATCACTCAGTGAACTGTCAAAGTACAGTACAAGTCAAGTATAATATAATCAGCGATCATATCAAACCAATAGGTGCAGCACATCTGATAAGAATGCATAACGGGAGGTGAAGCCAGTTTTTGAGACACAGGGCCCAAAACAATATAGCGGCGGTCTGAGATGATTCATTAGAAATACTAATCCATTTGTATAGAATACAAGTCTTATATGATCGCTGAGTATAATAATTATGTCTTGAATTATCATGTTGTTTCCTGAGAACAGAGCAAAGAGGCAAATGAGAGAAGCAAATTTGCTCTAAATGAAAGGGGCGTGATGAAATTACTCTAGACTTCTTAAACAAACTGACTGGCCTTTTCCGAGCAAAGCTCAGTCCCCCAGGTACTATAGATTTGTTATTTAAGAGCGGAAATTCTCCATCACTTAGTAAACAAACGTTTCACGACGTTTCGGGATCTGGAATCTGATCCCTTCTTCAGGTCAGAAAAACACCTAGAATACTTGCTCAAGTTCTATAAGTTACTAATTTGTAGGAAACCCTTCTGTACTGTGGTACACCGTGAAGTGCTGCTTCAAAAGATTGCTTATGAAATACTAAAGTTACCCGAGAAAGATATGTTACTCAATTGGGATATGAAGAAGCACTTGATTAGGTTATTTCGATTGGTGACTGAGTCCATCAGCACCGATTCCCAATTAAGAGGGGTTGAGCATTGACGTAAGGGCTTAAAAAGGTCTATGGTTAGTAGCGCGTTAGTTTTAAGCGGTCTTAAATGACTGTCGATAATGTGGTAACCAAAGAAAGCCTACTACCTAATTGACCTGACATCACACCCAAATATACTTCATGTTTAGCTACTTTGATCACTGTACAAATTATGTGAGACATCAATTTACGATTCTGTATTATTTTGACTTTGTAGTTCACTTGTATTACTCTAACGTAAATAGTCGTGTAAATTGCGTTATTTGATAGGGTGGGAATATTCCGAAAAAGGAGGCCTAAAATTAAGTCCGCTAATCGCAAACGAGACGTTATTTGGAAGGGTGGGAATATTCCGAAAAAGGAGGCCTAAAATAGGTCCACTAATCGCAAATGAGACGTTATTTGGAAGGGGGGAATATTCCGAAAGAGGAGGCCTATAACAGGTCCACTAATCGCAAATGAGGCGTTATTTGGAAGGGTGGGAATATTCCGAAAGAGGAGGCCTATAACAGGTCCACTAATCGCAAATGAGGCGTTATTTGGAAGGGTGGGAATATTCCGAAAGAGGAGGCCTATAACAGGTCCACTAATCGCAAATGAGGCGTTATTTGGAAGGGTGGGAATATTCCGAAAGAAGAGGCCTATAACAGGTCCACTAATCGCAAATGAGGCGTTATTTGGAAGGGTGGGAATACTCCGAAAGAGGAGGCCTATAACAGGTCCACTAATCGCAAATGAGGCGTTATTTGGAAGGGTGGGAATATTCCAAAAGAGGAGGCCTAAAACAGGTTCACTAATCGCAAGAGAATGCGGCCACAAATAAACAGCATTATAACACTCAGGGCACCAGTTCTCAACAGGATGAAACTAATCGTCAACTTCCCCGACAAAGAATATAAACCCGACAATCGAAGAAAACTCATAATGGGAACGGATACAATAGCAATAATTATTTGAGTAGGAGAAAGGCTTTCGCCAAGACTAGGATCCATTATAAACCACAGTTCGTTAATCATGATAGCGGAAGGTGCAGATAAATTGAATGTCGCGTGCTAATTAAATAGTGCATAAATTCATTTGTATAGCATTCAGGCAGTTAGGAGAGAAAATATTAGGAAAAACCTCGCGCAGTACTTAATATATCGCGGGTTACGTTGGTGTATATGCTTTCATTTAATGGATAGATGGAAAATGTGCCTCAGAGTTGGCGGTTGCCGACATCGGCTGTCTTTTTATTCGTGGTGTAGGGCCTACAAGCTGTCACTGCAAAACAGCGCACTTTATCCGGGGGCGGTACCCAGGTATGAAATGTGCACGCTACGAACAACACAGTCTACCCGGGGCGGGAAGGGAAGAAACACTAACACAAATTAAACATCCACAATGAAAACTTGTTTTATATTTATTTATATAGAAAATGTATTTATATAATTGGCTGGGTAGCACACTTCATAATTAGCAGTGGTTAGCGTACTTCATAATCTGAAATTCGACAGAACGATTCTGAGCAAAATTCTGAGAAAGTTTTGTGAAGGTTCGATACTAAACCCAGCTGTCATCGGTCAATGGGATAATTAATGATCCTGGCTAAATGAATCAGTCGGTCTTAGTCAGTTAGGCTACACAAGCATCTCATCCATTCTACACTAAACATTAATTCACATATTCACCTTAAAATACGTCCTAGTTGCGTCGGCGTCCTACACAATGTTTCTATTACGTGATAAGAAAGGAAACAAATCAAAAATAGTTAATATATACGTTTTTACCTGGGTTACCCCCAGATAAAGCCCGCCGATCTGACTGCACGACGCTTCGGAATGTTTCCCCCGGCGATTCCTTCTATAGCTGTCTTCCCACAACTACATTCTCATCTTTACTATATAGCTGTCGTTGCGATGCTATCTCAGCTATCGCCAGCGATACGTCTCGGGCGATCGGATGTCTCGCGATATGCGATACGGTGTGGTCATCAGGGCCGAGAAAGCCTGGAAAACTGTCACTTTCTCGCCGACTGCGAGATGATGATCTGTGAAAATATGATGCGACGCTCGACCGACGGAAACTAACTTGCGTATAACACCCCGTAACCGTGGCGTTGTTCGGGTTTCTCCGTGACCGGTGAGCTGAGAATGACTCAAATAATAATAACGTAGTCAAATCACGATAACATTGTTTACGTATCCAAAGTAATTTTTCACGTTAAACCTCCAGTAGTCAGGATTTGCAGGGCGCACTTTCGACCCCTATCTTAGTAGCATATTAACGTTTTTCTTTCACAACAGTAAGATGGTGGTTTTAAGATATTTCATTATAATGTTAAACCTTCCTGGCGATGAGTGGTAATTTGTTTCCTAAACTGTTTTTTGTTAATACTAATAAGCAGTTGCATTTGTAGCGTTATGAGCCCGTTAATTACAGTGATTCTTTTGTTGAAACGGCAGACCAATTCAAGAGTGAACTCTAGTAAAGACACTTATGACGTTTCCACCTGCTTCCCCCATAAGGCCAATGTTAACTTTCAAAGTCCGTCCCTCCTCAACCGACATAATTGATTTATAACTCATTTTAAGAGCAAAAAACCTATGGATGTCAGTGAGCAAATTATGTGAAATCACAAATAGTAATGGTTCAGTTTCTAAAATATTCAATATTTACGATTTTCTCAGGGATGAACTATTTGTGATATAGAATTACCTTCACTGAAATCGCTAAGTAATTAAAATTTAAAATGATCCATAAATAAACGAGGATGATCCGTTGAGGAGGAACGGGCTTTAAAAGTTGACATTGGCCTTATGGGAGAATCCGGTAGAAGACAGTAGCGAAACTATTATTATAGGCTAGAATAGAGCGGAGCAGAACGTGTGCGGAGCAGGCACGTTATAAAGGTCATCAGCCGATACCGACGATATCGCCGCACCGATGACGATAACCGTGTACGTGCCCGATATCGGCCGCGACATTAACCCGGCGACCTCACAATAGATACGACTACCGGTATCGGCGCTGTCTCCTACCGCAATCGCCTACCTCAGTATCTCTCCTAGCGAGGCGCGATCATAAGGCACGGTTGACCAATTCTGATTGACTCTAGCTTTCGTGACCGTCTCAATTAATTGATTTCTGTAAGGATTTTTTGATCACTGTAAAATTGTAATATGGGATGCGAATTTTAACAACTAAAAGGTTGTTCCTCCAGATTTACCCTTTTTTCGCCCCAAAAATATAAAAACCTAAAATTCCGAAATCGATAACAGTTTCTTAAATTATCAAACAAAATCTGTGTTTTCCCGAGTTTACCGATCTCGACGATATTTATATTCATGTGCACAGTTTATATACACACAGAATTTCCAAATATTTTAGTCAATTGATGCGAAGCTAATTAAGGTGAATTAAAATATGGATAAATATATATCATGTTATAACATAAAACCTATACACATATTAAAATAAGTCAGAATAAGAGCAGATACGTTCATAAATACAGGAGTCACGACGAAAACATCGATAAGTTATATGACGTGTATTATATCCAGCATATTTCCATAGTGTAACGAAGCAATTAAACGTTATGTCCTGCAAGTCTGATGCAAGCTGATCTCAATTAGCCTGTCACAACGCCGCAACCGCAACTAGTCGGCATACCCGTGCTAAAGATCCGGTATACAATGGTAACGAGTGGTAATGGTAGTGGTAGTGGTAATGTCCAGTCTGCGGTCACCGCTCCAGCTCCGGCTCTAACCGGCCTTGCCAGCGGCTGCAGCGGTCCTGGTCCTCACCGCGCCGGATATCTGCTGCAGGATCGCAGGATGTCTACCGCGGGGAAGGACGGCAGGATATCCCTAATCCTACTGTTCACAACTCGGGTTCATTATCGGGTGTACAACCCCCTAATGCCGCTGCTTCCTGGCCTAATGAACGGGCGATGGCTGGCCGGTATTAGATTGATTTTGTGACGCTGACGTACAATTATAGAATCTTCACGAACCTTGTACTGATTTAAGGATAGAAAGCTTTAAAGGATGTTCTCGATAGTCCATGAATTACTACAGGAACATGTAATTCGTTAACACCGAAGTTCAATCCCTAGATACGAAAGTAACCTTCGAAACTTAACAAAACTTCAGTATTGTTAAGGAGAAAAATTCCCGATTCCAACTCAATCAGATTCAAAATTAAAAGATAGCGACCTGAGAGTTTTAAAATTATCGTAGGAACGGTTCAATGAAAGTCATCGCATACTTGACACTAAAATTAATAATACCATGATAAAACCATTGAACTAGTGTCTTTTTAGTTATGTTTGTACTGAAATATATCATTCGATATGAAAACCATTGTAATGTCACCCAAAAAGTCCCACTAAAAGGTTCGGTGAATCAAGGTCGGGTCGCAGCGGGTCGGGTACACTTTCGTAAGCGGAACGATATAAAAAACAGAATGAAATTCTTCGATGTATCGATTAGAACGAATGTTTTATCGATTGTAAAATTTGTGTCGTCTGCATGTTAGTTATTGCGTCATGTTTGTTTATTAGATAAACTTAAAATAAAAATGAAACGTTACCGGTGTATAAAATAGTAATTTATTTACAAACATAAAACTACAACAACTAAACCAATTAACAAACTGAAAAGTTTTCCATGCAGGATATAGCTTTCTAGTGCCATAAAAGGACCTTTACCAGAGATTTTGATCCCTCTCCTAAATAAGTATTCATATATTTGTCAACAGGTAAGTATTAGCCATAGTTAAGTATTAGTAAAATCAACGTTTGTTGTCTGGATAATTTCAAGACGATATATTTCACCTCTTTGAGACCATACCTAACCGACACCATAACCAGATAGCCTGAATATCGGAAGAACAATAAACATCAATATATCTAACAATTTAATTCGGTTTTTATATAGTTCCTTTTATGAAAGTGTATCCGCAGTGACCTATCAGCACTTGCTCTCCGCATTCGATTCCAGCGAAAGAAAGCATGAAGAAAGTTTATTTACGAGCGCCGTTTACGCCGATGGACGGCCGCTCGGTGGTCGAGGGGCGGGTAATCTCTCCGGTGGAATAGAGAGAGAGAGAGAGAGAGAGAGAGAGAGAGAGAGAGAAGGAGATTAAAAACGGTCCGAAACAAGTGACGCCGAATACGGGACATAACTCGCGAAGATAATGGGTGAGGAGAAATGCAACCGGGTTTGGCCGATAAGATCGGACCGGACCAGTTCAAATTTGGATGCGAGCCCACGTGCGACAGCGGCTCTCCAGGCTGGTGCAACATCGCTCCACCTAAGATCAGGCGGAAGGACGCCCTGTTGAGGGAATACAATCAAACCTTATACGACCAACAGCTACCCATACATGACTACCTCCCTCAGGAAGTAAACCGATTTAAGTCCCGAAAACCACCCCTACGAACGGGAGATGTCCAATTGCACCGGTGGTCAGGGATCAGCCCCAAACTGATGTGTCCAGTTGCACCGGAGCCCCTTTTGGGGGGTGTTCCAATTGCACCGGCTGTCAATCTAAATTAAGACGATTTTTTTTATTCAACTAAGTATAAGACTAAAGGTTAAAATATAGAGGTTGTAGAAATAACTATTACGTAAAAGAAAGTGCCAACCAGACCGGATGCCCAGTACAGTAGGTTAGGTTAGGTTAGGTTAGGTTAGGTTAGAGTAAAGGTATAGCCTCATTCCTGGTAAAATTTATTTTGCAATGTAAAGATGTTAGTGTTGCCACGGACAAACACAAAATTAAACATTAATTACATAGTTACCATATTTATTAGCTAGAACTTGCTGTGGTCTACCATTAGTATGTGGCAAGGAACCATCGGCAAGTGTTTGATAAAATATTCCATTACGAAATTGTTAAACACTTATAAACCTAGTTACAAATACATAAGAAAGCATGCCACTATGTTTGAAGATAAATGTAGTGGGGTGGGGAAGGGAGAAAGCCTTCCAATTGCACCGGCTCCTGCGGTCGAAGGAATTTGCAGCGGGGATAAGTGGGGTGGGTAGATTTTGACCACCGGTGCAATTAGACACTTTTCGGACGGAGGAATGTTTTGACCCTTGCAAATTCCATCGACCGCCGGTGCAATTGGATATCAGCCCTACGAACAGCCTCCCAGTCGAAGACAACAAACCTTTGTCCGCAAGCTGACTGGACTTTCTCCTTAGAATCTTAGAGCGGTCGAATAGTTTCCTGATATCCAACCCTACTTCAGCGGTAGGTGGAATGGACCTTCCTCGGAAGTAGTGGTCTTTACTCAATCGCTTTCGCATTGGGTGGGAAGGTTCAGTTATTGGAAATTTAAATGGAGTATGAGACACGATCAGTCTTGTGACTGTGGGGTGGAGCGTCGAACTATGGACCACGTAGTTAATGACTGCCCCCTGAGCGCTGAAGGGTTGGTCGGCCTGCATGGATCAAGGGGGGTTGGACTGCAATAGCTTCGCGCCCTAGATTTAGCTCTGTGATGGGAAATCCTTTGGTTATTTAAACAAAAAATCCGAACTTAATTAACGCTGGTACTTAATTAACTTAATCAGTCTTGTGACTTTTGTGACTGTGGGGCGGAGCGTCAAACTAAGAACCACATAGTTAATGACTGTCCCTTGAGCTTCACCTGAAGCCGGCCGGCCGCCTAACCAACACCCTGTTAGCCTGTTGGCCGGCCTGAATGGAAAACTCCAATAGCTTCGCGCCCTTGATTTAGCTCTGTGATATGAATTTTTTTTAAATTTTTTTCTGAACTTAATTTCTAAAAGGTTTAAATTACCTGGATTTCTGCCAAGTGATCCTGTTATTTGGTTAAACTACCAATGGTTTCGAGCCAACGGTAGTGTGAAGAGGATTACAAGCTTGGTGTTTAACTTGATAATGAGCCCTTTTGTGGCTCGAAACCATTGGTAGTTTAACCAAATAACAGGATCACTTGGCAGAAATCCAGGTAATTTAAACCTTTTATATAATATTAAGTGATCCAGAGGCTATTCCACAATGAACTTAACTAACGCAAGTAGATCATAGCGACGTTTTTTGATTTGTTGAAAACCCCCAAAGAAGAAGGCAGCTGCATAAGCCATACGATATGTATTCTGCGGCCAATTGTCGTGCTCCGGTGCTACTGTGTCGCCAGGAACCTCCCCCGGGCCGTGGCCGTGGTCCCATCACGGCACCGTTGCCAGCGTGCGTGCCCGCTGGACCACTGGAGGGCAATTCAATTTGTGGACGGAGAAACTCCATGGGACCACCGGTAATGCGGTGATCGAGGACTCTACTACGATTAACTGTTCACATTATACACCGTTCGTTTTCGCACGGCATCTCAGGGGGTAGGAGATCATTATACACACGCTTAGAAAAGAAGCCACCCCGCCCCACATGTTAACGACTCATTCACTAATGCGCCCAGAGAATTAACTAGTGCTCCTGTAAAACACACATTGTATAAACTACACTGTTTTATATTTAGATCCTTCGTGCGATTTAAAAGAAAATTATACCAAACATGACATAACTATGGTAGTATATAGCTACACAAGAACACAGCGTTTTGACTCATTTTTCTTGAATTCCAAAAGCGATTAAACCAATTATAAAATGGTTGGGATTAGGATTCAATTAGTACGAGAGGTCGATCGAAGCTCGACATTG
Source organism: Allygus modestus (assembly GCA_963675035.1). NCBI lineage: Eukaryota > Metazoa > Arthropoda > Insecta > Hemiptera > Cicadellidae > Allygus > Allygus modestus. The sequence continues at coordinate 60,512,199 of OY776114.1, forward strand.
TCCGGCATAATGATAGGGGAATCAGTTAACTGTGTAATCACTTACTAATTACGTAATCTCGTAAGGCACTAGTTAATGCACAATACTAATAACTTAATTGGTATCCAGGTTAAGCTTAATTTTCTCGTTCGTTAATTGTGAATGTACTAAAGAGCTAGGCCCTAATCAACAGAGGAAATTTGTAGGAAGTCATGGACTACCAGGAATATCATTTATAAATCCGTATTAAAGCTGTTGATAAAGTTAGCTAAATAAAACAATTGTACAGTGTACACGATTGGTATGACAGTACATGCCTATGTAACGGAGCCACGAGATGAATAGTAAATACTACAAAAATATATAACTAGAGGAAAATGATTTTCAGTCTATACCGAATATTTGAGACAAACACATTTACACACTGGCTAGACAACTCCGCCAGAAAATCAATAGGCCTAAATTATTTTCAGAATACCAAAGTCAAAACTTACGATACACTTCACATTCGACTAATTTAAATTTTGATTTTTGACAGATAAAATCAAATGTTAACAATCATTAAAATATCTATCACTTATGATTATTAAGCCTGTCAAACCGCGTCCCAACCAACTCCGGGCGAAAGAAAACTGGAAGCGAGCCGATCAGAAGCGAAAGTCGCGGCCGGGAGGCGGTACCGTTTTATTCACCTAATTAACAGATATAATGTATTCGGATTGTAATGGAGTTACGATTATGCAAATTGGCGGGAACCCGAGCTACGCGGCGGCTACCAGCTACAGGTGGCGCTTGTTGACCCCCTTACCAGAGTGTCCAACTGGTGAGGAGGGATGTTTCTCGGTATCTCTGTGTTATGATTATGCAAATTGGCGGGAACCCGAGCTACGCGGCGGCTACCAGCTACAGGTGGTGCTTGTTGACCCCCTTACCAGAGTGTCCAACTGGTGAGGGGGGGATGTTTCTCGGTATCTCTGTGTTATGATTATGCAAATTGGCGGGAACCCGAGCTACGCGGCGGCTACCAGCTACAGGTGGCGCTTGTTGACCCCCTTACCAGAGTGTCCAACTGGTGAGGGGGGGGATGTTTCTCGGTATCTCTGTGTTATGATTATGCAAATTGGCGGGAACCCGAGCTACGCGGCGGCTACCAGCTACAGGTGGCGCTTGTTGACCCCCTTTCCAGAGTGTCCAACTGGTGAGGGGGGGGATGTTTCTCGGTATCTCTGTGTTATGATTATGCAAATTGGCGGGAACCCGAGCTACGCGGCGGCTACCAGCTACAGGTGGCGCTTGTTGACCCCCTTTCCAGAGTGTCCAACTGGTGAGGGGGGGGATGTTTCTCGGTATTTTTGTGTTATGATTATGCAAATTGGCGGTAACCCGAGCTACGCGGCGGCTACCAGCTACAGGTGGCGCTTGTTGACCCCCTTACCAGTTTCCAACTGGTGAGGGGGGGATGTTTCTCGGTATCTCTGTGTTATGATTATGCAAATTGGCGGGAACCCGAGCTACGCGGCGGCTACCAGCTACAGGTGGCGCTTGTTGACCCCCTTACCAGAGTGTCCAACTGGTGAGGGGGGATGTTTCTCGGTATCTCTGTGTTATGATTATGCAAATTGGCGGGAACCCGAGCTGCGCGGCGGCTACCAGCTACAGGTGGCGCTTGTTGACCCCCTTACCAGAGTGTCCAGCTGGTGAGGGGGGATGTTTCTCGGTACCTCTGTATTAGCGAATTTCCACTATAGGGAAGAAGCTATTACCGTAGTCGGCATGACGCCCGGGACCAAGATAACTTTTCGTTTTGAGGTCCCCAGACCCCAAAAACATCATTCGTTCGAAACTGTATATATATATAAATATATATATATATAATATATATATATATATATATATATATATATATATATATATATACATATGTGTGTGTGTGTGTGTGTCCGTGAGCACGATAACTCTCGTAAAAAGTATCCGATTTTGAAGAAATTTGGTATAAACGTGTAAAGCAACATTTATGACTTTAAGTTCGAAAACCAGCCAGATCGCTTTATCCGAAGGGGTATTTTGGGGGGGGTTTGTACCCCAAAAATGGGTTTTTTGAATTTTTTACATATAATTTTGGAAATAGTCAAATTTTAGTTTTTACCATTGGATTCAGCTTAAAAAACACACAATTTGGTATTTTGATAATTTCTCTACGTCAATTGGTTACCGAGATATTGAAAGTGCTAAACACAGTACGTTGTCTAATGTTATTCTTGTGGAGGAAAAGAAAAATTTTATATCTTGCTTATTTATGAACGTATACTGACAACACTTGGTATACAGCTTCATCTGGTTGTGGACCATTGATATTTGCTCAAAAAAACAATTTTTTGCCAAAGGCTCCCGTAGCAGCAAACCTGCGTACTCAGCCCCATGTTATTCTTGTGGAGAATAAGTAACGTGTTATCTCTCTTAATTATGAAAATAAATTAATGAAATTTGGTATTTGGCTATACCTAAATGAGTTATATTGATATTTGTATAAAACCCCATTTTTTGTTTTCCTTCCTTCAGCAAACCTGCATACTCAGCCGCCATGTTATTCTTATGGAGAATAATTAAAATGTCACAAATCGTTTATTTATGAATGTATATTGATGAAACTTGGTATGTGGCTTTATGTGGTATTAAGATATATATGCATTGGAAATTCGCTGAGTACGCAGGTTTGCTGCTACGGGGGTATTATGATTTTGATCGGTATTTTCTATCGATATATCAATTTAAATGTCGAATTGTTATTAATCAACTACAAAATCAGCTAATATATGTTTTTCAAATGACAATAAACCAATTGAAGTTTGTTTATGAAGGATTGTAGGTTGTTGAACACGATTTTATTATGAGTGAACCGATTACGTTCTGGGATCTACCAAGATCCAAGCTATTATTTTCCTGCAAACCAAAAAGATGATGTTTTTTATTTGCAAAACTGATTTTTTATGTACGGCAAAAAGTACCCTTTTTGGCGATGCAAAGTCAAGGCGTGCCGTAAAAAAGAAAGTTTACGAAACAGAACCTGGTTTGAACTAACTAGGCTCCCTTTGTTGTAGCACTGATATTGATCGTGTAAAGGGGTAACCTCGATCAAATTTTTGAAAAATAGCTTGGCGTTCCGAATAAAACTACCAACGATTTTATCATTCAATATGTATAATTTAATTGCTTGATAGCAAATTTCCCCTATAGGGAAGAAGCTATTACCGTAGTCGGCATGGTAAGATCTAGACCCAGGACTATGATAACTAATATATATATATATATATATATATATATATATATATATATATATTATTTTAAACATTTTAAACACAGTACCCTGGTTTAAATTATTTTATTTCAAGACCGACATGTTTCGGACCTTAAGGCCATAGTCATGGTCGTAAACAAAACATAACCTCACAATTATTAAAAAGAAATATAAATGTAAACCATAGATTGCTGACAATATAATCATATGACTTTTTGCACAGTTCTTTTAACATGCTTCTGAACTATTGTGGCTTAATAGAAGCATGTTAAAAGAACTGTGGAAAAAGTCATATGATTATATTGTCAGCAATTTATGGTTTACATTTATATTTCTTTTTAATAATTGTGAGGTTATGTTTTGTTTACGACCATGACTATGGCCTTAAGGTCCGAAACATGTCGGTCTTGAAATAAAATAATTTAAACCAGGGTACTGTGTTTAAAATGTTTAAAATAATAATTATATTAGTAGCCCTTTTTACTGAAAATTACATATATATGTGTGTGTGTGTGTGTGTGTGTGTGTGTGTCCGTGAGCAGCATAAAAATAATCCGAAAAAATGATCCGATTTTGATGAAAATTCGGTAGGCCTATAAAGTGTAAAGCAACATTTATGACTTTAAGTTCGAAAACTAGCCAGATCGCTTCATCCTAAGGGGTATTTTGGGGGAGTTTTGTACACCGAAAATGTTTTTTTTAAATTTTTTACATATCATTTTTGAAATAGTAAAATTTTAGTTTTTACCATTGGATTCAGCTTAAAATACACACAATTTGGTATTTTGATCATTCCTCTACGTCAATTGGTTACCGAGATATTGAAAGTGCTAAACACAGTACTTTGTCTAATGTTATTCTTATGGAGGAAAATAAACATTTTATATCTCGCTTATTTATGAACGTATACTGACGAAACTATGTATACGGCTTCATCTCGTTGTGGGCTATTGATATTTGCTCAAAAAACAAATTTTTGCCAAAGGCTCCCGTAGCAGCAAACCTGCGTACTAAGACCCCATGTTATTCTTATGGAGAATAAAATTAAATGCTCTGTCTCCCTTAATTATGAACATAAATGAATGAAAACTGGTATACGACTTCACCTATATTTCAGTTATATTGATATTAGCATAAAAACCCATTTTTTGTGTTCTTTGTTGCAGCAAACCTGCATACTCAGCCCCAATGTTTAGTTATTTTTATGGAGAATAATTAAAATTGTATATATCGCTTATTTGTGTATATATTTTTTTTATGAAACTTGGTAAGTGGCTTTATGTAGTACAGTATTAAGACAATTTATATATCCATTGGAAATTCGCTGAGTATGCAGGTTTGTTGCGACGGGGGTATTTTATTCCCTACTGTAACATAACAGGTGTATAATTAATATATCCATGCCCTTGATGTATTGCCTGGCATGTTTCTCCGCCGATTCAATATTTAGAGTCGACGTATCGTAAAAAGTATCTATAAATCGATAAAAATACCGAATAAAATCATACTACACGATACCACTAACTACAACTGATTACAGCTAAGTACCTGTTCCCTATATCTAGGGAAGCGGTCCTCGACCTAGGGTTCGCCCAGCGAGGTAGGTTTCCATCTCGCTGGGTTCGCAGTCCTACCTCGCTACTCCAACTACTCGTACGGTTCGCCAACCCCCAAGGGTTCACAATGACAGTCCCTAGAACGTTCATGAGGAGAAAGTGTGCAATGACAGTTAAGCATACTGTACACAAAAAAATACCCAAGAATTGAAATTTTCCCAACATGTAGTTCGTAAACTATACAAATTCAACACACTGTTAACTTCTACTAACAACTCTGTGAAATACAGCTCTCAATAAAAAAACCTTAATTAACTCTTGGTTGGTCCTTAATAATACTGAACAATTTGGAGTTTTATTGAACGATTATTATTGGTGATGTGAAAGTTTGCTGACTGAAATCTCTAAGTACTTTTTATTAATGAATTTCCTTTGGAAAGTGAACTATTAGCATGACCCGCACGGTGAAACTTAAGCCCGGGACCACCATAGAAGTTCCTAACGTGACCCCCTGAACACGTTTTGGGGGGTCGTTCAAAATGTTATATATATATATATATATATATATATAGACATATATATATATATATATATATATATATATATATATATATATATATATATATGTGTGTGTGTGTGTGTATGCACTCTAGCGGTCGCATTTTTTGTCCGATTTACTTCAAATTTGGTAGGGACATTCCTTTTTATAATCTGCTTTCTATAAAACTCTAAACCCATTTTTTGGGGATTAATCTTTCAAATTTCGAGTTTTTGGGCCCAAAAAGGGTCAGAAAAGCCCCATATGTAAAATTAATGCATGTAAAAAGATGAGGATTAGAGAGGCGAAAGTTTTAAGCCCTATCTCGTCATTCTAGTATAAATATTTACGGAGTTATTAAAGAAAATGTGTATCGGCTAAACACAGTACGTTGTCTTATGGGGGTTTTACACTAGAAAAGCCTGTTATTCCTTTGTTAAAGTACTTTTATTATCCCCAGCAACCTCACGCCTACTTTCAAGCCTGTCTGGACCTTCTCCTAACCTTATAATGCGCAAAATTGTATTCTCAGCGTTGCAAGTAAATGAAACCAGGAGTATCAGAACAGTAAAAAAATCAATGTTTTCAGATTTCAATAAAAATTGGACAAATGTATGTTTTTACACTGAGTTTAAGTTTTAAAAGTTTTTATGTGGAAATTCACTTCCCTCACGTCAGCGTGCTGCGTGCGAACTCGTCTTTAAAATTAGCCGTAAATCAACAATACCGGAGAATCCGTCGAGAAAGAACTTGAAAAGTGAACTTTGGCCTTATGGGAGAGAAACAGGGAGAAACGCGAAATGTTTCGTGACTGGAGCCCACTCTTAAATTTTGAAAATGGATTGTTGCAGTCTTAATTAATATTCAACTAAGTTTGCAATCTAAAACATCATTTAAAGGTTCTAACATAATAATTGTTCAGAACATAACAGGTTTCAAATGTTAATCGACCTTAGTGAAAAACAACACCAACCAATAATAAAATAAAGTGAATAAAAGAAATGTCGATATACCTAGGCCTACTGGTGTAATTGAATTCAATTTAAATAATTAAAATAATTTAATGGATACTTAAAACACAAACAGGCTCGGTAAAATGTTATGGATATTTTAGAAAGGTTTCCGTAACTAATATATATAATTCACTTTTCAGAAATAACAAGCTCTACACAACAGGCTAATCCTGGACCTCCGCAAGGCAAGGTAAATTAGACATTCGCCATGCAAACCACAGTTGAGGAATAACTGCATACAGATGGGCCGAAATTGCAAGCTGTCACAATCCCTCGGCGGATCTGCGGGGTAATTGTTGACCGGGTAATGTAATGCAGAGCAGCGTCGGGCCTTCGGCCTTAGGCCTTCAGCTGCGCTCACCAAATTGATAAGCTAAATCAGTGTATTTGGGACCAAGATAGCTGGCATTTTAGAAGCGTAACCGAGTGGTATACCACCTAAAATGAAAGAACATCGTCGAAACTGAGAAGGCATTTTAATGGAAAATAGAATTGATTCGTTCGTGAAAGCACTAACACTTAACTTTTAGGAAACTACTGCTCTGGTTATGCTTATAAAGGATTCGGGGGACTGAAATATATATATTTTTTAATATTTAGAGTACATAATTGTGATTCGCCATAGAAAAGAATAGTCACTATTTTTAATTACTGCAATGTCAGTCTCTACATTTCATAATCGTATAATATACCGCTGTTCTTGCGATACAGAACGCTTGTAAACCTATATAAAACCTAAACTGAAATTAATAAAACTAAACGCACTCCTATTCGGAGAGTGGGCGACCTTTTTCTCGCTCGGTTTCACACCCGGAAAAAACATAATATCTCATTAAAATATTGGGAGAGCCTTTTCAATTTTTTCAAAGCAATCTTTTGGAGGGATTTTACAGCAAAGTAAAAAGTATAAATCAGTTTGAACAACTACTGAGAGTTCGTGCGATGAGCTTATGGAAATACTGTCGACTGTAGCTGAGGGCCGTTAAATAAATAGCGTACCTGAATGAAAAAAACGTGGCAAAAGTGGAAAAATATTTTCTCACAAATATTTCTATCCCGTAAACCATAAATTGGCTGATTCTTTAGAATTGCCTTGCGTAAAGTTGATCAAAATGGCGGGTTAAGGCTGGACTCCAGTCATGAAACAGTTCGCGTTCTACCTGCTTCTCCCAAACCACCATTATAAGTTGTAAATTCCCCCTCCTCAACGGGTTGTACAAAATTATTGATTTATGGCTCATTTTAAAGATAAAAGAAATACCTAGCAATTTCAGTAGGCAGAATTGTGACATCACATAAAGTTGATCCATGCAAAAATGAATATATTGAACATTCAGGATTTTTGAAAGATCATTATTTGAGAAATCAAAATCCTGCTCAATGAAATCGCTAGATAAATTTGTCTAACAAAATTATCCATACATAAACGATTTTGGATAACGCGTTCAGGGTTTTGAAAGTTAAGAATGACCTTAAGAAGAAGCAGGCAGAACGCAAAATATTTCGTGACTGGAGCCCCCTCTTAATATTTCCTACCCAGCGAGAATCATTCTAAAGAAAAGGGAACCAACGGAATATTTCACAATAACCAAAACAAACGGTCCAATTTCACAACTGAATGTCAAAGGGAAATGCTGAGTAACTACTGGTTTGTTTGGGCTATCACCATGACTATAAGTAGCATTTACGTTATATGGAGGCGAATGTCCTAGGAAGATACCAGTAATAATAAAATCGTTTGTCAACCTCATATAAGCTCCTCCTTGTCTTCAGTTGCTTTCGTCCACGTTGACTAATATCTTGGATCAAGAATATATCTCAAAACCTCTCCCTACACTGCTCACCTATCCCGGAATTTTGGATTTGGAACCCTGTACTGGAAGTTTGAAAACTCGCCGTCTTAATAACTGGGGCACGTTAATGTACGTCTTAAAAACGCGCATGACATGAGTGAGTGACGTCGTAAAAACTGTGATGACCGTAAACACAACACAATTAGCGAATACTTCGACAGTTTTACGAGCGCTGCTAATGATTTAACTGTGCAAATTAGCTCAACTGTAATTGGACTCGCAAATTTGCGACTTCATTACGGATGGAATTTACGAATTGGCGCGCTAGGTGAGAACGGGCTGGTACGAACACAGTGGGTTGTGCGGTCATAAATTTGTATCCTATAGTGTTGCAAATTAAAAGCAAGAAGCAATTAATACCCCCGTCGCAGCAAACCTGCGTACTCAGCGAATTTCCAATGCAAATATATGGGCATCACTACTACCTAGAGCCACTTACCAAGTTTCACAAAAATACATTCATTAATAAGTGATATATAGCATTTTACGGGATGTAATAAAAGACGTCTTACAACACTTAAGATATATTTACACTTATACTGATTCACATACAGACGGTAAACATATATAAAAGATGGTACTAGGCTATCGATTTCGACCAGTCACACCAGTCATCATCAGGCCAATGAGAGAACAATCATCATCAGGCCAATGAGAGTTCTCTCATTGGCCTGATGATGACTGGTGTGACTGGTCGAAATCGATAGCCTAGTACCATCTTTTATATATGTTTACCGTCTGTATGTGAATCAGTATAAGTGTAAATATATCTTAAGTGTTGTAAGACGTCTTTTATTACATCCCGTAAGTAATAACAACACGTAATATGCTAATAAAAAAGTTGTTTATATAGCATTTTATTTATTCTCCATAAGAATAACATTATATATAAGTACGCAGGTGTGCTGCAACAAGGAAGATAAGATATGTGTTTTTTTCCAATTATCAATATAACTCAACCAGATGAAGCTACATACCAACTTTTATTAATTTAGGTTCTTAACTACAGGAGATATAAAAGCCCTACCTATTCTCTATATGAATAACATGGGGGCCGAGTATGCAGGTTTGCTGCTACCGGGAAAAATCAACAAAAAACTTGTTTTGTGCTATTATCAATATACCACAACGAGTTGAAGCCATATACCAAGTTTCATCAATATACATACATAAATAATCAAAATATAACATTCTATTTATTCTCCATAAGGATAACACTGGACAACGTACTGTGTTTAGCAGTTTGAATATCTCTGCAACGGTTGGACGTAAAACAACAATTAAAACGCCAAAATGATTGTTTTGTAGAGCTAAACTGATTGGTGGAAAGAAATGTGGAGTTTTTAGTGAAATTATCTGAGGAAAATCTAAAACCCGTATTCCAATAAGATTAACATGGGAAATTTTATGGACACATTTTTTTACTTTTCTACACAACCACTAAACCTAGCTTAGTGATTAAACTAAATTGTTTGTTTTTGTAAGCTCTACAAAATGGTTACAACCAAAATCTAGTGTTTTTAAAATTTTAGGGTAAAAAGTTCAAAAAACTGATTTTTGGACAATTTTAAACCCCCATCCCATAAACCGATCGATCTGGTTTTCGAACTTAAAGTCATAAATGTTACTCTCCACATTTGAGCTAAATTTCATAAAAATCGGGCGCTTCTTTCAAAAGTTATCGCGGTAACGGACACGTATATATATACATATATATAAATTTGAACGAATAGTGTTTTTGGCATCTGGGGACCTCAAAACAAAAAGTTATCATGGTCTCGGGCTTAAGTCTTACCATGCCACCTACGGTAATAGCTTTTTCCCTATAGGGAAAATTCGCTAAAAAGGAATCAAAAACCATATGTGTATTGATTATTTACGTCATTACGTCCTCTTATCAACTAAAAACTGCAGGGAATTACAATGGTTAAATACGGCATGGAAAGTTGACTGAGCTTGGTGCTCTTGCCTGTAACCTTCTGAAGCGATGAAAACGTACTAAGTTTACACATACAAAATGTATCCCTTTTGATAATTTGATTGTCTTCGTTTCTTTTGCAACTTCAGGGAAACTAACGAAGGCCATATTTCTACACTCCATTTAGTTGCAGATAGATCCACTAGCAGGTTTATTTTAATTACCTAACGTAGACTCAAATGCGACTATCGGCTGAAAACTGAAGTGGTTATTATTTAATTAATTTATGTTGATAATATTCGCTATAAAATAAATACCAGGTTATGCTCTCATTATTATTTACCGTAACACATCTTGCGACTTGGTGGGTCTAGAATTTATTGCATCATGCCTACTTTTATATAAAACTGCACTGCAGGCGGTTGAAAGACCAAGGATAATGATCTATGACATAGTGGTTGGTTAGAGCGCGTGACATTTAATTGGTCCGCGGGGGAATAGTTCGATCTCAACGCCTCAAGGGTTTTATAAACGTCTTGCAACGTGGATTTTTTAATACATCCATTCAATGCTCAAGACTATGCATATTAACGCAACTCATAGTGGGTCTCCTGAAACAAGAAGAACTGACGTATAAGAGATCTTCAACCATATTCATGAATTTGTTTGCAATGTCGGTCTTGTTCTTTGGTCGTCACTTGTGACGGAGACTATCTCTCCCGACTACGCTATCGTACTACAGTGTGAACGTACAGGCCTCGGTCCGCGCCGCCTCGCAGGCCTCTGCTCCAGGAGGTTCTCCATCGACCGTCTCTTGAGGTAGTTCTCCTTCCCAGGGTGTCTCCTGCGGGTCTGGTAGTGGTCGCTCTCCTCATCGCTGCGGACGATGTTATCCACGTGGTCGAGGGACCGGGAGCGGACGCGGGTGAGGCAGGAGCAGGCGCACCCCGAGGGTGGTTGCAGGTGGCGCCGGGGGAGGTTGAGCGGGGGCGGCGGCGGCGGGGGCGGCAGCGCGTCGCGGTACAGCGGCGCCAACAGGTAGTAGTCTCTGCCCTTGTCCCGGGCGGGGGCCAGCGGGGCGTAGTAGTCCCGCCACTCCGCCGCGACGCCGACGCCGTAGTGTTGGCGGTACAGCGGCGGCCACGGACGTCGCAGCATCCTAGCCTAGACACTTCACTCGCGCACGGCACCGGACACGCGACTGGCCCGCCGCCGCGCCAGTTTCCCTCCCCACTCCTAGGGTACTTGCTGTTGCCGTTTGCTACCGGCGAAAGTCCTACCGCGTCCGCGGCCTTCACCTGACCTGAGCATCCATCCTCCGCCTCTCACGTTTTCAACTTATTTTTCAACAATAACCCTGCTAACAATTACAATCTAAGTTTTCTGTTGCGATTTAATTTTGTAGAAGGTGGCGGGCCCGCTTGTCCTTACGACCTGGATCGTATCCAGCAAGGCAGGGGGTGAGGGGGTTACACTACGTGTTTGAAACGTATTGACCACGTTTATTTCCTAGGATTAGGATTCGAACGCCTCTGCCGTGGATTTGAAGTTCGTCGACCTTTATACTCAACAACATTTATTTAATAATTTAATGTCAATTGTACAATGCTTAACGATGGTGTGGATGGGCCTTAAGAAGAGCGGAATATTATAACACGATAGAAGTATTTAACTCTACCAAAAGTCATTTTGACCAATAAAAATGCTGATTATTATTATTCACAATGAAACACAAATTTGTAATAATATGTAGTTGAAAAACAGTTATGTGTTCAAAGATCTGAAGTTAAGACTTAAATAATTAAAACTCTTCACAAAACCCATTGCACACGAACAACATTGAAAAGCGCGCACCGGTCGGTAGATGATCACCGACTTAAAGCAATCACATTGAAGTATAAACCCTATCTTGAAAACCAGTGTTGAAAATAAATCAGTTTGGAAAATAAATAAAAGGGAACTCCAGTCAAATAACACTTCACGTTTCTACCTACTTCTAATGTTAACTTTCAAACCCCGCCCCCCTCAACAGTTTATTTGAAATCGTTGATTAATGGCTCATCTTAAATAGCACAACAAATACCTAGCGACTTGAGTCAACATAATTTTGATATCACAGTTAATAATCGTTCAATAAAATTCAAAAAATATCAAATGTTAGCGATATTTGTAACGAGTAAACTATTTCTGTTATCATATTTCTGCTCACTGAAAACGGTATATGTAGTCTACATTCACGCTCATTAAATGGGCCGTAAATCAACAATGTTAGATAATCCGTTGAATATGGACAGGATTAACATTGGAATTACAGGAGAAACAGTTAGCCTAAAACCAGGTGACCGGAGCCCCCACTTATTATTAAATAGTAATAGGTCAAAAAACAAACTTTTACGTATGGTTAGAAATGTAGAAGACATCCTAGCGAGCCCCGACGCAAGACTAAATCGACAACAATAACAATCATGTTTCTGACGAGGTGTCAATATTCTTACAGTCCCAATCATAACCAGCCCGATTGTCACACAGGGCCAGGGCCTGATTAAGAGGCGTGGGTTGAGTTTATTTGGCGCCCCTCCCCCCAAATATTGAAGGTGAATGTGTACCGTAATGATTCGATGAACGAATGTGTGAACGCGGCCCGTTTAGCTTAATTTTGTGGGTGCGTAATGCGTTAAGGAAAGGAGAAAATCATCGTCAGTTATCTTTGTCTATTTTAATCGTATAGCTCCATCTCTTTCCATCCAAAAAGTGGTTGCATAAACTCAGGGGCACCTCTGGTAAAGCATATTGTATGATCTAAAGGGTCCTTGGTTTCAGTTCCTTCGTAAATGACGGGCGGATCACGTAATCACGGTCATAATTGACGATCGAACCACAAGATATCGGCCGTAAATGACGGTAGCGCCGTGTAATCACGGCCGTAAAAGACGATCGTTCCGCAGATCGTTCCGTTTCGAGGATATAATCCCGACGTTAAATAAATTCCGCCCAAAAAACGGGATTATTTTTAATCCGAAAATTTCCCAAAATGTTTGGTCCCACCCATCTCTAATCACGAGCTAAAGCACAACTAAACGAAACCTTCTGTCAGTGTTCAACTAAGAATAAACTGAGATTTGGCGTAAGAAAAGGGCGCGCGGAATTAAAATTCTCTCTAGCAAATTGATCACTGCACTTCCAACATTATTAGACCCTGCACACGACGCGGTATTGTATACACGCGGCGCGGTATTGTTTACACACGGTGCGGTATCGTTTACACGCGGCGCGGTATCGTTTACACGCGACGCGGTATCGTTTACACGCGGCGCGGTATTGTTTACACGGCGCGGTATTGTTTACACGCGGCGCGGTATTGTTTACACGCGGCGCGGTATTGTTTACACGCGGCGCGGTATTGTTTACACGCGGCGCGGTATTGTTTACACCCGGCGCGGTATTGTTTACACACGGCGCGGAATTGTTTACACACGGCGCGGTATTGTTTATACACGGCGCGGTATTGTTTACACGCGGCGCGGTATTGTTTACACACGGCGCGGTATTGTTTACACACGGCGCGGTATTGTTTACACACGGCGCGGTATTGTTTACACGCGGCGCGGTATTGTTTACACGCGGCGCGGTATTGTTTACACACGGCGCGGTATTGTTTACACGCGGCGCGGTATTGTTTACACGCGGCGCGGTATTGTTTACACACGGCGCGGTATTGTTTACACACGGCGCGGTATTGTTTACACGCGGCGCCGTATTGTTTACACACGGCGCGGTATTGTTTACACACGGCGCGGTATTGTTTACACACAGCACGGTATTGTTTACACACGGCGCGGTATTGTTTACACACGGCGCGGTATTGTTTACACACGGCGCGGTATTGTTTACACACGGCGCGGTATTGTTTACACATGGCACGGTATTGTTTACACGCGGCGCGGTATTGTTTACACACGGCGCGGTATTGTTTACACACGGCTCGGTATTGTTTACACACAGCGCGGTATTGTTTACACACAGCGCGGTATTGTTTACACACGGCACGGTATTGTTTACACACGGCGCGGTATTGTTTACACACGGCGCGGTATTGTTTACACACAGCGCGGTATTGTTTACACACAGCGCGGTATTGTTTACACACGGCGCGGTATTGTTCACACGCGGCGGCGCCGACCATGACCGGCCCACGTCCCGCATTATGCAACTCATTACCTACAGTTCTCCATGCTTTCGTCTCCACCTTGTTTTGCCGCCAACGTTTCACTTCCTTAAGTGCTTATTAAATTTCATCAGTAGATTTAACACAGCGCTTCTACCACTCTGCCGTGCTATCTGCCCGTCAAACCGACCGTTGATGTCTCTTTTAACGCTGAACGTTAAATTAGAAAACCGCCGGAGTACCAGCGTTTCAAGGCACTGCTTGACGTCAAAAGTTATAACTAGTCTATAACACTAGAAATTTACCATTATTTCATTGAGGATAATAGATTAAAATCGGCACACAAAAATGTGATAAACGCAGAAATACAAAAGGAATAGTTTAAATAATAATATTACCCTTCCCCTATAGACACAACATACAATCAAGCAGGCAAAGGGCTGTACTCTATAAGGCAAATTTTAACTTTCACAGGCAATCACTCCTCAACCGAAATCGTTGACTTGTTGTTCAAGAATCAAGAAGCTTTATTGGCCATTAAATAACAATTCTGTTGCATTAGGTTTTGTCAATACATTTAAACATAGGTTAGGCCTACTTTGCAGTAGGCCTACATTAAAAACTAAAAACATAAATTCAACAATCACTCTTTTGGTCATTAAAAAGAGCAGAAAAATAAATAGCGATTTTAGTGAGTAAAATGTTGACATCACAAATAATTTATGTTCAATAACATTTTAAATTGTTTAATTTTTACGATTATTTATAGGTGAACTGTATCTGATATCAGAGTTCCGCTCACTGGAATCGCTAAGTATTTGTTTACTCTTTGAAATGAACCACAAGTCAAAACGATTCCGGATAGTATGTTGAGGAGGGTCGGGCTTTGAAATTTGAAATTAATTTCAACAGAAGCAGGTAGACGTAGAGGACTGGAGCCCCCCCCCCCTTTAAGGGTACTCTAAATAACGTATGAGACATTAAGGTTGTAAAATAATAACACTAACAACTGCGACGCTTTAACAAACCATCATTGATTTTATAAGCAGAAATTTGTATACGATAAGATAATAGCGCATTGCAGTTACAATATTCCGAGTTGTAACACATTGCAGTGTCGATGGAACCCACACGTACTATAGGCCTAAGTAAACCATGTCCAGACACATTTCCCCTGACATGCGCGGCAGGCGAAGGCCCCGTTTTTTTGGCAGAAACCGCTCGTCCCAAATCCAAAGCGATGCAAACAACAAAAACCGTGACATTCGGAGCTGGCAGGTTATATAATGTGAATAGCGCCTCGACATGTCTGACCCACTGAACTGCGTCTACCGAGCCCACAAACCTGCTGTCAAATCACCGGGGATCCTTTGTCGGGTAAATTGAAGTCGCGAGCACAAATAATATTGCAGTCCGCCAACTACTGTATTGTTAAGAGGCGGGGGGGTTAAGAGGGGGTATTTCTGCTTCCACCTGCTCTCCCATTAGGCCAACGTTAACTTTCAAGGCCCGTCCCTACTCAACGGATCATCCGAAATCGTTCATATATGTTTCATCTTGAAGAGAAAAAAAACTAGCGATTATCATAAATAGTCCACCCATAGAAAACGTAAATATGAAATATTTAGTATTTTTGAAACGGTTACTATTTGTGACATCAAAATTGTGCTCAATGAAATCTAAGCATATTTTTGATTTTCAAAATGAGCCAAAAATCAACGAAATCAAATAATCCGTTGAGGAGGCTTTGAAAGTTAACCTTGGCCTTACAGGGGAAACAGGTAGAAACGCAAAATGTTTCGTGCCTGGAGCCCACTCTTAAGAGGCTACTGAAACAATGTTAACTTTTAGTACAAACCACTCCACACCCGAAGGGCTAACCAATTTTGTTTCAGTGTAAAATTGAAGATATTGTCTTCTGCAGTAAGCTGGCACATTTTATTTATTTTTTAACTCATATCGCTCGTTCCTCTTACACATACATAATATAAATAATGTCACACTTTTGGCTTGTATAGCTGTATTGAACGAAAAGCTTCTTTCAGCGTTGGTTTCTTTCTGTTGGTTCCTCACCTGAGCCTTGGTAGTATCCCCTACATATGTTTAAATAGGGGAAAATGTCGCGGATGCCTCCGTAGGGTATCTTCAGCGACGTTGTGTAATATAACTGTCGAACTGGCCTTTTCCATCATCAAAGTTCCTTTTCTTCGCTGGCCAACGTAAAGTGCATGTATCGGGATAGCCTCAGGGCTAACTGTCCAACTACCCTGTCTCCCACTATTAGTTTCTTTACTCGCTGGCCAACGTAAAGTGACTACGTCAGGATTACCTCAGGGGGATTACCCTCTTCCACCATTATAGTTCCTTTTCTTCGCTTACCAATGTATAAAGTGCCTGTTATCCTTGGGAGTAACTGTCAAACTGCCCCTTTTCCATCATCAACGTTCCTTTTCTTCACTTGCCAACGTAAAGTGCATGTATCGGGATAGCCTCAGGGCTAACTGTCCAACTACCCTGTCTCCCATTATTAAAGTTTCTTTACTCGCTGGCCAACGTAAAGTGACTACGTCAAGATTTCCTCAGGGGGATTACCCTCTTCCACCATTATAGTTCCTTTTCTTCGCTTACCAACGTATAAAGTGCCTGTTATCCTTGGGAGTAACTGTCGAACTGCCCCTTTTCCATCATCAAAGTTCATTTTCTTCGCTGGCCAACGTAAAGTGCCTAGCCTCGAAAGTAACTGTCCTTTCCTATGATCACAGTTCATTTTCTTGGCCAACCCAAGGTGTTCAAAAGTGCCCATGGATTGCCGCGGGGGCACCTAACCCCCAAGAACCTCCAACAGTCTCCGGATCTCCTCCGACACAGCTAATGTTAAATTTCCAAACGGCACTACAGCTGCAGGCCGACCTGACCGCTCCGGTGCTACGAGTCCGCAACCAGTCGGACGTGTTTCGCACTCGCTCGTATCATCTCATAACTGGGTCACACGGGCCCAACTGCCGCGGTTACTTTGCATTTAAACAACTAGTCGGTGGAAATACGCGGAGCCCGGAGTAATATAACTGTTACACGGCGCTTCGCACCTTCGCACCTCCTCGCCGACGATTTACATAACTGTCGCCGCTGTAATGGCGGGTCGATGTGGTGCGGTTTGGGACACTTACACACTTACACACCCGGCGACCTGCTACGCGTCACCTACACCTCGGCTTGGGCCGAAGAGGGGGCTCCAGTCACGGGACATTAGCGTTCCTGTATGGATCTCACATAAGGACTATGTTAACTCTCAAACCCCGTCCCTTCTCAAGGATTATCCAATATTGTTGATTTATGGCTCATTTAAAAGAGTAAAAACAAATACCTAGCGATTTCAGGGATCAGACAGAATTATTCTGATATCACAAATAACAAAAAAAAGGCTAAAATTTCTAAGATAGAACATTTGAGAGTTTTACTGAACGATTATTATAAATAAATAAATAAGGTCTTTATTTGGCAAGCGTTAATCAAAGTACAAACTCTGTTTTTCATTACGACTTTTGTCAGAAAAGAAAAGAAAATAACATAACATTCCATAAAAACAAAACGAAAAATAAAAAGTAAATATCCAGGTCAGACGAACACTTCCTTTACATATTCCTTAAACCTAAAATAGCAGCAATCTTTTAAGGTGGATGGCAAAGCATTGTACTTTTTTGGGCCAAAGTACCTAAACCCTTTTTTCCCCGTTTCCAGTTTTGTCTTTGGCAGGTGCAATAGGCTGTCCTGTCGGGTACTATGCTCTTTAATTTCGTACCTAAAGACCAACTTCCTCCTAAGGTACTAAGGTTTTCCCGTCTGAAGAATGTTGTGAATCAAGTTGACAGTTTGCATATCGGAGGAGCCCATAATTAACAACACCTTGGAGTTCAATCTGTACTCACTAATGTGATCAAATTTTTTCAAGTTATAGACAAATCTAAGCGCTCTATTCTGCAGCCGGGAAAGGATCGTCAAATTTTCCTGAGTAAGGCAACAGGCAAAAGCAGGAAGAGCATAGTATATTACAAGAAAAATGGTTGAACGAACAATTTCCAGCTTAGAAAGTTCTGGCAAAATTGAGCTTAATCTGCGAAGGGTTTTCAAACGGATTGTTACTGTTTTACAAATAGCTTTTACATGTTTAGAAAAATCAAGCTGGGAATCAAGAGTAACACCAAGAATCTTAAGAATATTACTTGAAGTCAGTGGTTGGCCGTCAACAAAGATACACTGCTCAACACAACTATTTGTTCTATTTGAGCACCAGAAGATGACTTATCTACTAACAAGACGGAACATTTACTGGAGTTCAATAGAAACCCATGATCGTCCGACCATCTATTTACACTCTCTAAATCAGTGTTGATACAACGGACAGCTTCAGCTGCTTCTGAGGGCTTATTATCTGTGAAATCCGCTCAACTGAACCCTCTAGGTATTTTCTTTGCTGTATAAAATGAGGCAACAATTTAAAAAAAAAATCAAATAATCCGTCAAGGAGGGCCGGGATTTGAACGTTTACATTGGTCTTACATGAGAATCAGGTGTCTGGAGCCCCCCCTAGAGAGCAATAACAGTCTCAAGAGTTGAGTTAAATTTTTAAACAGATCTTCTCAAAGACTTAAGCTATCAAACAATAACTTCTTTTCTCCCATAATAGGCATATCATGATATTTTAAACACCTCGACTTCTCGAAGTGAAATCGCTTGTTGATATTTTAAGGCTGGTTTCAAAGAAAAAAGTGCCTAATGACCAAATATTTGCAAACTGCAACAATTATTCATGTACATTTCATAAATTAAACTTTTCGCAGTTTATAACTCACCATCTGTTATATTGTGATTTCCCCTTAGGAAAATTATTTACAATTATATCTGAACCCTGAAGAGCGAAACCTACAGCAATACAACGTTTTTACACAGAAGCTCTAACTAGAAAACTAAACTAAACAATAATTGTTGCACGCAATAAAATATTTTATCGTAAATTTTCTACAGCATAACTCGCTACTGTTATGGCATTATAAATATTTAACGAATACGATTTAATCACCGTCGAGTCTGGCATCTAGGAATGAGCGAGCGCGCGGCGCGTATCAACTTTCATCAACGGACATCAGACACGAATCACCGTTTCTCACTTCAGTCACGGAGTGAACGTCGAAGCGTTTACGGACACGTAAAACCCTCGTTCGTTTCACCGGTGTTGAACATCCTCAACCTGGCTGCGAATATACATAGACAACCGCAGTAGAAATCTACAGACTTTGGTTAAGAGGGGGAACCAGTCCTGTGAGTCTACCAGCTTCTCCCATAATGTTAACTTTAGAAGTCCGTCCCTCCTCAACGGATGAGACGAAATCCATGATTTATGGTTCATTTTAAAGAGAAAAGATATACTTTGCAATTTCAATGAGCATAATTTCGATAACATAAATACACCTAGCAAACAATCGTAAATATAAATATTTTTTAATTTCCCTGCACGGTTGTCCCTCCTCAACGGATGATACGAAATCGATGATTTATGGTTCATTTAAAAAAGAAAAGATATACTTTGCGATTTCAATGAGCATAATTTCGATAACATAAATACACCTAGCAAACAATCGTAAATATAAATATTTTTGAATTTTCCTGCACGGTTGTCCCTCCTCAACGGATGATACGAAATCCATGATTTATGGTTCATTTTAAAGAGAAAAGATATACTTTGCGATTTCAATGAGCATAATTTCGACAACATAAATACACCTAGCAAACAATCGTGAATATAAATATTTTTGAATTTCCCTGCACGGTTGTCCCTCCTCAACGGATGATACGAAATCCATGATTTATGGTTAGTTTAAAAGAGAAAAGATATACTTTGCGATTTCAATTAGCATAATTTCGATAACATAAATAAATACACCTAGCAAACAATCGTAAATATAAATAGTTTTGAATTTCCCTGCACGGTTATTTGTGATAGAAATTTAGATCACTAAAACTGCTAAGTATTATTTTGATTTTTAATCTGAGCCATAAATCAACAACATAGGATAATCCGTTGTGGAGGGGTGTTGGAAGGTAACATTTACGTTATGGGGAAAGCAGGCAGGTACGCCAAAATTTTCCTAACTTGAGCGCCCTCTGAACACGTTTGATGTTTTTCGACGTCGAAAGTGTACTAGACTAAAACAAGTTCGCACGCAGCACGCTGACGTGAGGGAAGTGAATTTCCACATAAAAACTTTTAAACTCAAAATCAGTGTAAAAACATACATCTGTCCAATTCTTATTGAAATCTGAAAAAATTGATTTTTTGGCTGTTCTGATACTCCTGGTTTCATTTACTTGCAAAGCTGGGAATACAATTTTGCGCATTATAAGGTTAGGAGAAGGTCCAGACAAGCTTGAAAGTAGGCGTGAGGTTGCTGGGGATAATAAAAGTACTTTAACAAAGGAATAACAGGCTTTTCTAGTGTAAAACCCCCATAAGACAACGTACTGTGTTTAGTCGATACACATTTTCTTTAATAACTCGGTGAATATTTATGCTAGAATGACGAGAGAGGGCTTAAAACTTTCGCCTTTTTAATTTCCATCTTTTTACATGCATTGATTTTACATATGGGGCTTTTATGACCCTTCTTGGGCCCAAAAACTCGAAATTTGAAAGATTAATCCCCAAAAACAGGGTTTAGAGTTTCCCGATTGTTTTGCCCAACGAACTTGTCCAACTGATTACAGAAAGGAACGTCCCTACCAAATTTGAAGTAAATCGGCCAAAAAATGTGACCGCTAGAGTGCAAACACACACATAGGCTACAATTACATACATATATATATATATATATATATATATATATATATATATATATATATACACACACACACATATATATATATACAATTTTGAACGACCCCCCAAAAACGTGTTCAGGGGGTCACGTTAGGAACTTCTATGGTGGTCCCGGGCTTAACTTTCACCGTGCGGGTCATGCCAATAGTTCAATTTCCAAAGGAAATTCACTAATAAATCTGCTCTTACCTACATCGGGAATAACGTAGCCTGTACCAATTACGTAGTTAATTACAAAATTCAAGGTCGGATTAGTTTAGTTCACACGCTTCTTATTTGCAGTGACAATGTCAGTGAAACAGTCGCACTGACGATTGGCCGTCGAGATACAACGGAGGTTCTAACCTAAAATCACTTTCACATTCAATATTTCAAAACAATAAAAGTTAATAAAAGTTAAGTTAAGTTTCCAGTCATCACTGATACCAGGGGACACTGTTCCAAGCGACCGTACTTCAGAGTCTTCATCACCGGAATTTGTCATGTTCATAAGGCCAGTGTTACCTTTGTGCATCCGTTACTTCTCACCCGATTGTCACAAAAGATTCGTTTGACAAAATAAAGGTAAAGTCTAGAGGGAAAACATTTTCGATTTCCTTAGTTTGGGCATTATGGTTTAATAATAAAATGGTTTATTTACAATTGTATTACTGTATTTCTGCTTCATTTGTAAAGAAAATCTAAATTCGAAACTTCATTTCACTATAGGTCGATGGTACCTATGACACAACAATTAATTGTATGTGACGATAAGGCAAGGAGTAACGGAGGCACAAAGTTAACATTGGTCTTATGGAACAAAACTCCAAGATGTCGTCCGGCAACTTCCGGTGATGAAGACTCTTAACACTGGTCTTGTGGAACATAACTCCAAGACGGCGTCCGGCAACTTCCGGTGATAAAGATTCTTAGCATTGGTCTTATGGAATAAAACTTCAAGACGGACCTGGCAACTTCCGGTGATGAAGACTCTTAACATTGGTCTTATGGAACAAAACTCCAAGATGGCATCCGGCAACTTCCGGAGATGAAGACTCTTAACATTGGTCTTACGGAACAAAACTCCAAGATGACGTCTGGCATCTTCCGATGATGAAGACTCTTAACAATAGTCTTACGGAACAAAACTCCAAGATGACGTCCGGAAACTTCCGGTAATGAAGACTCTTAACATTGGTCTTATGGAACAAAACTCCAAGATGACGTCTGGCAACTTCCGATGATGATGACTCTTAACAATAGTCTTATGGAACAAAACTCCAAGACGTCGTCCGGCAACTTCCGGTAATGAAGACTCTTAACATTGGTCTTATGGAACAAAACTCCAAGATGACGTCTAGCAACTTCCGGTAATGAAGACTCTTAACATTGGTCTTACGGAACAAAACTCCAAGATGACGTCTGGCATCTTCCGATGATGAAGACTCTTAACAATAGTCTTACGGAACCAAACTCCAAGACGGCGTCCGGCAACTTCCGGTGATGAAGACCCTTACCGCGCTGGCCATGGTCGCCCCATCAAGGCTGACAGGCGTGTGTGAGCCATGTGTGAGTGCCTCTCCGTCCAGGAAGCTGTTTTATAGAGGACCGCCCGACGCTACTGTCTACTGTACACCACTCGTATCAAGCGAGTTATAAATGCTTGTAATAAACCGGACAATGTCTTCCTGCTTTCGCTCCACATCTGCGCAGTTGATGTGACTGGTTCGCGCTTTCTGTCACGTTTATAACGTCACGTCGTATTTTGTCATAGGTGATACGGTAGAAACATTCCTAAACATCTAGGGAGGTTGGAACCGTATGCCGGTTTTTAAACCTGAATCTAATGGTAAAATACAATTTGACTTTTAAAAAGAAAATAAAAAAAAACCCAATTTTTGGGTTTCAACCCCCCCCCCCTGCAAAATACCCCTTAGGATGAACCGACCACACTGAATTTCGAATTTAAGTCTTAAACTTTCTTTACATGTTTGTACCAAATACATTACAAATCGGACTATTTTACGTAAGTTATCGCACCCAAAACAAAACAACAAAAATTGAAATTTCTGTTTCCCATATAAACATATGTAATAGATCGGAACAAATTTACAGATTAGTGGAGTTACAGATGAGTTTCCAACAAAAAGTTGTTTTATATATTGTATCTCTAGAAAAATATATATTAGTTAAAATCAAATATTTATATGTTTGCCAGCGGCACGCTATACTGAGCACTTCCACGATGCAACCTTCGGTAATAGCTTCTGTCCCATAAGGGAAAATCGCTAACAAATACCTGGCGATATCGATGAGCAAAATATCAATACAACAAATATTAATCGTTCAAAAATATTCAATATTTGAGATTTTTGTGGGCGAACTATTTGTGATATCAAAATTCTGCTTACTGAAATCGATTTTTTTACTCTTTAACATTAACCATCAAGCAACGATTTCGTAAAATCTGTTGAAAAGGGGCGGGGGGCTTGCTTTGAAAGTTAACATTTGTCAAGGGAGAAGGAAATTGAAGCAGAGGACTGAAGCATCCTAATATTTTGCTAACATATAAGACGAAAAGGAAGAGTGCGTCAGATAAAAAAACGCTAACCGAGTGAATGTCAGTCTGACCAGTGACCTTTAAACCTGAGATGCAACTTTGACATTACGCAATACGGCGGACAACTTGGTGTCGGTATCCCGGAAACCCTGAGCGCCAACTGAAATTTACGACCGACATTTAACTTGTACGTCCTTCAGTCCACTGCCTCTCGAACGCTCGAAACGTAATACCCCCACTTTTACTTTTTCCAGGTCTACCTCCAGATGCTATCTTTGATAGTAAAATACCTTGGCAAATAAAAATGTAAAATTTATTGGTATTTGATTTTGTTTGCAATTAAAATTAAATTTACCAACAATAAAATAATTGATGAGCACAGTATGGATTTCCAGTAAATGTTGATTCCTCCATACCATAAGATGAAATATTATTTATTTTTAAGGTTTGTAATTTTTAATTTACCTAATGCTTCAAGTGTTTAAAACCACACTACGTTAAATAAACACAAATCCATCGCTATAATAAGTTTCAAATTTCAAATTGATATTACAAGTTTTACTTAATGTAATTGGTCAATTAATCCGACACACAACTAAAACAGACTTTTATACAGTACCAGTTTCTTAGAATTACGGTTTGGAATACTTACACTCCTGTCTAGTTCTTCAGTTTGCAATCATAATAAATCACATTTTAATACAGCTGACCAATTAAAATAAGTTGTAAAATTTAAAAAAAACTACCAAACCTTAATACTGCTAGACGATAGACCCTCTCCTAGGTCTGGTATGAAAACTTCCACTTGGTGGGACGGTTTCTTACATTTTCAGAATAAGAAAAAGAAAATATTTATTTCTTCGATGAAAAAAAAAGAAAAAAAGTACAGCTGAATAATACAAACTACTAATAATATGAGGTGATCGTTTTCGGTAATTAATGACCAGCACAGATAATAAAAAAAGTTTATATCAAATTAGTAAAAAAAAACTATTAACAAATATATTTAAATTAAACGGGGGCAAATTACAAGCAACCCCTACGGACGGTTTGTAAAAAAACAAGGGAAAGGTCATATTCCACAAATAAACGTGCGGCCAGACGAAAAATTAAAAATTGAAACTATGCAGAAACGAGAGAGAAAAGCGAAACGAAGCGAAGCGAGAAACGACGCCACCATCCTCGGCTGACTGAGTACGCCGCTATATCTGTGGTTTCGCTCTTTGTAATTCAACTTTCCACTTATGTTAAAGCGTCGGAAAAATATTTATTCCAGTACATTACTTAAAGTTATTTAAAACTATACGAGATTCGACGTAAAATTATTTAGTCCCACTATCACACCAGAATACCTTACCAAAGCAATTCAGAGTAAGGTAATAAAAAACGAAGATAAAATGAATAAACGCATTTTTACAAATAAATGGTATGCGCAACAGTGTAAACAGTATTTGACTGGGGAGTATTTTCGAGAAGGCTTTCCTAATCCCATGTATCTGCCATACTTTTAATAGTTAAACTCTTAAAACCCTAAACGTTCGATCCGAATGCTATTAATCAAATACCACTGTAGACGAAATACAGTATTTGAATTGATTTTAAACCATCCTCCACTAAAACGTTAAGCTAACACAACACGGAGGGAATATAGGTCAAGGCATTAAATAAGAGATTACACTTCCGATATAAGTGAGATTACAGCTCCATCTAAGTTGCATTCCCTTGGCTCACAGCCAACCTACGAATCCTCGTGCTTATGTTGAGAATGCGGTTTGTCATAAGCAATTTCCAATTTGTTTTTGAACCAGCTGTTTTTGTCAACGCTGTATTCACTAACTGAACAAACATGAGTTTAAACTTAGTAAACTTCATAATAAGTCGATTGTGAATATAAAATCAAAATGGAAATTAAGATGTATGGGAATGAATAATACCAAATGGGGGTTGATAAGCAAACGATACATATGAAGTACTTATCAAAACTCATATTTAATTCATAAGCTTAAAACGAGCCAAAACGATGCCAATTCGAGTCGATCAGTCTGAACGTCTCACACCTTCTACTGGGATAGGTGCTGTGAACGTGTTCGGCGAAATGCCTCCGAATGATCGATAACACTAGTTAGTAATCTACGTGCGTGACTCTATATATAATTCAATGGAAAATATCATTACCATTGACGCCATTATGATCAGCTATTGACGATATTTCAGTTGTATAAACATGAAATCGCGTCATAATTATGACGATCATTACATTCTGCTCGTACTCCAGCAAAGTTTAATCTCATTCTTTTGAATTAGCAACACCCCTTAGTGCTCATTTTGCAAACTGTGTTGTCATTCCAGTGGGCATTATTTATATAATGTACGATAAATCTGTTCTTCTTTCAATGGTGAAATTAATTGTTAATTTGTCAACAGCTGCTACATAAATAACGTATGGCTTATAAAGCTGCCTTCTATTTTGGAGATAACACCAAAACAAACTTCGGTATAATCTACCTGCGTTAATTAAGTTCATAAAATAAGCTGTTAAGAGTAAGGGGCACGTAAGTTGGCACAGACAGAAATAAACAAACTATTAACTTTTTGCGAACTTTTCCATATGTTTTGTTTCTTAATCGTGTTTTCAATGACCATCTGTTGCTGCAGTTGCATCTCGAATGTAAATTGCGACAGTTTTAAAGGCAATTTACTTGCATTCAAACCTAGCAATTTTATTGCAGGAAAACAATTTATATTGCAATTTATTTGTAAACAAACACCATCTGACAGTATGAGCAAATTAAAATCAAAGAGCACATGTGGTTCAACCATGTTTGTAATGTGACTAGTATACAAAAAGAGGTTGAAATGAATAGTACACTCGTGTGCCAACTTACGTGCCTCTTCTCGCGACAGTTAAAAAATTTATAAAAAAAATTTTACAAATTTTTTTAACAAATGTCGAATGGCGACATTTGTTAAACAAATTTCATTCTGCATGAAATCCACCTGTTTTTTGTTCTCTTAATAGTACGCAAAACGTCACTTTATTGTCCTAGGACCTAAAAAATCAGCTGTGATCTTTTTTAAGTCCTAGGACGTAAAACCTCAGCGGTTTGCTTTATCTATACATGATAGAAGCGTTCTTTACCACACGTTATAAAAAGTATTGTTTGTAGACAACATAAATGTAAACACTGTATATTTTACTTTGTAAACATAACCTCATAAATACAAATTTATAGTTCAAATTTTCAACGATTAAAAGTCTAATCCGCATTATGATAAAACACGTTGTTCATCACTTGGAGCAAAAGTGTCTTTTTGGTACTAGTGATGAAAACTACTAATAAAATGGTAACCTGTCCAGCATTATGAAATCTTTGTTTGTTTTCCTACCCTGACTTCCTTTGCCTTAACTGACAAACAACTACAGCTGGCAATTTTATAAATGATATCCTCCCATAACATTCGCATTGAAACTTACATGACCCGTGGGGTGGAGCCCTAATAGGATACAGATATTATCATGTCGATATGTAAATGTGATATGTAAGCTATGTTCATGCCAAATTTTAGCTTAACCGGTCCAGTGGTTTATGCGTGATGGAACTCCAAATATCCATACATCCTAACTTTCACATTTATAATATTAGTAGGATTAAATATAATTCTATTCTTCCATAAGATTCACATCCAAGCTTTTAAGTCCTGTGGGGCAGAGCCCGAAAGATAATGTAAATAGAATGAAATTAGCAAATATCTACCTATTTTTATTGACACATCAAGTTAAGTTCCTTACATATTGCTCTTCAAATACTCCTGCTTGTCCTGTAGGATTCATAACGAAAACAAACCAAGGAAACTCCTACTAAGCAGGATCATTTTAAACAACCTTCCCTTCCAGAACGTCGAATAAACCAATGAATAAGTTCTGTATTCATTGAAGAAACCAAGCAGAACGAGCAAAGTCCGAGCGATCTTCTTTTCGACGACAAGAAAGTTCCAATGTCTCAATACAAGAGCCGTTCGCTTTCTTGGACCTCGTGTGGTACAGTAATGAGAAAAAGTAAATACCACGATTAGAGTCAGTCGCGCGGCGGCAAATGACGGCAAAACCCGACAAGTCGTGCGGTAACAGTGAACCGAAAACTTCTTATCTCGCTGGGCGGTAGTAGTGAGGGTATTCTGGACTATATCCGGCTACACAGTTCGGTTCACGGTGCTTGACAACTGGGAAAGGCAAGAAACTACTGAAATTTCTCGTAAATAAAAGTAAACATTAACAAAAACAACCAAAACGAATGTTTTAAAATTAAATAAAGGGGTTTTTGCTTTCTGTTGACAAAAGTAGACTGTAACACTAACGGTACTAAGCCAAACGAGTTCGCACGCAGCACGCTGATGTGAGGGAAGTGAATTTCCTCATAACAACTTGTAAAACTCAAAATAATTTTAAAAACAAACATTTGTCCAATTTTTATTGAAATCTGAAAACATTGATTTTTTTTGGCTGTTTTGATACTCCTGGTTTCATTTACTTGCAAAGCTGGGAATACAATTTTGCGCATTATAAGGTTAGGAGAAGGTCCAGACAGGCTTGAAAGTAGGCGTGAGGTTGCTGGGAATGATAAAAATACTTTAACAAAGGAATAACAGGCTTTTCTAATGTAAAACCCCCATAAGACAACGTACTGTGTTTAGTCGATACACATTTTCTTTAATAACTCGGTAAATATTTGTGCTAGAATGATGAGAGAGGGCTTACAACTTTCGCCTTACTAATATCCATATTTTTACAGGTACCTTTTTTACATCCTGGGATTTTCTGACCCTTTTTGGACCCAAAAACTCAAGATTTGAAAGATTAATCCCCAAAAACGGGGGTTAGAGTTTTCCGATTGTTTTGCCCAACGAACTTGTCCAACTGATTACAGAAAGGAACGTCCCTACCAAATTTGAAGTAAATCGGACAAAAAATGCGACCGCTAGAGTGCAAACACACATACATATATATATATATATATATATATAATTTTGAACGACCCCCCAAAACGTGTTCAGGGGTCACGTTCGGAACTTCTACGGTGGTCCGGGCTTAAGTTTCACCGTGCGGGTCATGCTAATAGTTCACTTTCCAAAGGAAATTCACTAATAAAGGGGAAAAGTCATTCCATAACATACGCTAACCAGATGCCAAGCTCTGTGACCCAAACGTAACAGCTGTTTATTGAATCAAGAAAAATCACATGCGACATAAACCAAATGAAAATCTCGTCCATATGAATAACGTGGGAACTTGGAAGTCTCGTAGGGCAGAGCCCTGGGGCCTAAATCAAAATTCTGGCTCTGTAGCGACTTAGAACTTGAAATTGTCTTTTAAATAAAAAATAATCATAAAAATCGGTTATGTATTAACTTCAGGAAGTGGGTGAACAAAAAGCAGGAATTTTTTAAATAGGATGAAGATTTATAACATTATCAATAGATACGGGAGTGCTCCCGCACTTAAAGAGTTGATATATGTGTGAGTTAAGTAACGTTTATACAAAACCCCCTCCCCCGCAACGCCAAACCACCTTCCCCCCCTTAAATGCGTTACGTAGGATGTGTATGGCCCCTTACCACTCCGCGGTAAAAGATATCCCACAGAATCCGTCAAGTATTCCACATTATCCGACGATCTGCTATGAAATATTTTACCAAATCAAAAAGCTTTAAAATCATTCGGCTTTAAACATAGAATTGACAAGCGTCAGGTTTTGTTACGCAGTAAGTACTAAACTCTGGAAATAAACATTTTATAATACTAATAACTTTGCTTTTAGAGCTTTGCCCTTTGAAATTCATACATACCATGTTACTCTTATAAAGGAAAGTATTGTCGTGATTTTATCGGATGACTAATTTAAAATAATTTAAAAACCTGTTTATTTATTTTTGTAGCGAGCTGCAAAGTAAATATTATGTCTTATTTTAGTACCAAACCAACACAACATTATTACACATTATTTGAAATGCTATTCAACGAATAAAGTATTGGAAAATATAATTTCTTACTTTTAATATGTTTTAATCAGAAATTAACTGGGAGAACATTTAATTTAAACATCGTCTCAAAATCCTCTTTTCAACTTATCTAATCTCTTAATAATTGCGTTATAAGCTTTTACCGAAGAGTAAGATATGCCCTGGGGAAAGAGCAGGGGTTTCGAAAAACTACTATTCGAGGTTTTTTAGTAAAGTTTATAAATTGACTCACGTTTATCCCATACGTCAACATATCGCTCCAGCTTTTGGTGTTCAGCACATGCAAACCATTACAGAGAACATTTCTTTCGACCCAATTCAATATAATTTCACCCTGGACTTCCCTTATTTAGAACAAATCCTCGTGAAATCTCCACATCGATCGCTATCGAAGTGATACGAGAAAGAATCGAAAGGTAGTAACTAAATACAAAAGTGGCCGTTACCTGTCGCGGCGATAAGGCATGGATAAACGCAAACTGCGGTTGGAAAGTGTTTCTCCCGCGGCGTGTCCACGTCAGGGACACAATAAGCGGCCACAATGGGCAGCAGGGACAAACGGGATGACCGGTGACCGGGGTGACCGGGTGGACAGGTGTCCAGGACCAGGCAGAGCATGCATGTTAAGGCATTCCCGTCCCTATTAAAGCATGGAGGCTAACACGGCTCTGTGACAAGGGCGATAAAATCTAACTGTAATGCAGTTTACACTGCGGCAATACAGGATGTCATTTGTGAGGCTATGAATTGGTAAGCGAGTAGTATTTTGTAATGGCTTTTAGATGCTTTAGTGGAAGGTGTTAAATAATTAAGATGGGGTTCTAGTTCCTGCTTCTACCGTAAGACCAAGGTTATCTTTCAAATCCTGTCCCTCCTCAACGGATTATCCGACATTTTCGGTTTACTACTCATGTTAGAGTGAAAAATACTCAGGAAAATTACTGAGCAGGATTTTGGGTATCACATTTCAGTAAAATTACAAAATATTCAATATTTCAATATTTGTGATTTCACTGGTTGACTGTTGTTTGAGATATCGAAATTGTTCTCACTGAAATCGATAGGTATTGGTTGCTCTTTCAAACGATCCATAAATCAACGATATTGGATACTTCGAGGGGACAGACTTTGACAAAAACATTGGCCATACTGGAGCCCACCCTTAGCAGATGTAAAAGCGTAACCAAAATGTTTTAGTGACATTCTTTGCTAAAACAACCACTCGAAGACACAGATAAAGCAGAATTCACATTTGCATATTAAATAAGGAAAATGCAGCGACGAATCTCATGTCACGACCGACCATCTCGAGGTCAGTAGGTGAGCGAGATAGGAGACAGTGAACCAGTCTTTACAACAGGAGACGTGTGAACCAGTCTACGAGACAAGTGAACACGGAACACGGCAGGGGCGAATAAATCTGCGCGGACAGTCCACTCTACCACTCCAACACCGTAGACACGGATGTGTACCATTGTGTCCAAAAGTAAAATTACTGTTCATTGTGTCCAAAAAGAGGAATATCTTCTGTGCATTCTGTCCAAAACTAAATAATTACTATAAAAATGCTGTTAATAGTGTCCAAAGGTATAGACAAAACAGAAATTAATAATATTGTGGTTTTATTCACCTTTTTCGTCTCCAGTTCTAAAAAAAACACAATATTATTAAGTCTTACCAGTTCAGGGGCAATATACAATATGAATGAAACAGAAATTGTTTGATATAGTTTGGACAGATCGAACTTGGACAGAATTAACAGTTGAAGTATTTTATATTATCAGATATTACCGGTACATTGTGTCAAAAAATTGGTTAATGTTCATTGTATCTAATATACTTATCCAAACTAACTATATTTTCTGTTTTGACTGTACTTTAGGACACAATTACCAACCTTCTCTTTTGGACAGATTGAAGAGCCTATTTTATAATTATTAGTTAGTTTTGGACAGAATGTACAGGAAAAATAATTCGTTTTGGACAGAATAAACAAATACAGTACTTTACTTTTGGACAGAATGACATTTGTTCACAATGACACACCCCTGTAGACACACGGCAGTTGAGCGGGGATGTCGAGGGGACGACGCAGGGTCGGGTCAAAGGTCAGGAGAGGTCGGTCATTTCGACACGTCTCACTCTCACTCTATCAATAGGTTATACTTCCTCACGTCATAGTGAGCTCTCACAAGTCGCTGAACTTCAGACATCGCCTGGAATCGCGGAAGAAAAAGGCCATCAAGATAAAGCTGTTGCAGGGTATAGTAAATCAATGTCGATCTAGTTGTTTGGGGGATCCAGAACAAGACTAAACAACATCTATAACGAGGAAACCTATTTTTTTCTTTCATTAGGAAACATTCCTACTTAAAAATTCAAATAATGAACATTGTTTACCCACTAGGGCAGTTTCACAACACATCTGTTCGTGCGATCGACCTATGAGATGACTGTGGTACTCACGAGCCACGAGATGTTCAAGCGTTACTGCACTCTCACCTGAAACAGAACATTACAATTAACAAGAGAATAATGATAATAATACAAATAATAAGTTTGTTGCAAATAATATTAACATTATACAAATGTGTGCAAAATTAGTACAACTTTAATGATAGCTTTTGTTGTCATCGTCTTCTATATTTGGTTGAAATGAAATTTATGATCAAGTACCGATATAAAGGATTTTAGAACACTGACTCAGCTTGAATTAATTGAAATTTTGTGATCTCCCTTTAATTTATTTAATAACTAGTAGCCTGTCGCGACTTCGCTCGCGATCACAACGCAATATTATACTGATATTCCCGTATAAATATTGTGTTACCGTTCCAAAGCCAACATGGCCTGCTGATTAACTGTGTTTACTCTATCCAGCTGATTGCTTAAAACTTAAATATTATTTCCCTATGTTAAGCTTATGAAAAAAACTCAACTTCAAGGGGCCCCAGGGCCTACTCACAAATTATTTCTCTATAAAAAAGGTTTCCTGCACAACTTCACGTTAGACTCTATCCAGTGACACCAAAAACATGAAAATCGGTTCAGTAGTTTAGAAGGAGTGATTGTCACAAAAAATCTGCTGGCCTATTAAATAAGTAATATATAGATATAGATTTGCCAACTGCATAATAACTAGGTGTACGCTCATTCCTCGCGTATAAGGATAATTGAAACACATGGTAAAACTTAAATGGAGTCTCATAAAAAATTCAATATCTGATTTGAGTAACATCATCAGAATACATTCCGTTATCATTTAACTGCTGCCAGAATCCGGATTTTATGTCTATATAGCTATGGTTTTATTCTCTAAGAATCAATATCGCGGTAGCTGAGAGGTATCGCACTGGCTCTTAGTGCGAAAGGTCACAGGTTCGGATCCCGCCGCCAACTTAACATTTTATCCGTAGAAAAACATACATACATTTATCACTTGTTTTTATCAAAGTAAATGTTGTATAAATACGTAAATTTATTTATTTTAAAAATAAATTGAAGATTTCAGGCATGGTTTGTTGTTAGGATTGGCATGGGTGCGTTATCTTAGAACAAACAGAGCATTTTGGGCTAAGCAGTGACTTTAGCAGTGTGGTTAATTTAACTTTTAAGAGAACAGCGAGTTTCCTATATGAACTAATGTTAACAATTTCTGTAGGCCAAGTCAAAATATCCTTAAGGATTAACAATAAATCGTCAGGCCCAGTTATTTAGATGAAAAAATGAGATTTCAATATATTGTTTCAATAGCCTAGGCTATCATGAAATTAAATGCTATAAACATGGGTTGGCCCAAGTCCGTACATGAAACTTCTAAAATGACAAGTAGCCTAAGTGTATATGCCTACATTTTATAGTCATAAGTCCAAGTTTATGATAAAAAGAGCTCAATATAATCCAAACATAGGAGATGTCAAATCATTTCAGATAACCTGTACAAAAGGCTTAGTTTGGTTAGAATAGTTTAAAGCTTTTGTTTTGGTTCGCTACAACATTCCTGGTAATGTGTTTAAAGTATTTTACAACAGTTGTATTTTACAAAATGATATTTCAATATATTGTTTCAATAGCCTAGGCTATGATGAAATTAAATTCTATAAACATGGGTTGGTCCGAGACCGTACATGAAACTTCTAAAATGGTAAGTAGCCTAAGTGTATAGGCCTACATTTTATTGCCATAGGCCCAAGTTTATGATGAAAACAGCTCAGTATAATCCAAACCTACGATATGTCAAATCATTTCAGATAACCTGTATAAAAGGCTTAGTTTGGTTAGAATAGTTTAAAGCTTTTTTTTTTGGTTTGCTACAACATTCCTGGTAATGTTTAAAGTATTTAACAACAGTTGTATTTAAAAAAAATTATATTTCAATATATTGTTGCAATAGCCTGGGCTATCAGGAAATTAAATTCTATAAACATGGGTTGACTCCAAGACCGTACATGAAACTTCTAAAATGGCAGGTAGCCTAAGAGTATAGGCCGACATTTTATAGCCATAGGTCCAAGTTTATGATGAAAACAGCTCACTGTAATCAAAACCTAGGATGTGTCAAATCATTTCAGATAACCTGTATAAAAGGCTTAGTTTGGTTAGAGTAGTTTAAAGCTTTTATTTTGGTTCGCTACAACATTCCTGGTAATGTGTTTAAAGTATTTTACAAAAGTTTTATTACCAGTTTAATGTTGGCTTACTCTTACTGTAATCCAACCCTAGGCTATGTCAAATCATTCAAGATAACCTTCCGAAAAAGGCTGTTTGGTTAGAATAATCTATAGCTTTTATTGTGGTTACCTACTACATTACTGGTAATGTATTTTAGGTAATGTAGACAATTTTTATTATTAATTTAGTGAAAATATAACCTAGCAAATAATTGTCCTACAAAATAAATTTTAAGGTTG
Organism: Allygus modestus; assembly: GCA_963675035.1. NCBI lineage: Eukaryota > Metazoa > Arthropoda > Insecta > Hemiptera > Cicadellidae > Allygus > Allygus modestus. Next base: position 60,546,854 of record OY776114.1, read on the forward strand.
TTCGCTTACTGTGACTAACTTCATCAACGCTTTCAAGATAAATTGAGGCTTTGTATACTTTTTACACATGACAATCACAATATTACCAATTGTCTAAGAAAATGTAATAAAACAAACTAATTTATAAGTTAAGTTAATATCTTAGTATCTACAGTCATCAAAAAGTTATTTTGAGTTTTCCGACCTGCCACACGCGTCGTCTATCGTCTGCCACTGATACAATCGGCGCCTTCTACGACTGATGGACGATATTTACACAGAGTAGGCGTACTAAGGGAATATTAACTGTATAATTTTTTTTAAACGTACACTTAATAATTTATAAAATAATAAATATGCTCACAACTTAAAAATATACTTCGATTTATCTCTCTTGTGTGTTTTTTGTTGGTAAAAAACCTGTTGTTATCCAGTATAACAAAGTATACTCTAGTAAACTGACTATTGTTACTCTGTTGGTGAAACATAGACGTCGGCTAAATTTTAACGATTCAAGTACCACTAAAATGGCTTCCAATGTTATTCTTATGGAGGAAAAAATAAATTTGGTTTTAAGATAATTTGATTAATACTGAACGAAATTATCTGAATAACGAACTTGACCGAGATTTTGACCTGTTAAGTTTTTCTGGAAAATTTTAAGTTTAACTGTGGAGGCATTCTCGAGTTATTGGGGTCACAGACACGCCAGTTGAGTTGATTCTCTTACCAGTCTAAGCAGTAAAGTTGTGTATAAGGATAATTTCACTTCGTTCAATTATCCAAATAGTTGTTTCATACATTTTGTTTCTGATGTATTAGATGTTGGATACTGTATAATATCTTTTCTTGTGTCATATTGGCTGTCGCATTGTTTACTAGTAATTTTTTCTTTGTCAATCACTTGGGGTGCTTTTAGTTATGTTATGTTAGTGTGCTCGAAGCCATCCGAGGCGTGTTCTCGACGCTCGAGGGGAAGGCGGTCGCCGTGTATCGGGTGATGTCGGATAGTTGTTGGCATCGGCGAATTAGCCGTCAACAAAAACTAGTCCATATTATTAGCCTCGACTGCCGCCCGGCGCTAACGGTGCGCGGCCACAATCCACTAGCCCTTGCCACTACTACCAGCGACCCAGTGCCGACACGAGCGTGCGCCGTGCTTAGCATACAGTTTACCTCTTAACTTCATCACCGGAAGTTGCCAGACGTCCTCTTAGAGTTTGTTTTTCATAAGGCTCTTGGTCTACCCTCGGAAAAATTTGCGCCGCCGCGTGAAAATACATTGTTAAAGGGAAAAGGAGTGGTGCGGAGGTTCGCATGATTCCTGTTTGCGGCTATGATAATTAAGTTATCGTCATACTATAAACAGGATTTGATAGTAGAAAGTTAATTCTACTCATGTTTTTTTTAGAATTTCTAAATAATGTTTTTGTTTTAAATTGTTGTAGTTTTAAAAAGCTCATTTTTAGCGAATTTCCCCTATAGGGAAGAAGCTATTACCGTAGGTCTCATGGTAAGATTTAAGCCGGAGACCATGACAAATTTTTTTTTTTAGGTCCCCAGATGACTAATACACTATTCGTTCAAATTTATATATATGTATATATATATATATCTATATATATATATATATATATATATATATATATATATATATATATATATCTATATATGTGTCCGTGAATGCGATAACTTGAGTAAAAATCGTCCGATTTCGATTAAATTTGGCTCAAATGTGTAAAGTGACATTCATGACTTTAAGTTCGAAAACCAGAAAAATCGGGCCATGGGAAGGGGGGTTTATGGGGGTTTTAAATTGTCCAAAAATCAGTTTTTTGCATTTTTTACCCTAAAATTTTTAAAACACTTAATTTTGGTTTATACCATGTTATAGAGCTTAAAAAAACAAATAATATGGTATTTTGAATTATTAAGCTAGGTTAAGTGGTTGCGGAGAAAATCCAAAAAAACCTGCTCATAAAATCTCCTATGTTAATCTTATGGGAAAAAGGTTTTGGGCTTTTCCTAAGTTAATTTTGATGTAAACTTCACATTTGCTTTTACCAATCAATTCAGCTCCACAAAACAATCATTTTGGTGTTTAAATTGTGATTCTACGTCCAACCGTTGCAGAGATATTCATAGTGCTAAACACAGTACGTTGTCCAATGTTATCCTTATGGAGAATAAATAAAATTTGATATCTCCATTATTAATGAATGTATATTGATGAAACTTGGCACGTGGGGTCACGTAGTACTGGTATATTGATATTTGCACAAAAAATTGATTTTTTATTGATTATCCCCGTAGCAGCGAACCTGCGTACTCAGCCCCCATGTTATTCTTATGGAGAATAAGTAAAATGTAATGACTCCCTTAATTATGAACATAAATTAATACAACTTGGTATGTGGCTTCACCTTGTTGAATTATATTGATATTTGCATAAAAACCCATTTTTTTAGTTCCTTGTTGCAGCAAACCTGCTTACTCATCTCCCATGTTATTCTTATGGAGAATAATTAAAATGTTATATAGTGCTTACTTATGATTGAATATTGATTAAACTTGGTATGTGGCTTCACCTAGTTAAATTATATTTATATTTGCATAAAAACCAATTGTTTGTGTTCCTTGTTTCAGCAAACCTACGTACTCATCACCAATGCTATTCTTATGGAGAATAATTAAAATTGTATATATCGCTTATATATTTTTATGAAACTTGGTATGCGGCTTTATATGGCATTAAGACATATATTATGCATTGGAAATTCTCTGAGTACGCAGGTTTGCTGCGACGGGGGTATTTACATTTAAAAGGGCTTGTAAATGAAACGCAATTAAAATATATATAGATTAAGTAAATACCCCCGTAGCAGCAAACCTGCGTACTCAGCGAATTTCCAATGCATATATATGTATATTAATACCACATAAAGCCACATACCAAGTTTCATCAATATACATTCATAAATAAACGATTTGTGACATTTTAATTATTCTCCATAAGAATAACATGGCGGATGAGTATGCAGGTTTGCTGAAGGAAGGAAAACAAAAAATGGGGTTTTATACAAATATCAATATAACTCATTTAGGTAAAGCCACATACCAAATTTCATTAATTTATTTTCATAATTAAGGGAGATAACACGTTACTTATTCTCCATAAGAATAACATGGGGCTGAGTACGCAGGTTTGCTGCTACGGGAGCCTTTGGCAAAAAATTGTTTTTTTTAGCAAATATCAATGGTTCACAACCAGATGAAGCCGTATACCAAGTTTTGTCAGTATATGTTCATAAACAAGCGAGATATAAAATTTTTCTTTTCCTCCATAAGAATAACATTAGACAACGTACTGTGTTTAGCACTTTCAATATCTCGGTAACCAATTGACGTAGAGAAATGATCAAAATACCGAATTGTGTGTTTTTTTAAGCTGAATCAAATGGTAAAAACTAAAATTTGACTATTTCGAAAATTATATGTAACAAATTCAAAAAACCCATTTTTGGGGTACAAAACCCCCCCAAAATACCCCTTCGGATAAAGCGATCTGGCTGGTTTTCGAACTTAAAGTCATAAATGTTGCTTTACACGTTTATACCAAATTTCATCAAAATCGGATAATTTTTACGAGAGTTATCGTGCTCACGGACACATATATATATATATATATATATATATATATATATATATATATATATACAGTTTTGAACGAATGGTGTTTTTGGGGTCTGGGGACCTCAAAACGAAAAGTTATCATGGTCCCGGGCCTAGGTCTTACCATGCCGACTACGGTAATAGCTTCTTCCCTATAGGGGAAATTCGCTAAAAGGTGCATTTGCAAATAATATTTTCCTCTCGAATATTATATGATTTTAATTAAAGGGTTTATGTAGCAGCTGTAAAGAGGGATCGTGCAAATCCTTTCCTAGCGCTGCGCGGAAGGGCTAGACTGGAGCCAACGGGAGTTGCCAGACGTAATCTTAAAGCTTTGTTCCTAGAGGCAGGTGTTGACCTTGTGCCTGCGATACTCCTCACCAGATCGCCACGAAACATTTGCTTCGCTGTCATAATAAAGGTGTAGTGGTTCTCAAGGCAATTACCTTTTCGATTTATTTAATTTGGGCGTAATAAGTTTACAATAAATTGTTACATCTTGAGTTGTATTTCAGTATAGTTTCTCATAAATTAAAAACAAACTAAATTTCATTAGAGGACGACGAACCCTTCAATTTGACACCGAAATGAATCGTATGTAACGATCATATGAGGAGAACCGAGGGCTTAAAGTTAACAATAGTCTTATGGAGCAAAGCTCTGAGATTGCGTCTGGCAACTTCCGGTGATGAAGAGTCTTAAGAAGTGTCCCTCCATTAAGATGGGGCTCCAGCAACGAAACATTTGGCGTATCTACCTGCTTCTCCCATAAGGCCAATGTTAACTTTAAAGCCTCCTCCTCAATGGTTATCCAAAGTACTTGATGTATGGATCTTCATAAAGCCGTCCTTTAAATTTCTCGTAATTATGACAAGCACTAAGAGTGACGTTTCAAACTAACAAAACAAAACTATTCATTAGACACTTAAAAAATAGAACCCTACAACAAAAACTTTTTATGGCGTTTTATAATTTGTTTAACATTATTCACAGACAATGTTATAACAATTAGCAGCCATTTTCAGTTGTTAGTGACATTCACAAGGTTTATGTATGTTTAATTTTTCAATTATTTTATAGGTCTTCTTTTTTGGGTATTGATAAATCTATATCTATATTACTTATTTAATAGGCGAGCAGGTTTTTGTGACAACCACTCCTCCTAAACTACTGAACCGATTTTCATGTTTTTGGTGTCATTGGAAGGAGCCTAACGTTAAGTTGTGCAGGAAACTTTTTTATAGAGAAATAATTTGTGAGTGAGGCCCTGGGAACCCTTAAAGTTGAGTTTTTCCCATAAGCTTAACATTGGGAAATAACTATAAGTTTTAAGCAATCAGACGGATAGAGTAAAAACAGTTAATCAGCAGGCCATGTTGGCTTTGGAACGGTAACACAATATTTATACGGGAATATCAGTATAATATTGCGTTGTGATCGCGAGCGAAGCCGCGACAGGCTACTAGTAAGTAATTGCAGTTATATTTATGCAGCATTTCTTAAGGCTTTATAGTATACATAATTATCAGTTTCCGAGGTAATCCTATGTATTTAAATCCGTAAATGACGAATTTCAAATAGTTTCTTCCATGAGTCTTCTCTAGCTAAACGTTTTCATCTAAGACCAGTTAAAAATAGTATCGTTGAAAAAGTCATATTTACTCGACAAGATTGCTTCATGGAATATTCATTACCAGTGGGGAAGTTTTTGCAAAGTAAATACGTTTAGATAAAAGGAAACAAGCAGAGGCCGTTATTAAAGCGTTACTTCGAAGGACTCGCTCCCATTTATATGGTAATAACAGGTCTCTCCGTACCGGACTCTCTTCAGTAGCACATACTATAATTATTTTTTGAAATCTAGATTTGTATCTAACCTTTTTTCAATCTCATCCTCATCAAAATAAAATATAAAAATGGGATGGTGTGTCTGTCTGTTTGTCTGCTTTTTGTTCCTAAATCACTCAAAACTACTGAACCGATTGGTATAAAAATTGACAGGAATTTTCCTTATATACCAAATAACAAATAGGCCTATTTTCATTTTGAAAATCCTATAGGGCTTTGACCCACGGGAGTTCAAAGTTTCCATGTATTCCTTATGGACATTCATTTTTGTTTGAGCTGATGAAAATACTAACAGCTGATCTCGATTCGTAGTAGTTCCACGGGCTAACCGCAGAATGCAGCACACAAAACTCCTTAGGTTTTTAGCGAATTTCCCCTATAGGGAAGAAGCTATTACCGTAGGTCTCATGGTAAGACTTAAGCCCGAGATCATGATAACTTTTCATTTTGAGGTCCCCCGATGCCAAAAACACCATTCGTTCAAATTTTTATATATGTATATATATGTGTCCGTAAGCACGATAACTCTCGTAAAAAAGGTCCGATCTTAATGAAATTTGGTACAAATGTGTAAAGTACCATTTATTTTAACAAGTTCGAAAACCAGATGAATCGCACCATCCGAAGGGGGGTTTTTGGGGGGTTTTGTACCCCAAAAATGTGTTTTTTGGGGTTTTCACATGTAATTTTAATTTAAATCAAATTTTAATTTACACCATTGAATTCAGCTTAAAAAAACAAACAATTTGGTATATCATTGCTCTACGTCAATTGGTTACTGAGATATTGAAAGTGCTAAACACAGTACGTTGTCTAATGTTATTCTTATGGAGAAAAAGAAAAATTGTATATCTCGCTTATTTATGAACATAAACTGGCAAAATTTGGTATATGGCTTGATCTGGTTATGGTTTATTGTTGTTTGCACAAAAAAAATTGTTCGCCTATGGTTCCTGTAGCAGCAAACCTAGGTACTTGGTCTCCATGTTATTCTTATGGAAAATACTTAAAATGATATATATCGCTTATTTATGAATGTATATGGATGAAACTTGGTATGTGACTTCACTAAGATGAGTTCTATTGATATTTGCATAAAAACCCATTATTTTGTGTGCTTTGTTGCAGCAAACCTGCGTACTCATCCCCAATGTTATTCTTATGGAGAATAATTAATATTTTAAATATCGCTTGTTTGTGAATACATTTCTTATGAATCCTGTTAAGTGTTATGTTATATATTCATTGGAAATTCGCTGAGTATGCAGGTTTGCTGCGACGGGGGTATTCTACTCTGAATTTGTTTACCTGTTGCGAAGCACGGGATTAGCAGCTAGTTTGCTATAAATTTAAATCATAGTAGTGGGTTGAATCATGTATGTTCTAACTGTAAATGTGCAGCGCATTGGTTTATTTAGTAGCAAACAGTCAAACGAGGCTTACTGCATAGCAATACATGAAATAAAACGGGGCAAATCCAAATAATACCCCCGTCGCAGCAAACCTGCATACTCAGAGGATTTCCAATGGAGATATAACTGTCTTAATACTACATAAAGCCACTTACCAAGTTTCATAAAGATATATTCACATATAAGCAATATATACAATTTTAATTATTCTCTATAAGAATAACATTGGGGCTGAGTGCGCAGGTTTGCTGCAACAAAGAACACAAAAAATTGGCTTTTATGCTAATATCAATATAACTCAAGTAGGTGAAGTCGTATACCAGTTTTTATTAATTTATGTTCATAATTAAGGGAGACATAGCATTTAATTATTATCCGTAAGAATAACATGGGGCTGAGTACGCAGGTTTGCTGCTACGGAAGCCTTTAGCAAAAAACTGTTTTTTTATCAAATATCAATGGACCACAACCAGATGAAGCCGTATACCAACTTTTGTCAGCATACGTTCATAAATAAGCGAGATATAATTTTTTATTTTCCTCCATAAGAATAACATTAGACAACGTAATATGTTTAGCACTTTCAATATCTCGGTAACCAATTGACGTAGAGGAATGATAAAAATACCAAATTGTGTGTTTTTTAAGCTGAATCAAATGGTTAAAACTAAAATTTGACTATTTCCAAAATTATATGTAAAAAATTTAAAAAAAAAACATTTTTGGGGTAAAAAAAAAACAAAATACCCCTTCGGATAGAGCGATCTAGCTGGTTTTTGAACTTAAGTCATAAATGCTGCTTTAAACGTTTATACCAAATTTCGTCAAAATCGGATAACTTTTACGAGAGTTATCGTGCTCACGGACACATATATACAGTTTCGAACGAATGGTGTTTTTGGGGTCTGGGGACCTCAAAACGAAAAGTTATCATGGTACCAGGCCTAGGTCTTACCATGCCGACTACGATAATAGCTTCTTCCCCCTAGGGGAAATTCGCTAAACAACAAACTCATGCACAGCTAAGCAAATGCAGACTTACAATAACTAACTTCTAGCTCCAAAAATGCATTATTCCTGTATACTGTGTTTTCAACAAGCCAGTTCAGGAGAGTCTTCTTAAAACTAATTCTTCCCAGGCTTCTTATTTGACGAGGTAGGCGTTGTAAAACTTTATACTGTAACCTGTGGTTATATGCATTTATGTGTACACAAACTTTGACGCAGATCCGACCACACTACATATAGAAGACACTGACAGCAAGAGTGTTAACTACAAAAAAGAATACTGTATGGAGATAACTTGATGGCCACTCGCCATCACGAGGGTATGAGGGGAAAGGTAACCCCATCACAATCCTTCCTTACACACCATTGGAAAAAGTGATTTCATTTGTTCTTTAATTACAAGATTTTATCCCGACTGATTGTTAAACACCGCAACAGTGTCTTGGTTGACCTTGGCAACAAACGGTGTTCGAACAGTGGAGGGGGTAACGTTGCACTCGCCCTTTGTTCATTAACTGTCCATTGTCCATCAATTCATCTCCGTTCAGTGCACAAAAACACATCTCCGTTGATAAAACAAACAAAAAAGTCCTGTCGCAGTGTGTTCATTTTTCCATCCCCAAACCATCCCCTGGCCACTGTAGCAGGCAAAAAAAGTCCTGTTGTAGTGTTTTAATTTTTCCATCCCCCAAAACATCCCCTGGCCACTGTAGCAGGCAAAAAAAGTCCTGTTGCAGTGTGTTCATCTTCCCAACCCCCAAACCATCCCCTGGCCACTGTAGCAGGCAAAAAAAGTCCTGTTGCAGTGTGTCAATCTCCCCCTCACCAACCAACCCTATCCGACGGCTGAAGAGGGCCCAAGCGTCCTAAAGGCCTATTTTGCCAGAAGCGTCTGGTGCGTCTGTCGCTTAGCGATGATCGCTCGAGCTATTTTCCCAGAAACGTCTATTTGTTGCGATTATTAGATCATTGAGTGGTTGTCTTTGGTGGCGAAAGCAGCCAGTGGGCCAGGAACTTTCCCGCCCACTGGAACCTCACAAAACAACAACTCCGTTCAGTAGATGTTTTATATCAGATCAATTTAATTTTTATTTTTATTGCAAAATACTATTCACGACCGGCTCTAGTGTTACAGAAAACTAAAATATCACTGGTGTTCTAATCACGAGAGCTCGGGCTATAAACAATCTCAGTTACTTTGGCCAGCGGTCAGGGCGGATTTATCACTCGCTTGTAAACAAATCCCATTACTCCTGTAACGACCAAACGAACACACCGTTCGCCATCAATAATGGTATATGTCTTCGCGACGCGACAGCAGCGGCTTGTTTTGATTATATTGACAACTAGCTGGCACCCACGACAACGTTCGCGTGGTCTTTTATATTCTCGAAGCTGACTCCCGTTTATTTTACTGTTGACTCTCGTTACCTTTCCCGTTGTTGCCGTGGAAACTCAAAATAAAATCATTAGATCCATAAACTAGCAGCTAAAAAGACACACGAGCCACTGGAAGAGGAACATTTGCTACGTGAGCGCTGCCAGGTGTAACATTTTGAAATCACACACCCGTGGCAAATTTTAAAATCAGAGCGCCGTCTACCGCTTGATGAATTGTTACTTTTGCTTAATTCTATACGCTATGGTAGTCTAATGGATATGGGCACTAGATTCACGATCACGCAGTCCCAGGTTCAGTTCTACCTTTTCGTGTTTACTTTTTGAGGTACCAATTTTTGTTATATTTTACACAAACCCATTTTTGCAATATGTTACAAAGAAAAGAGCCACCATACAGCGCTCTGCGGAGTTAGGTTAGGTTATTTTACCATACTTTTTTCGTAAATGTAGCGTATTTGATTAGAATATAAGTAGGTTTCCTCTGTTTACATTTGAAAATGCTACATTTCATTGTTTTCTCATAATAAAACATCTGTTGCGGATAGTTCGTTCGTCATCGGACAAGTTCGGCTTCCTTGGGGTGGCAGTCTCCTCTTCCAATGGCTTGTATGTTTTTTTTAGCTGCTAGTTTACCTTTCCCGTTTTTTCCATGGAAACACAAAATAAAATTATTAGATCCATAAGATTAACATTGACAGTTGTTATTTCAATTGAGTAAATACACATTTTCTCACCCCCTACCCTATAAACCATTATTGGCCTATGCGTCAGATAAATGTTATTATTTCAATAGCAATCATCCAAACACACGCTGCATATATTCGCAAACTGCCTCACAATCAATAACTCGATTTGCTTTTAACACCGTTAGAAGAAAAATTAGTTTAGACCCTTCGGGACTTGGGATCTTATTCCGTCTAAGTACGTGTAAGTTAAAAAGCGGTTTACGTTATTTAAGAAATTACTGTAGTCGTTTGACATCACTGATAGAAAAATGAGTTTCACGACGACTCGCGGGATCTGTAATCTGATCCCGTCTTCAGGGGGAAAATCCCTGTTAGTTTCAGATTTTTCATACTTTTTCCAGCTTTGTCTGGACTGTAACTAATTTTTCTATCATATAAATATTCTTCTCACCTGAAGACGGGGTCAGATTCTAAGTCCAAGGGGAATTTTGGGGGGTTTTGTACTCCAAAAATGGGTTTTTTGAGTTTTTACATACAATATTTTGGTGAATCCAATTTAGTTTTCGCCATTAAATTCAGCTTAAAAAGACAAACAATTTGGTGATCATTGCTCTACGTCAATCGGTTACAGATATATTGAAAGTGCTAAACACAGTACGTTGCCCAATGTTATCCTTATGGAGAATAAGAAAAATTGTATATCTTGCTTATTTATCAACTTATCCTGACGAAACTTGGTATATTGCTTCATACCGTTGTGGTCTATTGATATTTGCTTGAAAAACGATTCTAATACCAATAGTTCCCGTATCAGCAAACCTGCGTACTCAGCCCCCATGTTATTCTTATAGAGAATAAGTAAAATGTTAACTCCCTTAATTATGAACATAAATTAATAAAATTTTGTATGTGGCTTCACCTTGATGAGTTATAAAAAAATCCCATTTTTTGTGCACCTTGTTTCAGAAAACCTGCATCGTCATACGACGCCATGTTACTCTTATGACGAATAGTTAAAATGTCATAGATAATTTATTTATGAACGTATATTGATGAAACATAGTATGTGGCTTTAAGTGGTATTAAGATACATATGTATGGATTGGAAATTCGCTGAGTACGCAGGTTTGCTGCTACGGGGATATTTCATTGTCCAGCACTATTGGAAAGCCGTCCCCAGTCGAGTCGCTGCACCGGGATAGCGCTATAAACTTTACGATCGCTCAACCTTGGGCGTAAACTCTCTCGTGCATCAACTCTGAAAGCCTTGAGCGACTGGTTGTGCAAGTGTAGCAATGGAATGTAGCGGTCCCGTTGATACAAGAGATGCACTCAAAACGTAAGATGCTAAACCATATCAAGAAAATGTTCACATTTATAGCTAAACACAAAACATTCCTAATGTGATATATAGCTTATCGGAAAGTTAGTCGGTTGGTCATTGTTCTCACCGACAGATCGGGAGAGCCAATGTTGTGTGCAGTGAATGTATAAACGCTCGTTCCACTTTCCTCAGTTCATCGCGCGCTCACACTGACCCTCGAGTTGTACAACGCCAGGATTTGGATTCTAAACTACGACAAATTAACATATTTCTCCAACAACAAAATTAATACAAAAGTTGGTATAAAGAAATATATGCTGTTTATTTAAGATAAAAAATTAAATTCATACTTGGAACTCGAAATTAACTGTAAAACATTAATTTCTATGTTAATCGGATCGCTAATCAATCTTAATTTTATACAATTCCAGCACACAATATAACATTACAGTATAAGTATAAAATTAAATATCCTGTATTTCAAGTATTTCCAGTATAAGTAGGCACCCTGACAAAGTATAGTGCGAACAATGTAAAACGAAATAACAAAGTAAAATACCTTTTTGATATCCCAGATTTAAAACTATGTGATATTAATTTAAAATTCCCCCAACACAACACCAAAATCTAACAAATAAAAGTACAGTTTTGCTTTAAGCCCGGGACCACCATTGAAGTTCCTAACGTGACCCCCTGAACACGTTTTGGGGGGTCGTTCAAAATTTACATATACAAAATTTATATATATATATACATTATATATATATTATATATGTGTGTGTGTGTGTGTGTGTGTGTGTGTGTGTGTGTGTGTGTGTGTGTGTGTGTGTGTGTGTGTGTGTGTGCGCGCACTCTAGCGGTCACATTTTTTGTCCGATTTACTTCAAATTTGGTAGGGACGTTCCTTTCTATAATCAGTTGGACAAGTTCGTTGGGCAAAACAATCGGAACACTCTAACCCCCTTGTTTGTGGATTATTCTTTCAAATTTCGAGTTTTTTGACCCAAAAAGGGTCAGAAAAGCCCCAGACGTAAAATTAATGCTTAAATTAAGATGGAAATTAGTAAAGCAAAAGTTTAAGCCCTCTCTCGTCATTCTAGCATAAATATTTACCGAGTTATTAAAGAAAATGTATATCGGCTGAACACAGTACGTTGTCTTATGGGGTTTTTACATTAGAAAAGCATGTTATTCATTTGTTGGTGTATTTGTATCATCCCCAGCAACCTCGCGCCTATTTTCAAGCCTGAATGGACCTTCTCCTAACCTTATAATGCGCAAAATTGTATTCCTAGCATTGCAGGTAAATGAAACCAGGAGCATCAGAACAGCCAAAAAATCAATGTTTTCAGATTTCAATACAATTGGAATAAATTTATGTTTTTACACTGGTTTTGAGTTTTAAAAGTTTTGAATGTGGAAACTCACTTCCCTCACATCTGCGTGCTGCGTGCGAACTCGTTTACAACACTGTCGCAGTGTTCAAGTAAATGATGCATTCCCAGTGTACGATGCACATTGGTAATGACCGGCCGAGCGCCTTCATTTGTTCGAGCCTACAACCGCACATACTTGTAGCAATATTGCGTTGTATTGAAGAACGGCGCTGGAGCTTCGAGCGTCGCAACCGTCCTATGCAATACTAGTTATTCTAGCGAGGCAAATAATTTAGCTCCTTCAATATTTACAATCTAAAGTTATAGTTACAGCTTTATTTTGAAAGGGGACTCCAGTCGCGTAACACGTCGCGCTTCTACATGCTTCCCATGAGGCCAATGTTAACTTTCAAATTCCGTCCCTCCTCCACTAAATATTCGAAATAGTTTGTTTACGACTCGTCACAAAAAATGAGCCATAAAGTTAGCTATACATTTTTATATCACCATATCACCATAGACCAAAAAATGACCTTTTAGAGAAGAATGAGAAGAATTTTGTTATTACAAATAATTAAAACCCATAACTTAAATAGAAAATATTGAATATATTGTAATTTTACTGAACCATTAGTATTTGAGCTATCAAAATTCTGCAAACTGAAATCGCTACGTAATTTGTTGCTCAATAAATTGAACTATAAATTGAAAATTTCGGCTAATTCGTTAAAAAGGGACGGGGTTTGAAAGTGGACATTGGTCTTATGGGAAAATCAGAAAGGAGGCGAATGGCACCCCCTTCTTACGCTATAAAAATAATATAATATCAAATTATGCTCACGGTGTATACGTGAGGGCCACTAACCGCATGCTTGTGAAGAAACAGTATCATAACCAACTCAGTTAGGTACGACAGTATATTTTCCGCAACTATAATATTTTCTGATCAAATGTATAACTATGGATTTCCCACAAACATAAATTTCATTTTGAATTTCCTTAATCTATGTGTTAAACTTTCCCTGAGATCGACAGGTCAAACAAATCGTTACTCTTTCCTGTGATATAAATTACTAGCTGTTACCCGGCAGACGTTGTCATGCCTTTGACTATTACAACTAAAACCAATCACCAAGATCACCTGTTCAATAAAACATGTCAATAGCTTTTATGTAAACAACAATATCTTTCAATAAGGTTTATATGGGAACCCCGTTGGGCCTCTTGAGAGGAACACAAATGAGTTAGGACGAAATGGATGGCTTTAAAACCTTCTCCGTGAAATGTCGCATATGTATACCAAGTTTCGTGGCAAACGGTCCAACGGTGTCCGAGTCCATAACTTCAAATATATATACAAACAAACCTACATCCTTCTTTCATAAATATAGATGGCATAGTTGCAATAAAAAAAACATTGTAGTCTTACTAATTAATATGATCTTGTATTGAGTGTTTCTCATGTGGTTATTCGGGAGTTTCAATGGGACTACATAATTATGACAATGAGAGATTACGAAGGGAAACAAAATTGTAAGAAGGAAAGCAAGTGATTGAAAAAAGAAGAATCTGCCAAAATGATGAGTTACTTCTTTCGATTAAGGATTTGTTTAAAATATTAGAGCAAAAATGAAGGCTATCGTTAAATTCTAATCTTCACAAGCATTAGGCTACTGGATGTATGCAATGGTTTAATATTTCCAATTCACCACTATTGACTTAAACAAAACAAAATTAGCATCATTGCAATTTTGTACGTTTTAAAAATGCACTTAGTGCATTTACATATATACATATTTCGCCAACAAATAATTTATAAGGTTTCTATGTTTCCGTGCAATTTTATCAAGATTTAGATATAACATATCATATCTAATAGCAGCTAAAAAAACATATGAGCCACTGGAAGAGGAGACTTTGCCACCAGAAGGAAGCCGAACTTGTCCGATGACGAACGACTATCCGCAACAGATGCTTTATAATGAGAAAACGGTGCAATGTAGTATTTTCAAATGTAAACAGAGGAAACGTACTTCTAAAAAATTACGCTACATTTACGAAAAAATTATAGTAAAATAACCTAACCTAACTCCGCAGAGCGCTGTATGGCGGCTCTTTTCTTTGTAACAAATTACAAAAATGGGTTTGTGTAAAATATAACAAAAATTGGTACCCCAAAAAGTAAACACGAAAAGGCAGAATCGAACCTGGGACCACATGATCGTGAATCCAGTGCCATATCCATTAGACTGTCCTAGCATTGATTATAAATACTGAAGTAGACTTCTCATTGCCATTGTAAAATCTGTCCCTAGTTTAGTGTGTGCCAGGATTCAAAGAAGACGTAGTTAACACTAATCACCAACAGAGTATACTGTTGTCAACTATTACTTATCCTCTCAAGGAGGGGATAATACAACAGTAGGTTTGTCAGGAAAAAAACATAAGTTGATTTTCTCTTGCTTTATGGGGTGGAGATATTATCATTTATTTATATTATTTTTTTATATTTTAATATTTCTATGAGAGAAATAAAGAACAGCTGTTAGTTACAATGAACAAAGAAAATCAATTTACTCACTTATGAAAAACTATACATCAGTTACAAAACTTATAAAATAGTATTCACAAAAAAAATGTTCAGAATGTCTCTATAACTCGGGGTAATTTATATTCATGGGTTCAAATGCTTCTGGCTTGTTAACAAAAGTTATCATAAATGATTAAATTAAAATATTCAATGCAAAATATTATGTAGAGATACTAAATTTTGAAAAAGAACAATGTTCAAAGGCTTTTCGAAAATTGCTGAGATTGTATTACACTTTTCCTTTCTTGAATTAAAATAGTTAATAAAATAATTAATTAGTAGTTTAGATGAGTCCAAAAGTTCCTATTAAAAACAATAAAGTTCTTCTAAATGGAGCTGAAAAGGTTAGTTCTGAAAAGATGGAGTGATCTCACCCAAAGTCCTGTTGATTGCCTAGGAAAAACGATAAAAAGATAAAAAAAATTCAGGTGGGCTAATACAGCTGGGGGAAACTTTTATTACATTTGTTAAACCGCACTAAATAAATAAAACTGGACAAATTCTCTTCTTCTAATTTCTGGGTTAGAGCGACATGCTCCTTGCCCTAAGACTTTCCAAAGGCAACTCCTTCACTTCTTGGTTCAAATTGTAGAAGAAGGCCAATTATCCAATAGCATCGCTTGCCAATAATCCAGGATCTGTCTAATTTTTTTATTGGCTATCAGCTGAAAACTACACTTTTAATTGGTTGTACACTTCACTGAATTTATAAAATCATTCTCTACATAATTGAATTTGGAAAAACAGGAATTTAGGTCTTCAAAACTAGAAAATATGATTAAGAATCGAAATAGTTACTAAAATATATTAAATTCAACTTAAAATACTCATAATTGCATTTCTACAATGACCATGTCATAAAACAGCTGTTTAGGGAAATCACTCAAGTTTCACAATATTTATAATATTTGGTTAAACACTTAATTTCTTCACATATTTAGGTTATTTCTCCTATACCATAAGTTTACAATTAATTTTAGTTCAATTGTTAAAATATTTACTTTCATTATAATGTACACTTGAATTTAAAAATGTAAAATAATATCTTAAAAATAGCGGTAGGATACAATGTGCTGTGTGGAAATTTATACGGTAGTAGTTCAGAGTTTATCCACTAGGTGTCGGCACTAAATGGACCGGCTGTGTGGTAAGTGACGGACGACATTCGTTCAACAAGATGGCTTCCGTGGATCAAGAGAATGGTGTTGTATGTTTACCTATTTACATTTATTTCGTTTTCAATTACATTTGTGTGTAAATCTTATAGTTAAAATGGATAGGAGAAGTGTCCTACTTACTCTTAAATTCCAATCATTATGGTTATATAGTTCGAAATAGTGCTAATCTTCTCAGAAAGGTGCAGTGTTAGAAAGGTTATTTCCGTTGTGAAAATAGTCGTACATAATGAATTTAAATCTTTCTACGATATTATTTACAAATGACATGGGTTACTTATATCCTATTACAAAATTCTTTTGTTCTGGTATAAAAATAAATAAACGTACCGGAACCAATTTGTAACATTTAACCTTGTCATGGTTATTAAATTTTGTATCCTGAGATAGGCCAATGGATGTTGGATTAACATAATTCTGTGAGTACATCGATTAATATAATGCTTATTATCTAAAGGTTATTACTTCTTTGTAAAATATACTTGTTGGGAATTATCCTTAATATCTAAAAAATTGATTACCTAATACTAAAACGGATTTACAAAATTGACTTGTAGGCTATGATTATACTTGTCTAGGTATTCTGTGAACTAGGCACTGTCTATAGGATTTCTTTATGGGAAAAAGTCTCTATATACAGCTGATTATTGTTATCAATAGAAAATACTGTAATAATATTTTAAAAGTTAACGTAAATAACTCAAATAAATAGTTGAGAGCAGCACAATCTGTTGGTGACCTAATCGAACTACGTCAATTTTAAATTCTGGCATACTCTAAAAGTGGGACAGCTGGGCCATATGGATGGGATGTCTCCTTCAGTATTTATAGTCAATGGTCCTAGCGTATCTAAGTAAAAATGACAATTCATCGAGCAGTAGACGGCGCTGTGATTTATTTGCCGTAGGTAGCGCTCGGTGTGATTTCAAAGTTTTCCACTAGCAGCGCTCACATAGGAAATGTCTCCTCTTCTTGTGGCTCTTGTGTTTTTTTAGCTGCTAGTTGTCATATCTTAGTTTAATTTCCGATGCATTTAATCTTACTTTCATCTATTGTTTAAAAATCGTTTTCATAGTAACGGAGTAGTTTTATTTTTCAAGAAAGTAGTACTTAGGCCTATCACATTGTGTTTAGTTTAAATACTTCCGATAAAAATTACAGATTTTGTCGATACAATCGATTTCTTCATCAAAGATAGGAATTGAAGAAAATATATTTATCACCATATCAAAGAAATGTATAATAAACGCATGGACGGCGGCAAATGGAACACCATAATCCTCAGGTGTAACATAGAATTTACTAACTTTAGTGATCGCTGTATAAACGGGAAAATAAATTTACTCAGCTTGCTATCTAAACCAGACATAACCGTAGCATGTCCGAGCTTGGCTAGTCCTTATAAAAGAAAAGAAAAATCGCTCAATCAACTGCCAACGTTTTTGACAGAAGAGAAATAGTTTCCGCAATTAAATGTCTACATTTTTAAACCAAGATAAAAATATCTATTTTAAGTGGAGGAATTACCAAAGCGTACTATTCATTATTGTTTGGAAGGAATACAATGCCGGCCCACACCCGTCGCGCGGCGCGGCGCGGCGCAATGCAAAGGTTTGCAGAATTGCACTCAACAGCGGCTATATAAACCCTTTAATTAAACTCTAATATTAAACAGGAAAACATTATCAACTTATCTACGACTTAACTACCTAATTTAAGACAGAAACATTATTGTGAAAATAAAAAAATAGCAACAACACTAGCATTAGCTTTCTTCTATCAAATGCCGATAAAACGTGTCGATAACGTAGTTATCTTAGCCGCAAACTGAAATCTCTGATAAAGCTATGGAAGGGTTTATTATCTCTATTTCACTATTTAACAATATATTTTTACGCGCCAACGCAGATATTTTCGTAAGGTAAACCAGAAAAATAATACCCAAAGCATCACAAATATTGTGGCTATTGGATGTTAAAGATACATTTTTAAGTATTAAAAAATCCTAAACTAAATACTCTAACTTGTAAAATGATTTCCCAGTTTATAAATTTACGCCGGTGCCCATAATACAGTACGGTACCGATTTTCTGCTTCATTTAACAAATTGTATTTCGATTTAATTTTTTAAATTTCCTAATATTATATACCTGCGTTCAGTACTCGCAAAAAGAAGAAACGTGGTAAAAAGTGCTCCTACAGATCGAGGAACACTTGACCTACGCTGCCGTGAGTTGATGTTGCGTCAATGGATCAGACGGCGCGGCGAGGTGAGGAACTTGCTGCATGTTACAGTGCAGAGCAGATCAGAATACTAACCATAACTAGGGGCTGCAAGTTAGTCTTCTCCTAATAACAATTCGTTTCTCTGACAGATTAAGTCGTAAATTAAAATTTGCTTATCATGTCATAAATTTACACGAAAATAGGATATGGTTGCACCTGATCAAAAGAAACAAAAAAGAAAAAGAAATCATGTAGAACGGTCAATTTTAGTAGGTTTATGAGTATTATTTTTGGACAATTACAACAATGGCTGCAGGAAGGTGACAACATTCCGATGCATTCTATTTTAACATATATACCCTACAAATTAAAATTGTATTATCTACAACTCTGTATAAGAATAGCATTGGGCAACGTACCACGTTTATTACGAATTGAAAATGTAATGCTTTTTATTCCAAATTTGTAATTTTAGCAGCTCTTCTTAATGATAACAAAAACATTTGCAAAATACCCCCGTTGCAGTAAACCTGCATACTCAGCGAATTTCCAATGGAGATATAAATGTCTTAATACTACATAAAGCCACTTACCAAGTTTCATAAAAATATATTCACAAATAAGCGATATATACAATTTTAATTATTCTCCATAAGAATAACATGGGGCCTGAGTACGCAGGTTTGCTGATACGGGAGAATTATGCAAAAACAATTTTTTGGAGAAAATATCAATAGACCTCAACGAGATGAAGCTGTATACCAAGTTTCGTCAGTATACGTTCATAAATAAGCGAGATAAAAAATTTTCTTTTCCTCCATAAGAATAACATTAGACAACGTACTGTGTTTAGCACTTTCAATATCTCGGTAACCAATTGATGTAGAGGAATGATCGAAATACCAAATTGTGTGTTTTTTAAGCTGAATCGAATGGTCAAAACTAAAATTTGACTTTTTCAAGAAGTATATGTAAAAAATTCAAAAAACCCATTTTTGGGGTACAAAACCCCCCCAAAATACCCTTTCGGATAGGTCGATCTGTCTGGTTTTCGAACTTAAAGTCATAAATGCTGCTTTACATGTTTATACCAAATTTCGTCAAAATCGGATAATTTTTACGAGAGTTATCGTGCTCACGGACACACACACACACACATATATATATATATATATATATATATATATATATATATATATATATATATATACAGTATCGAACGAATGGTGTTTTTGGGGTCTGGGGACCTCAAAACGAAAAGTTATCATGGTCCCGGGCCTAGGTCTTACCATGCCGACTACGGTAATAGCTTCTTCCCTGTAGGGGAAATTCGCTAATAAAAAAACTGCATTTTGGACCTTTTAAAATTCTAAAATTTTTGACCCAAATTTTTCAAAAATGCGGAATGTGTCATTGTTATGGACGTAGAGAGCTATCTTTATATATAATTATGTAAGCGAACTCAAAATTGTGGAGTTTGGCAAATCGCAGGATGATGGGAGACGGCTTAAATTAAAGGTCTGGATCCCAAGCCGTATTTCAAAAATTTTACCAGCAAACGATAAATAACGTAAAACAACCCCCATAAGAAAAGCATGGAGATTTAAAACGTTTGCTTTGTTTACATAAAAACTTGTGGTTATGTAAATAGCTTGGTTACAAACTGACATGTGTTCTTACTAATATTGTTTTATTTTCCTCGTAAAAATTTCACATCGAGTCAGAGTATTGGAGCAAGATTAGTGTTAGAGGCAGTCGCCACTTCAAGCCACTAGTAAAATAATCAATTTTAATCGAAATCATTAAAGCCGTTTGTGATAAATTCAAATTTGTCACGTTTTTTGGCTTTTTTAGGTGGAAAGTTACCATTCAAAATAAAAAGAATTTGGGCTATTGGTTTGATCTCTAGGTCTGTACACATACATACACACAGACATTAACTCCAAAACAAAATTTTTGGATCAGGGAGCACCAACATGAATATTTCCACCGATAACTCAAATTTGTACGAAAACGATGCTTTCTTACTACGTGTAGTGCAAGAAAGTAAAAATTATTTTGTGAAAAAGAATGAAAGTAAAGTTCACAAATAATTTTAAACCTCAAAAACAAAATACATGTGATCCCGGGACCGAACCTGGGTTCACTCATCAGCAATGAAACATTATATCCACTTAACTATCAACGCCTATTCGATAAATATATAACTCAAGAAGCGATTATCAACGGAGCAGTGCCATCTAGACTACTTTTTTCTTAGTGACTATATTGCACATTTTAGCGAATTTCCCCTATAGGGAAGAAGCTATTACAGTAGTCGGCATGGTAAGACCTAGGCCCGGGACCATGATAACTTTTCGTTGTGAGGTCCCCAGACCCCAAAAACACCATTCGTTCAAAACTGTATATATATTAGTTAATTTATATATATATATATATATATATATATATATATATAAAATGTGTCCGTGAGCACGATAACTCGTAAAATTGTCCGATTTTAATGAAATTTGGTTCACACGTGTAAAGCAACATGTATGACGTAAGTTCGAATCCAGACAGATCGATCTATAAGAAGGGGTATTTTTGGAGGGTTTGTACCCCAAAAATGGGTTTTTTGAATTTGTTATGTATAATCTTTGAAAAATACAAAGTTTATTTTTCACCACTGGATTCAGCTTAAAAAACACACAATTTGGCGCTTTTATCATTGCTCTACGTCAATTGGTTACAGAGATATTAAAAGTGCTAAACACAGTACATTGTCCAATGTTATTCTTATGGAGAATAAGAATAATTTTATATCTCGCTTATTTATAAACTATACCGACCAAACTTGTTATGGCTTCATCTGGTTGTGGTCTATTGTCATTAGCACAAAAAAGTTTTACCGATGGTTCCTGTAGCAGTAAACCTGCGTACTCCGCCCCCATGTTATTCTTATCGAGAAAAAGTAAAATATTATGTCTCCCTTAGTTAAGAACATAAATCAATAAGAATCCCATGGTTTCCATGTATTCCTCCTGCACTACCAATTCACAGGCAAAAACTAAATATAATTTATAAACTCACGTTTATAAATTATATTCTTAAATGAAGAGAAAACACATACTGTTCACCTTGGTTGGTATTTGCGACGAAGATGATAAAAATAATCCATCACCGGAATTTTGGTAGTTTCCTCTCAAACCAATAAAACAATTCCAATGGCATAAATATAAACGAAATAAAAAGTAGAATTAAGACTCGTATCTTGAAGTTACAATACCCACACCTGAACAATAAAACCTGATATTTGGGTAAAACCGCTAATGGTAAGCAACCCCTTTAGTTATTATTATAATTTATTTATAGTTTAGTGGCAGAACTCTAAATAGTTAATCAAGATTTTTCAAAATTACAGTTTGCAACTGGAATTTCCCCGCTGTGAGAGCAACCGACAACGTTACACAGTGTACTGTGTATGTAAGACATTATGATGGAGTGTGTTAGGAAGTGATATCCAGTAATGGTGACGCATGTTCCCGCGGGATGGGCGGAGAGGCGGTGTCAGTGTCAATGCTCCACGCAGTACATCCCGGGGCGCGGGAGAACTGTGTCACAGTGAGTCACTGCCCCCCCAAACCCTCCGGGAAGAACGACATCGCGTCGCGGCGTTCTAGTGTACAACTAATAATAGCAAAAGAGGTCAACTGTTTGTCTGGGATCTCCTTAAGTTTTAGGAAGGAATATTACGCTGAATAATGAAAAAATACGCTTAATAACTAGCTGTAACAACTAACTAGCAATATGATGTGCCGCTCGAAATCGAGCAAATTATCTCCTACTAATGCTTCTGAATTTACATCACTTCTCACAACGTACTAAGCATACTGCGTAAGCAAACTACGTATCAAAGCCACTGTTTATATAATGTACGATGTGCATGGCATCTGTTAATAAACAGAATACAATTTATATTCTTCCATAAGATTTCCATTAACGCTTTGAAGTTATGTCGGGCTGACAGCCCTAAAGATGAATGCAAATTCTAAGGAAATTAGTATAATCTATACTTCGACACAATTAAATTAATACATCAAGCATAAAAACCTGTTTATTAATACCTGAGGCCTCGATCTTCTAAAGACGTGTATAGCATTTAATAACATTTAAATGGTAAATTAGTTCGAAAAACTCCCGTAATAGTCAGTTTAACAACGAACTTGTTTAAACTATTGCTGTTGCTAGATAACGAACGTGAAATATTTTTGTCCCGAACTTTGTCTAAGCGAAAGTTGGAAGGGGGAGAGCGGGATAATGTATTTCCCTCCACTGACAAGCGGTTTGGAAAAGCACCACGAAATCATTATGAGGGGAGGGAGAGGATTAACATGTTGTACAGCTTAAGTTTCATGGGCGAAACGCGGGTTAATGTATTTCCCTCCACTGACAAGCGGTTTGGAAAAGCACCACGAAATCATTATGAGGGGAGGGAGAGGATTAACATGTTGTACAGCTTAAGTTTCATGGGCGAAACGCGGGTTAATGTATTTCCCTCCACTGACAAGCGGTTTGGAAAAGCACCACCACGAAATCATTATGAGGGGAGGGAGAGGATTAACATGTTGTACAGCTTAAGTTTCATGGGCGAAACGCGGGTTAATGTATTTCCCTCCACTGACAAGCGGTTTGGAAAAGCACCACCACGAAATCATTATGAGGGGAGGGAGAGGATTAACATGTTGTACAGCTTAAGTTTCATGGGCGAAACGCGGGTTAATGTATTTCCTTCCACTGACAAGCGGTTTGGAAAAGCACCACGAAATCATTATGAGGGGAGGGAGAGGATTAATATGTTGTACAGCTTAAGTTTCATGGGCGAAACGCGGGTTAATGTATTTCCCTCCACTGACAAGCGGTTTGGAAAAGCACCACGAAATCATTATGAGGGGAGGGAGAGGATTAACATGTTGTACAGCTTAAGTTTCATGGGCGAAACGCGGGTTAATGTATTTCCCTCCACTGACAAGCGGTTTGGAAAAGCACCACGAAATCATTATGAGGGGAGGGAGAGGATTAACATTTTGTACAGCTTAAGTTTCATGGGCGAAACGCGGGTTAATGTATTTCCCTCCACTGACAAGCGGTTTGGAAAAGCACCACGAAATCATTATGAGGGGAGGGAGAGGATTAACATGTTGTAAAGCTTAAGTTTCATGGGTGAAACGCGGGTTAATGTATTTCCCTCCACTGACAAGCGGTTTGAAAAAGCACCACGAAATCATTGAGGAGAGGGAGAGGATTAACATTTTGTACAGCTTAAGTTTCTTGGGCGAAACGCGGGTTAATGTATTTCCCTTCACTGACAAGCGGTTTGGAAAAGCACCACGAAATCATTATGAGGGGAGGGAGAGGATTAACATGTTGTACAGCTTAAGTTTCTTGGGCGAAACGCGGGTTAATGTATTTCCCTTCACTGACAAGCGGTTTGGAAAAGCACCACGAAATCATTATGAGGGGAGGGAGAGAATTAACATGTTGTACAGCTTAAGTTTCTTGGGCGAAACGCGGGTTAATGCATTTCCCTTCACTGACAAGCGGTTTGGAAAAGCACCACGAAATCATTATGAGGGGAGGGAGAGGATTAACATGTTGTACAGCTTAAGTTTCTTGGGCGAAACGCGGGTTAATGTATTTCCCTTCACTGACAAGCGGTTTGGAAAAGCACCACGAAATCATTATGAGGGGAGGGAGAGGATTAACATGTTGTACAGCTTAAGTTTCTTGGGCGAAACGCGGGTTAATGTATTTCCCTTCACTGACAAGCGGTTTGGAAAAGCACCACGAAATCATTATGGAGGGAGGGAGAGGATTAACATTTTGTACAGCTTAAGTTTCATGGGCGAAACGCGGGTTAATGTATTTCCCTCCACTGACAAGCGGTTTGGAAAAGCACCACGAAATCATTATGAGGGGAGGGAGAGGATTAATATGTTGTACAGCTTAAGTTTCATGGGCGAAACGCGGGTTAATGTATTTCCCTCCACTGACATGCGGTTTGGAAAAGCACCACGAAATCATTATGAGGGGAGGGAGAGGATTAACATGTTGTACAGCTTAAGTTTCATGGGCGAAACGCGGGTTAATGTATTTCCCTCCACTGACAAGCGGTTTGGAAAAGCACCACGAAATCATTATGAGGGGAGGGAGAGGATTAACATTTTGTACAGCTTAAGTTTCATGGGCGAAACGCGGGTTAATGTATTTCCCTCCACTGACAAGCGGTTTGGAAAAGCACCACGAAATCATTATGAGGGGAGGGAGAGGATTGACATGGTGTACAGCTTCAGTTTCATGGGCGAAACGCGGGTTAATGTATTTCCCTCCACTGACAAGCGGTTTGGAAAAGCACCACGAAATCATTATGAGGGGAGGGAGAGGATTAACATGTTGTACAGCTTAAGTTTCATGGGTGAAACGCGGGTTAATGTATTTCCCTCCACTGACAAGCGGTTTGAAAAAACACCACGAAATCATTGAGGAGAGGGAGAGGATTAACATTTTGTACAGCTTAAGTTTCTTGGGCGAAACGCGGGTTAATGTATTTCCCTTCACTGACAAGCGGTTTGGAAAAGCACCACGAAATCATTATGAGGGGAGGGAGAGGATTAACATGTTGTACAGCTTAAGTTTCTTGGGCGAAACGCGGGTTAATGTATTTCCCTTCACTGACAAGCGGTTTGGAAAAGCACCACGAAATCATTATGAGGGGAGGGAGAGGATTAACATGTTGTACAGCTTAAGTTTCTTGGGCGAAACGCGGGTTAATGTATTTCCCTTCACTGACAAGCGGTTTGGAAAAGCACCACGAAATCATTATGAGGGGAGGGAGAGGATTAACATGTTGTACAGCTTAAGTTTCTTGGGCGAAACGCGGGTTAATGTATTTCCCTTCACTGACAAGCGGTTTGGAAAAGCACCACGAAATCATTATGAGGGGAGGGAGAGGATTAACATGTTGTACAGCTTAAGTTTCTTGGGCGAAACGCGGGTTAATGTATTTCCCTTCACTGACAAGCGGTTTGGAAAAGCACCACGAAATCATTATGAGGGGAGGGAGAGGATTAACATTTTGTACAGCTTAAGTTTCATGGGCGAAACCTTTTCCAATAACAAGTATTATAATTGATTAGTACATCAAAAAACTTTGGTAAGCACAGATTAGCAATCCTTAACTTTGGTAACACAATACTTAACTGTGCAGCTAATGCAAAATCGAATGCACTAATACACAATCGTCAACCACATTTCACGAGCAAACACAACTCATATGCAGATCGTCTTTCAAGCCAACAAGACCCCTTCGACAGCTTATCTGTGGCGTCTATCTGACAGCTGACGCCGCGGAGTCCTATGCTCTAATACGAGCAAGGTTTGCTTGCTTGCGATACTGATCTCAAAAACGGCTCCAACGATTTCCTTCAAATGTTCGATACAACTTATTTCTGGGATAGAAAAAGTTCTAGACAGGCCTCATCCCCAGGAAAATCAAATACTGTAATGTAAAAAAACTAAAATTAAAAGTTAACAAAATTAACATTGGGCTTTATGGAGTTTCAAATTAAAAAAAGAATTGTGACAGCAGTTCATAATCAACCAGGGAACTGTCAAAGTAATACTCATGTTGTTTATGATTATTAACATGTGGTTTCCTGAGAGCAGAGATTAAAAGATTTGAGTGAAGATTACATATAGAGTAGTAAAATAAATCAAAGGGACATTGAGCTATAAATAACAACTGGAGTGACCTTAAAAATGTAAAAGAGAGGCAAATGAGTTATACAAATCTAATAATCAGTAGGGGGAAGTGGTGAAATATGCTCCAAGTCATCTAAACAAACTGACCTTCCCCCGAGCAAAGCTCGGCCCCCCAGGTACTGATATTCAACCTAGATAAGTGTTATACAAGGGGGAGGTGGAGGGGGTGGGAGAAGGGGAGGGGCAGAGTTTTGACAAGATCACCATAGTCTTCTTGAAGCCGTCACCACATGTTCTCGGTTGAATGTCCGCGCGGGATACTTTCACATAAACATATTCTGATCAAAGCTGTCAACTACTTTTACCGCTTTATTTATTGTGCAATCAAAACTACTTATGCAATCAAAATTTGAAACACTTAAAAATATACTTTAAAGATAGTAAAATTTTAGAGCTAGGGATTTTTAGCAAGTCTCAACAGTTAAAATTGACCGTCCAGACAGCGTTGAAATGGCACTGGCAGCGTATGAAGAACACTCCGCTGAAATAAATCACTTTAAATCTCGATTGATTATATTTTGCCTATTTAAAAATTTATAATTTCAGATGAAGCTACAGATGGGTTCACTATATCTCGAAGAGAAATAGCAGTTTCCCATCCAATTGTGTGAGCGTATTTTTAAATACATAAATCAAATAATGAGTATAGGATGAATTAGATGCCTAAACCTACTGTTTCTTTAACAGAACCATTTAATAATACCATGGACCAATGACAACAGAGATATGCAGTCGGGGGGAAGGACCATAAACCAAAAGCCACAACACATATCTGACAAGTGTGATAGAAGATACATATAGGTACAGATCATTATGAGTTATTACCGTGCTATAGGTGATACTTGTGACTCAAACATCCCCTCGGTGACTCATCTTTGCCCTAGACTCTGTAGACCTCTGGCAAAAAAATTAACGTGAAGCTAACAAAACAACCCAAAAATCTATTTATTTCACGAATAAGACGATTTTTGAGTTGAGTTGTGAAAATATTTTGTCTTAAATCATGGTTTGTGTTATTTGAAAGCCCTTAACGTCTAAATGTACCTTATGGGGGTTTGGAAAACATCCACCTTCAGGACTTTGCTCCCTCTAGGCTTTCAAAGTCCCAAGGCTAATCTTATGGAAGAATAGAAATCCATTTAAGTGAACATTTAACAGCTGTCGATACACAAAACACAATTATATAAATAAAACACAATTTCTGAAATGGCATAACCATTTCGTTAATAGAACTGTATATGAGTTGGGAAATCAACTGAATTTGCTCGTTTTAGTTGGTAGCACAAAGTGGTAATACAGTACTAATGACATTATCCAGATGATCGAATTTGAACAGTTCAAATAGTGATGTCATTCCAGAAAATACCATAAAACAGCTGATTTTGCTTCTGTACTGTGTTTTGTTACCTTCAACAGCTGTCAAATGATCAATTTCAATTACTGTTCTTCCATAAGATTTCATCTTTTGAAGGGCTGTGGGGCGTAGATCTGGGAACGAATGTGAACTCTGAGGAAATTCGGCAAATCTACGCATTATCCCTTTAATTTGAGACGCAAGTCTTGTGATCGCCTGAAAATCACTTATATTTTAATTTTTTTTTTTATTATTTGTTATAGCTAGCCATTGAATGTTATTTACTAAATTATAAATGTTGAATTACGCTGCTAATATAACCTAGTACAGTTTACAGCTTTTATTGTGTAAATGTTACACTAGAGAACTTTCCAGCCAACTTTTTTAATTAGGTTACCAAACTCTCTCACTCTCTCAAATCAACAATTATCAGGTGAGTTGAATTGTTGTTTATTCCCATTAAATAGACTGATTTAAATCTGTATTTCTAATTTGAGTGTTGTTATTACTGGGCAATACTGACGGTTGAAAAAAATACTGTGTTATATGATGAATTGTCTGGTCAACCCTTATTATATTTTGTTGAGTAAATAATAAAAAAGCATGACTTAAAATAGGCATTAGATTGTTTTACTTTGTTAAAAAATAAAAAAAACTAAGTACAGTAAAGTTGTTTAAAGGAATAAAGAGCATTTAGAGGAATGAAGGGCTTTAAATCTCTGGTCTTGAACTAATCTGAGATTAAACTATTCTTTTATGAGTAGGTCTAATATATTTGGAAGGCACGATTAGTTTCTAATTTAAAAAATCAACCGAAAACATATCGTCCTAATATGTTCAAAAAATAAATATCCAGTATTGAACCGCTGATCTAGCTAAGAGGACCAGCTAAGAGGAGAGGACTACTGGAGACTGGAGACCTCAATGAGGTACGTAGTTTTAACTATTTGTTTAAATAAACCTAAGGTGCAAATAGATTCTTCAAAGAACAAAATCAGGTTCGGGCAACGACTCTAGGTAAGTCAATTTAGCTAGATAAAAGTTGGCTGGATTACTGGTGTTTTGTATTTGTTAGTTTACTGTATCAGATTAAGTACGAGTATCGCGAGATAAGCGAACAAACGATGAACACTAAGGATAATTGAATTTAAGGTATTTAAGGGGGATACCAATATACTAAAGTGCTATACGAACTTGGAACGTAAGTTATATATTTTGATAACCCTTACCACTATTGCCCCTTATTTTATTTACAAATAAAAAAGTCCTCGAAATTTTAATTTTAAAATACTTACCATTTCTGCTATTTTCAAATTGCAGACGCATCGTGAAATTATGGTTTCCTCGGCTGGAAGCTGGTCTATTCTCATTTTGTCAGCTAATATATTAATACTAGAAATACCAAAAGTACAGTCAAAAGTTCTGTACGGATCAAAATAAATAAAGAAGGTGGGACTTTTTAAGTATTTTGTAAGCTCACCTCAACAGCAATAAACGAGCCCTTAAAGATGTTTGCATATTATAGCTGATTATTTATCATTATTAAGTTCATTCCCAATTTAAAAATTGACTGGTGGTTTTTCGATAAATCTGTTAGTTAGTAAAATTGTTAGAGGAGACAATACATAAAAAAAATCGTCAGGGTATGGTCATGATTGTTATTAAATGATAAATAATACATTCAAGTATAAATTGAAAATCAAGGATAATATGTAAGCCCCTTCTCTATTTAAAAATACATGTACAGAATATACGGGTTTAACATTAACTGTAGAAATATTATGATTTGTTTACATACCTTTTTCGTTTACAATTCAAATTTGAACATGTAACAAACTAATTACATGTTTCGGTTCAACGGAACCATCTTCAGAATGCAGTGATCACCGTTGTCATAAAGTTAAAATAAAACACACACACATACGCGCACACGATTACACGATACGCAAAATTTAACAAAATGATAGGCCTATCACACAAATCGGCCCACTTCTGTCGGTATTATCCGTAGACTGACCAATGAGCGTCGACTCTGCCTTCTATTTATGATGTTGAAGATGTGGTGGGTTTTAAATTTGAGCTTTTCATTTAGGACGAAGCTGGTGTTGATTTCATTTCCACGCACTTGGGCTTTATAAATCTCAAATTCCTCTAAAGTGTTTAGTCTGCTCCATTTCTTACAAATACGGAGAATTTCCAATTTGCCATTTACGTCATGCATACTGGTGTGCGTCAAATAAATGCTGTGCAAACGAAGACTTTTGTTAACTTGCAGGAGGATCCGGACGATGTTCATTATATCTACTGCAATACTCAGAATGTCTTCAACAGCACCATTCCAAGAATCCATCGCATTGGAAATGCTCTGCCTGCTGATGTTGACATCTTCCAAAGAGGAAAGCTTTGGATTTTTCAAAATAGCACGCGTCTTGTATACTGATTGCATTATGTTTTTATTGATTGCTTGTTGCTATTTGGATTGACTGCATGTTTTGATTATTTAAATTGTCTGCATATTTGTATTAATTGTTGTTTTTGCTCTACAAGATTATTCCTCTTGGTGCTTTTATTGATTTTCGTGGTGTCGATATGTCGATATGTATGGTGTCGTGTATGTCGGTATGTATTTGTATTGTTAGTGATTGCTTTATTTATTGATTGCTTTTTGCTATTTGGATGGATTGCACGTTGCTTATCTTAATGTCCGTATGTTTACATAATTTTTTGTTTTATTTTTGTTCTATAATTATTTCTGTTGATGCTCTATATATTGATTTACGTAGTGTTGATATGTTGCAAAAATTTACTTTGTATTTATGTAGTTAGAGATCGCTTTTTGCAAACTGGTTTGATTGCTTGTTGCTTATTTATAATGTTTGTATATTTATTGCAATTGTAATGTATATAATTAAGTGTTAAAATTTGTAATAGTTATTTTTTATTTGTTGTATGCCACTGTACTGACTTGAGTTATTTTGCAAAGCAACGTCTTGTCGAAAATCGCTCCAATAAAAGACATTATTTATATCAGTTTTTGTTTAGCTCCTAAAATATTAATGTTGCTGATATATTGATTTACATATTGTTGATAAATTGCATATTCATTTTTGTATCTATATAGTTAGTGATTAACATAAAATTAAGCATGGGTTCACACTTGGATCAAAGACTAGCTTGGACATTTTTGTTTATTTGTTTTGTGAGCATTTGTTTTAGCTACATATTGTTTTCTATTCTATTTAACAACTGTAAAAACGAATAAATAAATAAATCTAATTTTAAATATCCTACTTGTCTGTCCAGTGTATGTGCTGGGACAGTCAGCGCAAGATAACTTATAAACACCACATTTATCAAGTTTGTCCTATCTTTTCACATTTGTGTTAAGAATGTTTACTGTATGATTAGATGTTTTAAAGGACAAGTTAATCTCCTTTTTTTAATTATTTTCATATCCCTTTCCTGGTTTTTGTAGCTGTTGCTTTTATGCTTTTGTTTGAAAATCAGGTTACCTATCAATCTGCTGTATTATTTAAATACTTGTGTAATATAACAGACAAAGGAATATATAGATTCGTTTCTCTGTGGTAATATCTAACTGTCTTAAAGTTCCATCAAATATAATAATCGTATCATCTAGATGGCGGTGGTACATTAATATCTTACTTTTCAATTTGTTTTTGTCTGAAAATATTCGCTTGTTTTCTGTGTAGTTGAGATAAATATCAGCCAGGATTCCAGATAGTGGAGAGCCCATTGCTAGCCCGTTGTTTTGGGTATAACAATCATTCCGCACGTGAAATAGTTTTGTTTAACACCTCCTCAGTAGTCAGTAATTCTTTTACGGTCTCTGGCAATAATAGGTCCGAATCAGTTATCAATTTATTCTTTATTATATCTAACGGGACGTTAGTACATAAGTTTACAATGTCAAAAGATGCCACTGTAGAATGCATTTTTACATCAATACCTTTAGTTTTGTCGATAAAGTCATAGGTGTTTATCAAACTTGGTTGTTAATAAATTTGAAATGTTCTCTGAGGATTTTTTCCAACTTTTTGGCTATATTAAAGGTTGGTGCTGAGGTATAATCAACCAGTGGTCTTATGGGTACGCCTTCGTTATGAACCTTAGGCAAACCACGGAAAATAGGAGCGGCAGGATTGATCAAATCAAATCAAATCAAATTTATTTCCAAATAAAAACAAATACAAGATTATGTACACAAACAATATTGCGAAAAACAAAATTCTCACATAGGCCCATCGGCCTGTGCGTGAGAACGAGCTCTGACTCAAATTCAGTGCACTTAAAAAATAACAAAAAAACATCGTGCTATTGCTAAAATAAATTGCATTTACTTTTTGATGATTAAATAGGCTACAAACACACATAAAAAATGAAAATAAAACAATATCGACAGTTGTATGTATATTAACCATGCACAAAATTAAGGTTCATTTTGCATTTAATAACAAACACTGATTTTAAATAAATAAAAATAAAAACTACATTTGATATAATACAAAGACAATAGGCAATATCGGGAGTGAAGTAGAAGTACAGTAGAAGTAGACGGTGGTGTAAGCTTTTGTATTCAGTGAGCAGTTGGTGATGTAAAGTTAGTCATTGTAGTACTCAGAACGGATGAGGGACTCAGCATGTTCAGAACCAATCTCCAAAGCCAGTTAAGGACTACACTTTTGTAAACTTTAGTTGTGACCTGCAGGTCCCTAATCACA
The DNA here is from genome assembly GCA_963675035.1 of Allygus modestus. Classification (NCBI taxonomy): domain Eukaryota; kingdom Metazoa; phylum Arthropoda; class Insecta; order Hemiptera; family Cicadellidae; genus Allygus; species Allygus modestus. The sequence goes on from OY776114.1 coordinate 60,579,447, forward strand.
GGAGGAATGTTCCTATGGATGAAGTTTGCAATAAAATATGAGTTGGAGTGACTGACTGATCTAACTGCTCGCAGGTCTATTATCCTGATCATTCTCTAGTATTTGATTTCTTCATCAGTAAAAAATCCTTACTGCTATTTATTAACTTCTTTATTTTCCTTTGGAAAGCATTTGTTGGGTATTTATTTAATTTTAGAATATCATTATTTTGAACATTAACTTGTTCTACATAGTCGTTTTTTAACATAATAACTGTCGTATTTCCATTGTCAGATTTACATAACATTGCATTATTTTCCTTCAACTTATTTTTTATGTTTTTTAAACCACTGTCGTCTCTTTCTTATGTTTGGTTGAAATACTGCTTGATTGTGCACTGTTAATGAATTTCTTATTTCACTAAGAAATGAAGAAACTAATTATTATGATCATTACAACAAAGAAATAAACATAGTAAAAAACAATGCAGTGGCGAACGGTTATCACAGCAGATTGATGGATAACCTAACTTTCAAACAAAATCATAAAACCAATAGAAAGCGATATTAAGTTCGTATGTGTCGAATACAGCCACGTTTTACAAAATGGACTTTCTAAAGAATTGAAAAATAGGGGATTAACTTATCCTTTAAAACATCTAATCGTACAGTAAACATTCTTAACACCAATGTGGAAAGTCAGGACAAACTCGATAAATGTGGTATTTATAAGTTATCTTGCACTGATTGTCCAAGCACATACACAGGAGAGACAGGTCAGAAATTTAAAATTAGATATAATGAACATCGTCCGGATCCTCGTGCAAGTAAACAAAAGTCTTCGTTTGCACAGCATTTATTTGACGCACACCAGCATGACGTAAATGGCGGATTGGAAATCCCCCATATTTGTAAGAAAGGGAGCAGACTAAACACTTTGGAGGAATTTGAGATTTATAAAGCCCAAGTACGTGGAAATGAGATCAACACCAGCTTCGTCCTAAATGAAAAGCTCAAATTCAAAGCCCACCACATCTTCAACACCATAAATAGAAGGCAGAGGTCGACGCTCATGGGTCAGTCTACGGACAATACCGACAGCAGTGAACCTGATGAGATCTTTCAGTCTGCAACCTGCCCGTGACCGCGACGATGCGTCCGACCGTTTGTGTGATAGGCCTATCATTTTGTTAAATGTTGAGTATCATGTAATCGTGTGCGCGTATGTGTGTGTGTTTTATTTTAACTTTATGACAACGGTGATACTGCATTCTAAAGATGGTTCCGTTGAACCGAAACATGTGAATAGTAGACGAAAAAGGTATGTAACAAAATTTTCTTATGAAAAACAGTTCAGGGGCTAAAATGGATACAAATTATAATTAACTGTAGTTCCGTCTATTGTTTAATAATACACGTTGCATTTATAACTCATACACAACCCCCAACCCCAAAATAAACAATGCAAACATTAAAAAAACCATGTTCCATGCAACTAGCCTAGCCAACTAGGCCCATATCAATTGTTCGTTAGCTACTACAGTACTATATATAAATTGTTCGTTAAATTAATAACTTAGCAAAAAGCATTCTAGGAGACTCACGAACTATTAAAATAATTTTTGCAAATGAACTTTGTTGGTCCAAAGTAAATATCATTATTGAAAAATACGTTCTTCAGTTTATTTTTAATTTTTTTTAACATGAACACTTCTTCACAACCAAAGGTGGATTAGGGGCAATAATGGAGTAACTCAAAATTATTTAAACGGTACTTTATCCAAACGGTATGAACTACCCGATAAACGCTACTGGAAAATTCAATTTTCAACGATTTTCCCAAAAACATTTTTGAAACTAACAAACAAAACGTAAAATAATATATAAATCCATTTAATTATCAGAGTAAATGCACGTTATCACTTATAGATTTGGGAATGGGGCCATAAAATGTAATTAGTTCTCGAAACATCGGTTATTACCTATGTCTCGAAAAGCCCAAAGTAAACAAAATATTTAAAAAGAAAATATATACAATTTCAAATTCCGAAGCTCTTTAAATTAGCAATAATCCAACTCGCACACTCTCGTAGCTCGTTAAACTTGTAACTTGACGCAACAAAACCTGAAACCTGGTTCAACGGCCACGCAGTCACAGACACAGACACAGCACGCCCCACGACACGCGACACACGACACGCGTCACAAGCTACACGGCGCTCGGCTACACGCGGACTGGTCGCGGACATTTTCCGGTTGACTTTCTACTCCGTACTACGACTTCCGGCCTGGCCCGGCGCCGCGTAACCACCACGTAACCGCCCGTGGAGGACCGCATTGTCTCGTAACACAACCTGGGAGTCGGTCTACCGCGGGGGGAGTACCATGGGTCAGGGTTCGCGGAGGACTCGGGGTTAGGTGCTATTCACGGAAAAGTTCGCCAAAACAGCAGGAACGTGGTACCAGTACACTATCGCCGCATGATTCGCTCGAATGTTTCGCCGAATGTTCGGAACGAGTCGCAACAACGAATCTCCCACCAAATCAACCGAATGTGCACAACAAACTAACCAAGTTCACACTCGCCCAACACCATGCTCGACCATTCGCTTCCGCTCGTCTCAATTCGTGCAACAAAAAACTAAAACAAACGCACAGGCGAACACGAATCATGGCGAGGCAAATTATCCCGAACATGAACGAGCACACCGAGTACACTATCGCGCTCGCCCATAGTGTGCTGGTAGCATTAACCAGTCCCACACTACTCGCAAATACTCCCGACTGATTGGCGAATTCGCGAATAAAAGTGTGAGAGCTGCACGAACACTGAATACAGAATTTTAATATTTTTGAACGCAGAGAAATGTTTAGCGAATTTTAGAACGACCATGTTTGGGCGTTATTCGCAAGTAGTACGAGACCCGCTCAGGTATAATATAATAGCATTGGCTATACACTGAAGGAGACATCCTATCTATATGGCCCAGCTGTCCCTCTTTTAGTGTTAGTCAGAATTTGAAGTGGAAGTATTTGATTAAATCACCGACAGAGAGGGTGCTGCTGTCAATTACTTATTTTAGTTCTCCACCCCAGAAATCAAGTGATAACTTATGTTTGCTTCCTGACACACCAACTCTGATGGGTAATTGTGTAACTACGTCCTCTTTGAACTCTGGCACAAACAAAAGGACAGATTTTCCAATGGCAATGAGAAGTTCTCGTAATAGGGAATTACCTACTGATTCCGAGACGAAATATGTAAAACTGGTGAAAATCAGGCAGATCAACCATTCGAAGAACATCGCACTTCTTACGAAATAATACCAAAACCTTTAAATCATTTTAGCAACGACCGCTCTGTGTATCATCTTAATTTACACCTTCATTATCTTTTCCCTTAATGGTGGGCGAATCCGCTTCCATTGGCGTAAGATTATCGCAGGACCTAATCTCTCAAATTTGATTTTTTTACTCGTACAAAGTTTTACATTTGTTTATTTTGAATATAAAAATAGCATATAAACTGAAGAGTGAAACACTGCAAAGCAAGTTATACATATGACAGTTATACATTTTCTATAGTTTGAGGATAAAAGTGTTAAAAAATAAACCCAGCTTGTTATCTATATTATCTATATATTATCATATATATATATATATATATATATATATATATATATATATATATATATCATCCATATCTATATATCTATGTGTTTCTATATTCAGCTTGTTATCCATATACCACGCCATAATCAATACAATTAGACTGTGTTTGCTCTGTTATATTGGTTTTTAATAGGTATACAAATTCGTATCAATATATGTCTGTTAAATTTAGGCGGTTTAAGGGGAAGTTAAATTGATTCCCCCACTCCTTCGTCTCAGCTTGATACCCCTCCAGCTAATCGCACTTTGTTTCAAAATTTCAAAACAGTGTTCATGTTTATATTTACTATTTGATTATTTTTGAGTTTAAACATTATTTCAGTGATATTATTCATTGTTGTTTGAAATTAAAACAAAAAAAGTCCAGATACTAGAAAATAGACTAGCTAAAAAAGTTGTATTCATTGTATACAAATACCTAAAAGACCTCGCCAACAACCGGCAAAACGTTTTCCCTGACGCACCAAAAGTTACTGTTACTGTAGAAAACTGGATCAATTATTACGTTACGAGGATAATTATGGAAGTGGAAAGCACGGACGACACTGACAGTGAGGGTCCAGACGCCACAGAAAGAGTTTAAATCACAAATCTATGCTGTTGTGAATAGGCCCACCGGTAAAAAATAGAACTACCCGTGTTCTGCTGTTAACGTCTTAAATAGAGTGCTATTATTTTTATTTTATCGTTTTACTAAAGGTTTACATTATATATAGAACATACTGTAGTATTTAATCCAAATAATAAAGGTCCGCTTCTCTTTTACATTTTGTTTTGATTTATTCGTTATCAAAGCGTATACATTATGAACATTAAAGCATATCTTAAAAGCATTCGTGCAAAACACGAATATTCGGATAGTTGGGTAATGGAAATTGAAAAATAACAGTTTATTTTCCCATTTACTTAGCACTGAGTGAAAGCTTTATTTGCTTTGCTTTATTTTTATCTCCAAAAGCTAATATACAATGGTATTCAACGATATTAAAACTTAATAGGCTCATGTACTCGTGTTTTAGCGAATTTCCCCCATAGGGAAGAAGCTATTACCCATGGGTAAGACCCATGGTAGCTTAAGTCTCATGGTAAGACTTAAGCCCGAGACCATGATAACTTTTCATTTTGAGGTCCCCAGATTCCAAAAACACCATTCGTTCAAATATATATATATAATATATATATATATATATATATATATATATATATATATATATGTGTCCGGAAGCACGATAACTCTCGTAAAAAAGGTCCGATCTTAATGAAATTTGGTACAAATGTGTAAAGCACCATTTATTTGAACGACTTCGAAAACCAGACGAATCGCACCATCCAAAGGGGGGTTTTTGGGGGGTTTTGTACCCCAAAAATGGTTTTTTTGGGGTTTCCACATTTAATTTTTATTCAAATCAAACTTTAATTTTTACCATTTAATTCAGCATAAAAAAACAAACAATTTGGTATTTTTATCATTGCTCTACGTCAATTGGTTCCTGAGATATTGAAAGTGCTAAACACAGTACGTTGTCTAATGTTATTCTTATGGAGAGAAAGAAAAATTGTATATCTCGCTTACTTATGAGCATAAACTGACGAAATTTGGTATATGGTTTCATCTGGTTGTGGTTTATTGTTGTTTGCACAACAAAAAAAACAATTTTTTGCCTATGGTTCCCGTAGCTGCAAACCTAGGTACTCGGTTCCCATGTTATTCTTGTGGAAAATAATTAAAATGTTATATATCGCTTATTTATGAATGTATAAGGATGAAACTTGGTATGTGACTTCACTTAGCTGAGTTCTATTGATATTTGCATAAAAAACCATTATTTTGTGTTCCTGGTTGCAGCAAACCTGCGTACTCATCCCCAATGTTATTCTTATGGAGAATAATTAATATTTTAAATATCGAATGTTTGTGAATATATTTCCTATGAATCTTGTTAAGTGGCTTAATGTGTCATGTTATAATTCATTGGAAATTCGCTGAGTTAGCAGGTTTGCTGCGACGGGGGTATTTAGGTTACGTTATGATTGTTTTATAAACAGCTAAGCAGACGATAGTTCACTGATCCTTCGATGAGCTTGTTTGTCTTTCACGTACACTGATTCGATTAAAAAAGAGATCGCACGCAGCACGCTGATATGAGGAAATTGAAAACCGCATTAAAACCTTAAAAAATATAATAAATGGTTTAAAACAACACTGGTAATATTTTTTTGGAAAAGTGAAAATGTTAATTCTGGCTGTCCTGATGCTCCTGGTTATATTTAAATTGACTATTAGGATGGCAATGTTGTACATTATAGGGTTAGCAGGAGGTATATTCAGGATAACAAGTTGGTATTGGGGGTGATAAAACTACATCAAGATATGAAAAACAGCCGTTTCCAGCGTAAAATCCCTACAAGACAACGTACTGTGTTAAGACAATTAACATTTTCTTTAATAACTCGGTACATACTTAAGCTAGAATGATGAGGGAGGGCTTACAATTTTTGCCATATTATGTACAGTAATTTAATATACAATAATGTTACATTAAGGGCTTTTCTGACCCTTTTTGGGCCCAAAAACTCAAATAAAAATCCCCAAAAAGGGGTTAGAGTCGCCCGATTGCTTTTACCTAAGAACTTGACCAACTGTTTACAGAAGGGAATTTTTCTGCCAAATTTTAAGTCAATCGGACAAAAATTGCGACCGCTAGAGTGCGAACACATATATAAATTATATAAATATACATGTATATAAGTACATATGTATACAGAATACATTATATATATGTAAAGTTTTTAGCGACACCCCAAAACATGTTCAGGGGGTCACGTTAGGAACTTCTATGGTGGTCCCGGGATTGAGTTTCACCGTGCGGGTCTTGCTAATAGTTCAGTTTTCCATAGGAAATTCACTAAAAACAGCTGTGATATCATTCAACGGTCTAATCCAGCGGAGGGGAAACCAATGCTTCCCCTCAAACCGCATAAATTTATCAGACAGATTATAGTACAACATTATATTACATCAAAACGTCCAGAAAACTATTTTCCTGGTGCGTCTGACCCAACCACCTACAGTGATGATGAAGTGATTTCTAACTCTGCAATTTAAAATACAACCTCAAGGGCAAGGATATAAAGAAGGGCTGATCCGCCGCGCCGGCACTCTGCTGTATACATTATTCGCACGTCTTGAAACGCTTGCATAATTCAACAGCATTTTATCCTTTGAGAATCCTTCGAATCTATTGTTAAGTGATTTTCCTATGGAAAGTGAACTATTAGCATGACCCGCACAGTGAAACTTAAGCCCGGGACCACCATAGAAGTTTCTAACGTGACCCCCTGAACACGTTTTGGGGGGTCGTTCAAAATTGTATATATATATATGTGTGTGTGTGTGTGTGTGTGTGTGTGTTTGCACTCTAGCGGTCGCATTTTTTGACCGATTTACTTCAAATTTGGTAGGGACGTTTTCTATAATCAGTTGGACAAGTTCGTTGGGCAAATTCCTTTTTTGGGAATTATTCTTTCAAATATCAAGTTTTTGGGCCCAAAAAGGGTCAGAAAAGCCCCGGACATAAAATTAATGCATAAGAAAATATGGGAATTAGTGAGGCGAAACTCTTAAGCCTTCTCTCATCATTCTAGCATAAATATTTACCGAGTTATTAAAGAAAATGTGTATCAACCAAACACAGTACGTTGTCTTATGGGGATTTTACATTAGAGAAGCCATTAGAAGAATTCATGTGTTGGTGTACTTTCATCATCCCAAGCAACCTCACGCCTACTTTCAAGCCTGACTGGATCTTCTCATAACCTCATAATGTGCACAATTGTATTCCCAGCATTGCAGGTAAATGAAACCAGGAGCATCAGGACATCCAAAAAATCAATGTTTTCAGATTTCAATACAAATTTGTATAAATGTATGTTTTTACACTGATTTTGAGTTTTAAAAGTTTATTGTGTGGAAATTCACTTCCCTCACGTCAGCGTGCTGCGTGCGAGCTCGTTTAGTTTTAGGCTGGAAACTAGAAGTTTCCAGCCTAAAACTTCTCTATCACTAATAAGAGGTGATTGTCCTTATATATTGAGGACTTCTTTGTTGTCTATGCGATAAATTATAAAAGTTAAGTGGTCCCACAGAGAAATAATATTTACCACCCAGAATGCGTTGTGACTTGTCTTTGAGATTTTCTATCACCCAATACAATGTTAAAGTTTTGTTGAATATGACAACCCAAAATTAAAGTTTCTATGCATTTTCATTTATTTTTAATTTAATTTCTGTCAGGCAATAAAGTAATAAAGCAAACACAGCGTTTTGTTTAGGAAAGGTTAGACCCACATTTAAATTGTTTAAGTACTTTTCAATTTCGTGTTAATTTGTTGTTTTAATAGATCGTCTTAAACTGCATCAAATAAAATAGGTCAAACTCTCACTGAATGGCAATTATCTGGATATTCTTTGTTTTAAAAAAACATTTATTGGAAATAATACTCAAATATATAATAGAATACTAAAAATGTGCTATTTGAGTACTCAGAAATACGATGGAACATTATTAAAAAACGTCACCAAATTTATTTCGAATGTTTCTGTGAGAAGAGAAATACGAAGATGGCGTAAAATCAGCCAGTCTAATAATCCGTGGTGGAAGCTTGTGTGATTATGAGCGACAAGCACGTGGTTTGGCGCTGCTGCGGCGACAAGCGGAATTGGCCGCGTTTGACCATTGAACGGCGTGAACCAGCCGTGAAACCGACGAAAGCGCCGCGGCGCCAGGTGTAACTGAGACGGCGCGGCGTCGTCACTGCTACGATATAAACGGTAGCGATGACGTAACGTCGTAAAATCGTTACATTTGCATATTTTTAGGCAATTATTAAAGAGTAACTGGGGGCCGAGCTTTGCTCGGGGAAGGTCAGTCAGTTTCTATCGATAGCTCAGAATAATTTTTCACCTCATCCTCCTAACTTAGATAATTTCATAATTTGCCGCTTTTCTAGAGGTTTAAGGTCATTCCAGTCGTTATTACAGCTCAATGTCCCTTTTATTCATTTTGGATATGATGTAGTGGTCTATGTGAAATCTTCATTCGATGGTTTTAGTTACTGCTCTCAGGAAACCACATAATACTTTAGCAATAAGATTAACATTAGCATTACTTTAACAGTCCTCTGACTGATTATAATTAGCTTTTATACTACAAGGCTGGACATTGAGCCCACGGTGTGCGGCACATCCTTCAAACGCTATATAATCCAGACACGTCTCATATTAGGACATAGAAGCACTCCTAATACCACCACTCCCTAATAGTTAATAGGCAATAAACAATAACCACCTAATCTGAAATACCAATCACAACACCATAAAATAAAACTAGATATCGAAATTAAAACTAGGAGCAAAACTGCCCTCACTGTTCATCTCACCTAACAAACATTTCAAGTCGGTAATTTATGTTGAGTACAGGGAAATAAATGGACCTCTGATCACCGTTCAAACATAATTTAAATAACAAATAAGTAAATACCTATGTTTCTAAGGAATAAACTAAATGTTACAAACAAAATAGCTCCATAAAATTAACATTGAAACTTTTATACCCATTGGGAAAAACCCTAAAGAGGGGTTTTTTATCTAAAAGGCACATGTAGATGGTAAGTGTTTTGATTTATAGCAAAATGCACAAAACATATTTATAGACATCGAAAATCTCAGAAAAAAATTAGATATTATAGAATAGATACCCCATAATGCATTCAGTGCTGATTTCAACTTCTATAAATAACCATGCAGTCCGATCCAGACCAGCTGAGATAACCAAATTTCAGTTCGGAAGCCAAGGATATCGAGACAAATTCACTTAATAATGGTTATTTTTACAATAATTACAACCTTATGCAGTCTTGTTTCATCCTATTCTGTACATTTATAAAATAAAGGTGGTGTCTCTCTGTCTGTCTGTCGACTTGCATGTTCCGTTTTAACGAAAAACTACTGAACTAATCGAGCTGAAAATTTGCATAGGTAGATAATTTATCTGGGCTACATTTAGGCCTATTCCCGTCTTGGCAATTCCTTGGGGCTCCGCCGCAGTCGCCCTTAGAGTTACAATGTTATTCTTATGGGCAATACGTTTAATCGATGAGAAACAGATGTAGTTGCAGCAGGAATTTTGATCAGCTGTTCTTTCCTGAAATTTTGAGCGAAGCACGGGTAATCAGCTAGTGAATAATAAAAGTAAGATTAGTGCAGTAACATTACATTCCAGCTAAACATGCGACTAAAGAAAGAGATGGAAAACCCAGCAGTAAAAAACCTTAACTTTTGGCCAATACAAAATAGAGTGGGATGGAAAATATTTAAAGCGACATAGCACAATAAATTGAAAGACTTTTATTTTACAAATATTTAAATCTAAATGTACTACTTATTATCACCGGTGAAAGAGCGAGACCGACAGTGCCGAGTGCACTGGTTATTAGCAAGCGGGTGAAAGTGTCCTTCATTAGAGCAATCACCTGAATGTCCCGGTCAGCCCACGGCAGTATCACCTGGATCAGGAACTTCCGGGGCAGAAACAAGAAGCTTAAGTAATTCCAAATTAAACAACTTTTCGCTTCCTTCCGCCCATGTCGACTTTCCCTTCCCGCCAAAGGGCTGATATCAAAGTTGCATAACGCGATTACGATTTGTTTGCAATTAATATTGAGACAACAATATGCCTTACCAAAGTAAACAAGGTAGGAATAAAGAGTGACTACCAGTTGATCGACATGTTAGTTGGTCGCAGTGACAGTTGGCTAACTTAAAAAATAAATATTAATAATTATAAATTAACTTGGGCCCACAAGTTGATCGACATGTTAGTTGCTCGCAGTGACAGTTGGTCGACTTTTTGAAAATACATTACAAAAATATTAAAAATATTAACAGATTTTTCTGAGGAGACTGCCGGCAAAAATGTTATGTCTTAAATTATTGTTATGTTTTTTAAAGCTCTTAACGTTTAGATGTGTTTTATCGCGGTTCTTTATAGGGTTATTTTATAGGGGTTTTATAATATGTGCCTTGTGGGGTTTTCAAAAACATCCACCTTCAGGGGGCCGAAGGGCCCTGGGCCAAAGCTAATATTATAGAAGCATCTTTATTTGACCACTTAACAGCTATATATGTTTAAACTAACAAAATACAGTATAAGAACAAAACAAGCTTCTTGGAGCTAATTTCTGGAATTACGTCACAAAACTAAACTGACAGGACCGTATACAGTATGAGCTGGGTAATATAGAAAGTCAAAATGTTACTCGAATTCGAACAAAACTTTTAGATTACAACGTACAACTTAATTAAGTCTTCGAGTTTCACTGGCTCTCAAGATAATTAGTTCAAGTTAAACTTGACGTTGGTTTACGTAATAATGCCTTAGATAGAAACAAATGAATGATTATTTAAATACATTAACAAAATTATTTGAAAAATGTACTAAACCGATTCTAACTAACGACAAAACCGCGATTTCGTGACACAGATGTTCTGTCATAAATAACTCTTCCACACACACTTCTTGACCCAATCACTTATTCTGTTTTACCGAATGACCAACTCAGCTGCCTTTACATAAAGTAAAAGATTAAATTCATAAAAACAAATATTTAGGAAGTATATACTGTATTCAAAATAAACTAATATGTTAAATGGTAAACAACAATAAAAAAAAATGGATTTATTTAATTGCAAGGAAGGTTTTGGAAGATGCATTTCAGGCTCTCGGAATGGTTTACATATTCCACATGTTGATCAACTTGTTGGATTATGGATTTGCTGACTTACAAGTTAAAGAGTGTAGTAGTACCCCCTTTCGTGAATGTATTAAACCAGAACCGTCCCTGGCTACACGTAGTGACCCAGATACGATTGATTACTCACAACAGTTGATCATCTCGCTGATAGGAACAGCCAATTACCTGGAACAGAAATATTAATGTAACTCTCGTATAAAAATAAATAACACTGTACGTATTCATTAAACAAGGTGTTCCGTAAGTCTCTGGGCCAAGGAATATAGCATTATTCCTTGGGTCAAGACAAACCCATTTCATCACATGGTTCTCCCATGCCAATAGTTTTCAGATTGTCTGTAAGTTTTTTTTTTCACTTTAAATTTCATATTTTAAAAACTGCGGAACAGAATTCGACCAAACTGTTTAAGGTGATAGGGTATATCAACACAAAGGTATAGTGACAATTCCAAAATTCTCTGGCCTTTTTAAATTTTTAATCTTGAATGGCATGACAACAAGTAATGTTACAAAATATTTGCAAGAATATCCTTTTTTAGGGTATTTTATGACAAAACTAACGATACTTACATAATTGAACTTGAGTTTTAAATAATCGAGCTGTTTTAATTCTTTCTATTCATTCCGTTGTTGTATTGTGGAGAAACCAAAGACGGGCTATGTTCGCACGTGAATACATAAATTGCATTAGCTCGGTTATTTATTACTCGATTTAAATAGCTTAAGTATCGTTAGGTTTGTCATGAAATATTCTAAATGAAGTTATTCTTGTAAATATTTGGTAAAATGGCTGTCTTCAAGACATATAAGACAGAAAATTTAAAATGGTTACAAAAATGGAAAAAATGGTCACAGATAGATAATTACACCATACATTTTGTGTTGATAGACCCTATCAACATTAAACATAGCCAGTTGATTTAAGTTTAGTTAAATTCAGTTACATAGTTTTAAAAATATAGACTTTAAAGTGAGAAGCACATTACAGACAGACAATCAAAAAACTAGGCATTGGTGACCCATAATTAAATCATAAAATCATCTTTTCACCTAATCGCCCTATTCACCTTTCTCCAGAGAGTCACGGCACACACTCTGTATATTGTTTCAACGATATTGAACATACATTAGATGTAGTAAATTGATTAGTTGTGTTGCGAACAACCATTATAGACAATCAACTGCGGACAATCATCATACATGTTTGACATTAGACTACTGTTGCCGTTATCGGTTAAACTATGTAGGCCTAACAACCATTATAGACAATCAACTGCGGACAATCATTACACATGTTTGACATTATACTACTGTTGCCGTTATCGGTTAAACTATGTAGGCCTAACAACCATTATAGACAATCAACTGCGGACAATCATTACACATGTTTGACATTAGACTACTGTTGCCGTTATCGGTTAAACTATGTAGGCCTAACAACCATTATAGACAATCAACTACGAACAATCATTACACATGTTTGACATTATACTACTGTTGCCGTTATCGGTTAAACTATGTAGGCCTAACAACCATTATAGACAATCAACTACGGACAATCATTACACATGTTTGACATTATACTACTGTTGCCGTTATCGGTTAAACTATGTAGGCCTAACAACCATTATAGACAATCAACTGCGGACAATCATTACACATGTTTGACATTAGACTACTGTTGCCGTTATGGGTTAAACTATGTAGGCCTAACAACCATTATAGACAATCAACTGCGGACAATCATTACACATGTTTGACATTAGACTACTGTTACCGTTATCGGTTAAACTATGTAGGCCTAACAACCATTATAGACAATCAACTGCGGACAATCATCATACATGTTTGACATTAGAGTACTGTTGCCGTTATCGGTTAAACTATGTAGGCCTAACAACCATTATAGACAATCAACTGCGGACAATCATTACACATGTTTGACATTAGACTACTGTTGCCGTTATCGGTTAAACTATGTAGGCCTAACAACCATTATAGACAATCAACTACGGATAATCATTACACATGTTTGACATTATACTACTGTTGCCGTTATCGGTTAAACTATGTAGGCCTAACAACCATTATAGACAATCAACTGCGGACAATCATTACACATGTTTGACATTAGACTACTGTTGCCGTTATCGGTTAAACTATGTAGGCCTAACTACCATTATTAGACATCACTACTGGTATGGCTTCAGTCCTGGATACCGGTATATTAGGTCTCGTTATTATGCTAATGTTAGGACTCTACGTACGATGCGTGCGCCCCGAGTTAAATACATCAATTACATTAAATGGATTCAATTAGTTATTAGCGAATTTCCCCTATAGGGAAGAAGCTATTACCGTAGTCGGCATGGTAAGACCTAGGCCCGGGACAGTGATAACTTTTCGTTTTGAGGTCCCCAGACCCCAAAAACACCATTCATTCGAAACTGTATATATATATATGTCTGTGAGCACAATAACTCTCGTAAACATTATCAGATTTTGATGAAATTTGGTATAAACGTGTAAAGCAACATTTATAACTTTAAGTTCGAAAACCAGCCAGATCGCTTTATCCGAAGGGGTATTTTGGGGGGGTTTTATACCCCAAAAATGGGTTTTTTGAATTTTTCACATATAATTTTGGAAATAGTCAAATTTTAGTTTTTCCCATTGGATTCAGCTTAAAAAACACACAATTTGGTATTTTGATAATTTCTCTACGTCAATTGGTTACCGAGATATTGAAAGTGCTAAACACAGTACGTTGTCTAATGTTATTCTTATGGAGGAAAATAAAAATTTTATATCTCGCTTATTTATGAACATATACTGACGAAACTTGGTACAAACCAAGTCACAAACAACCAGACATGTTCCTGTGTACTGTGTTTTATAGTTTTCGTATGGTCAGTGTCGTTGTTTTTCATCTGGTTGTGGACCATTGATATTTGCTCAAAAAAATAATTTTTTGCTAAAGGCTCCCGTAGCAGCAAACCTGCGTACTCAGCCCCATGTTATTCTTATGGATAATAAGTAACGTGTTATCTCTCTTAATTATGAAAATAAATTAATGAAATTTGGTATGTGACCTCACCTAGTTGATATTAGCATAAAACCCCATTTGTTGTGTTCCTTGCTTCAGCAAACCTGCATACTCAGCCACCATGTTATTCTTATGGAGAATAATTAAAATGTCATAAATCGTTTATTTATGAATGTATATTTATGAAACTTGGTATGTAGCTTTATGTGGTATTAAGGTAAATTTATATGCATTGGAAATTCGCTGAGTACGCAGGTTTGCTTCTACGGGGGTATTTAAAAACATGTTTATGTTGTTTTTCTTTCAATAAATAATAGACTCTGCCCTTTAGATATTTTTACAAAAAATAAACTAGATTTAATAAAAAAAGCTAAAACACTAGTATTACTTGCACGGGATTTCATTGCGATGGCCGTTCTATACGTATTTCATGGAGGTGTAACCAATAGTTTATTTTTTTCCTATGCAATTTTAAAACTGTCAATGGAAGAGTAAAGGAAATATTATTATGGTTTTGTTATAAATTTGGAAAGAGACCAAACTCAGGACGAAAACACTTCCATTATTTACACTTCCGTTATAACAGCAAGAGGATTCCAGCAACGCTCTTCGATACCAAGGGAATAAAATCTTGACACCGACGTTTTACAGTAGATTACAGTTTAGATAATGCCCATCCAATTTGATACTGTACACACCGGTAATTGTATTGTAAACGAGTTTGCACGCAGCACGCTGACATGAGGGAAGTGAATTTCCACATAAAAAACTCAAAATGTAAAGAATTATATTTATTCCAAATTTTATCGAAATCTGAAAACACTGATTTTTGGCTGTTCTGATGCTCCTAGTTTCATTTACCTGCAATGCTGGGAATACAATTTTGCGCATTATATGGTAAGGAGAAGGTCCAATCAGGCTTTAAAGTAGGCGTGAGATTGCTGAAGATGATAAAAGTACACCAACAAATGAATAACAGGCTTTTCTAATGTAAAACCCCCATAAGACAACGTACTGTGTTTAGCCGATATACATTTTCTTTAATAACTTGGTAAATACTCGTATGTATGCTAGAATGACCAGAGAGGGCTTAAAAGTTTCGCCTCCCATCTTTTTAAATGCATTAATTTTACATCCGGGCCTTTTCTGACCCTTTTTGGGCCCAAAAACTCGAAATTTGAAAGATTAATACCTAAAAGAGAGGTTTAGAGTTTTCCGATTGTTTTGTCCAACTGATTATAGAAAAGAACGTACATACCAAATCTGAAGTAAATCTAAAAAAATGTGTGCGAACACACACACACACAAACAAACACACACACACACACACATAAAAGTTTGAATGACCCCCAAAACGTGTTCAGGGGGTCACGTTAGGAACTTCTATGGTGGTCCCGGGCTTAAGTTTTACCGTGCGGGTCATGCTAATCGTTCACTTTCCATAGGAAATTCACTAATAATTATTTCCCAATTACTTACGTTAAGACTTTAACCTGTTGAAGATAAAACACTTCAATTTATTCAGTCAAGTAAGAGAGGGCTCCAGCCACGAACCCCCTTCCATCAATATATTCCCATTCCCATTTCCCAGCTATGTTCCTTAAGGATGGACTCCAGTCACGAACCGTTTCGCGTTTCTACCTGTTTCTACTTTAAGACCAATGTAAACTTTCAAATGCACGGATTTTCCGAAACTTGATTTTATAGAGCAAAAATTACCAAGCGATATCAGTGATCAGAATCTATCACAAATAATTCTCCCATTAAAAAATCGTTGAATGTTTTACACTTTTACGGAACGATTTCTAATTAAATGTGATATTGAAATTTATCTAACGGATATTGCTAGGTATTTTTTATCTATTTAAAATTAACAATAAATCAACAATATCGGATAATCCGTTGAGGAGGGACGGGATTTGAAAGTTAACATTGGTCTTATAGGGGAACTAGATAGAAACTCGAAATGTTTCGTGACAGGAGCCCCCTTAACCACATGGAGGTGGCCGCTCGGAGCGCGCGTGGAGGCACATATACAGAGCGCCGCGTGACAATATGCTTCCCTAGATGGGCATGTGAAAGCTGCCAAATGTTGCGCCACGGCCTTCAACCTAAATGCCAACCACCTGCCTGAATGTAACATCCCTTCACCCACGTTACGGTGTTATGGGGGAATGTTATGGGGTTCGCTGGCTCTCAGGCACGTGTAGGTCAGAACGACCTTCTCGTACAAGGTTCATAAACGAATTAACAAGGATTATCTAGAAGACCCTTTCCATTTCCTTCTGATCTCTCCTTGAATGGCTACTCTCCGACTGATATCTAGAACCTGCTGCTCCTCCAACTCGATCAAATGTTCTTCTCACCCGTCAATACCATGATGTACATAGTGCGTTGTCATTCCTACAGTCAATATATGGCTACCGATTTTACACAAATAACCTTAGTTCTTTATCGAGGCCCAGTTGCCCAATTTCAAAGAAACATTTCTGGTACTTTGCCTTTGTGTCTCGCACAGAGAGCAAATACAAAATTGATCGTGATGTATTCTGAGTCGAACGATCAACTTGACATGGTCGAACCTTATGAACATTCTTGACTAACGGGAACACAGTATGTTGAAATCGATCAGTAACTTAAAAACGGATGAATTAACTTATAGACCTTCGAGATTGACGGAGCGAAATTAAAATGGATTTTGATCATTATTTTGTTCGAGTAAAAATAAAACAGCAACGAAAAACATTTATATGCAAAGCGACCGGGTTTTGCCTCAACAACACCATCGAATTCGGTTCCATGGATATCCCGGGAATTTCAAAACATAAAAGTTTCGTTATTCAGGTCAAGGGGATCGCACCAAAACCAAAACAATGTTGCGCCACTGAATCACCAGATTACGTGGCGAACTGTTCCAGAACCGGGGACTTTAGTTGGCAAGGGTCCCGAGCAAGTTGCTGTTGAAGGAAGTGACAGTCGCGCGGCCTTGCGAGGGCCTACTGAATTGTTTGCTGTGTGAAGGGATAATCTAATGAAACGATCACGATTATACCAATAATCAAATGATCATTCGGCTGATTTTAATCTAATGACTTTTTCATTAAGTATCCTTAATGCCTACTATATGTTATTTTGATATGTTAATTTTAAAGTTGGTATTTAAACAGTATTGCACATTTAAATTTGATTCCCATTTCCCTGATATTTACAACTTCTTATTGCATTACATATTAATAGCCCTTATGTCAGTGGAATAAGGGAGTGAACCAGGTAAAATGTCTGTTTGGCTTAGAAGCTTACATCATTTTTAATAAGTTTTTACGTTCCGATTTTTTTAGGACGTTTAAGGTTATCTAACGTTTCTTATCAAAACATTTTTATAAGTTTAATTTTACCTTTCTTTCTTATATTTGAATTGTATGGAGCAATTTTAAAATTGTATTTGTTACATTTTTATGCTCTGTTAACTTACATGTTAACAATAGTCACAAAAGTTCATTTGATCTTTATTTTCCTGGATTTTTACAGTTAGATTTTATACCGATTATTTTAAGACAATAATCGATTATTTTTTAAATATTTTTTTTAAATTCGATTATCCCATCACTAGTTAGATGCGCATCGCCGCGCCTGCCTGTGAACTGTTTAACTACCAGCCAGGAATATGATGTTCAGTATTTCAAACTCGAAAACATTTTTTGCATAATCTAAATTGGTATGATGATGTTATTTAAGAAATGACTGCGGACAATTGCCATCACTTAGAGAAAAATAATATACGACGTTACCGGATATG
Organism: Allygus modestus; assembly: GCA_963675035.1. Taxonomy (NCBI): domain Eukaryota; kingdom Metazoa; phylum Arthropoda; class Insecta; order Hemiptera; family Cicadellidae; genus Allygus; species Allygus modestus. The sequence continues at coordinate 60,597,751 of OY776114.1, forward strand.
GCGTTTGATCACAAAACGTCGTGTAACTTTAAGACAGTTATTTATTCTAAGGCAAAACAGTGCTCTTGTATAGTTTGGCGTTTTATGGAACCACTGTCTTAAATGTGTTCAAAATATTACGTTTTGGTCAAAACAAGCCGTCAGTGACTCCAAAAATCTCGGATTTAATGGGCACCCCACTCATTGCATGCTAGATATTAAAAACGCAGTGGCATTGAAAATGTGGGACATTCTTGCCTTATTAGGCGAACTGAAATCTCAAAAAACAAAATCGTAACTTTTTATTCAATCAATTCATCAATATCTGTAATCATAATGAAACCGTTCCAATTTATCTCCTGTCAAATTACACGAAACCTGAGGAAATTTGTTTTGTAAAACGACCAAAAAGAGGTTTATAAAAAGTATAGATACTGCAACTTTAAATTAATTTAACCAAATAAATACATATCAATACAGTCATAAAATAATATGAATGCGGTCATCCTATGAGTTAGCTTGTGATAGATCTATTTTTATTAAATATGGTTCCGGAAAAACAAAAAAAAGACTTGTAGAAATGTCATAAAATATTTTGTACGTTAGTTGTAAAACTTCATGACTCAAAACGCTCTCTGGAAATGGCAAAATCACAACTCTCAGTAGTTGTAAGAATATACTCAGATCGGGTTGCTTTTGTAATAAGATTTTCCAGTACTGTAATGTTAAATGGATAACTAACTGTCTTATACACTCAAAAGCAAGAAAACAAACAGAACAAATTAATCGCACGGTTATACCAATTTGTATTTAGGAAAGCTTTTAGGTTAACTGTTTACATTAAATTTTAAAACTAATAAACTAAAGTGAATCTCTCCCTCAGTGACCCGATTTCCGAGCGAGGTAAAAACAGAAGTGCGGCGGCAACCCGACATACAATATTCATGGCCCGGCGCTCCGCATAGCAAGCTTATTGCAACTGTTCCATCATCATCGTAACCTCACCGAAATATCTGTCGTGTATTTTAAAGTGAAATTAATTATTCTCAATATTTTATTTTTGTATAAAAAAGTTTGAAAACGACTTAATATATTTTTAATTAAATGGTTAGATTAAAACGTTGCACACATATAACTTGGAAGCTAAACAAACTATTTTCTAGTCCTTTAATAATTCTCTGATGGAGACACTTTTGAACACTAAGTATTTTCCTGATCTGTTCACGCTAATTCTACCATTTTAAGCCCAAGAAACCCGGTACAGTCCTTCCATAATTTCCCGCCCATCATTATGATTGGGCAGTCATTATCCTCCAGGTTATTACTATCGCGCTCACTGCGGACGGCGTACAGTTACTTTCCCACATGTCTCACATTTATTAAACGAACACCACCTCCCTCGCCACCGGTTAATTAGTCTACATCCCTCTACGATCAAACAATACAAGTTCTCACGTCGCTTCGAAGAGCCAGCAGTGAAAACATACTACCGATAGTCATATTTTAAAAAAGCTATCGATAATATCGACAGTTTCAATCGTTTTACAGGTGGGCAATTTAATAATTATTAAAGTTGTTCCCAAGCAAATTTTCAATGTGATTTATAAAAAACGTTTCATTGAGGGACCATTTTAAGTAAACCAACTGTCTGCTGCACTTTGTACTGAGCTTTTTCTTCTCCGACTTAGGCCTGCCAATCCCTTCTCATTTAATATAGAAAACTAGTTCACAGAGTTAGAAATGCAAAACTTTGCAGGCAAAGAGGTAAATAAATTGAAAAAACCTGTATCAATAAGTTTACCGTAGGCAGTAAAGGGGTTTAAAACACATGATCTATGACAATATAATTTATTTTCGTAGAGAATTATCAAACATCAGGATGTTTTGATAACAACTTAGGATATAAATATTAATAGCATACCCTCAATTTTGAAATTTAACATTTCAAAATTACTATTTCTAAAAATGTGCACCTAATACTTTCTAAACTATCGATAGTAAAACAATATCAACCTACTATCTACGGTTTTAAAATATCGATAGTGCTATCGACAGTAAGTTTTCACTAGAGCCAGCTGGTTAGGGAGTGGCTACGTCAAATGTTCCCTCCATAACGCGAATATCTCCAATATCAAGGTAATTGCCGCCGCTCGCACGCAGCGGACCCGTAGCGGGAAAGTACTGTGAAAGTCGATCGACTTTGATCCAAATTAAACCGATTATTAACTCGTTCTCGAGTAGACAAGTAAATAATTAAATTCGCCCAAGTGGATTTTACGCGGTGGCGCCTCCAAAAAAGGCGTGTCCTATTTCGCCAACGTTTCCTCGTGGAAAAATCTACAAACGCGCGTTGGCCGTTGTGGGTCGCCTTGTTTCCGAAATCGCGAGAACCTACACAGGAGCTAGGATTTGGTAACATGAGTGATGTTGTGGACCATTCGTAGGTCGGAGGTATCGGGGTCAGGCCATCAGGCCATCAGGCGTCCAGCCAGGGCTGCGTGACGGTGGCTCTCGTGGCCTTGTTAGGCCATTGATGACTTGCCTTCACGCACTTGCAAAGTGATATTTGACTGTTACGAGGGACACCAGTCACGAGACTTGTCATTTCTACCTGCTTCCCCCATAAGACCGATGTTACCTTTCAAGTCCAGTAGTTATTTGTGAATATATAGTTTTTAAATTTGTAGGAATGTAAATGGTGATTATTTAGCGATTTCAGTAAAAATATAATTTAATTTTTACTAGGTCTATTATCAATAAATTACAAATAAATTGGAAATTTTACTCCTGAAATCGCTTCCTTGTCTTTTCCTCTTTAAAACAAGCCATAGATCAATAATATCCGACCACCCGTTGAGGCAGGAAATTTAAAGATACCATTGCTCTTATGGGTTTATAAATCTACTTGCCAACTTATGAACAATGTCAAAACGGAATAGTAAACAATATACAGAGAACAACAATGACGTAAAAGCACAAAAATGCTCTTATTTATGTAACTTAGAACGAATAATATCACCATAACGATTATATCTGAACTAAAATATCAGTTTAACAATCCTCCTGAAGAAAAAAATATACTCATCCGACATGGATTGAGTCTCAAAAACGTTTACTTAACCGGATACTTACAGTTGGAATCGTTTCATCAAAATTAAATTTTAATTGACAAGATGAAATCACTTTCCTGATCTGAAAACAATTTTCGCCGTGCACTTTTCAATGGCCCACAAACTCTGGGGCAGTAAATTACGGCAAGCGTTGTGAATCACGACATTAACCTGGTCATTACCTCAGTGCCATTCCATTAGGTTGGTATTACCAACATAATGGAGCCCTTGCCGCGCAATAATGGCTCATAAACATGACCTAAGCTCAGCTTACGGCGCGAGTCGACAGGTAGTGCCTCTGTAGTGGATCTATTGTACCGCATCCAAATAGAGCGCGAGCGGGTATTATTCTCGTTTAAGTTTAATTTGGCAAGTTTAACGTGTTAATCACTAATGAGTGATTATTCTTCATGACAGCCTGATTAAAATTTTACAAAACTGCATGTAAGCATAAAACACAAATTCTGCTTGCCTTGAGATGCAGGGCAACATAATTAGAACGCCTTTTCAAAATTGATAAGTGCAAACAAAATTAGCAAATTTATTACCTGTATTTACGAAATTAAAGATACTATTATAGGTATACGTTTAAAACTCAACCTTCATAAGATATAAATTCAAAACTTAAATGAGTTATAAGAAATGATGACTATAGATATTTGGGTGGAATCGGAGAGTTAAAATTAAAACCTCAAATACGCTTAAATGTTTGACCAATCCGACAGATAAACTTTAAAAAGTAAAATCGACTAGTAAACAAACATCCCAGTGTAACAAGGAGTACCCACCGATAAGTTCCACACGGAAATAGAACGCCCCAGATAGATAAGTACCGAAACACGGAACTAGACCACTGATAGATAAGTATCGGAGTATTACAAATATGGACGAGGTCCTTATAAATATGCAAATGCGATAATCGCAGGCTTCCCGATGACGCAAGGCTCGCGGCCGCAGCATGTAGCAGGTCAGTATCGGCAGTGTGGGCGCCGTGTGGGGTGGTATAGGCAAGTTCAAGGCGCGGCCTCCCACAGGCCACACGCCTCACGCCTATCACGGCCGTCCTAGCCCAACCTGGGCCGAGGTAGGGGCACCAGGCTACAAATATTGAGCTACTATTTTAGCAATATTTGTTGTTGAAACTGAACCTCTACCATAAAAGTGTGTATAGCTGAGCAATGACTATTTCTGTACTGGATCTACTATCTCTGCGCGGGTACACCATTTTTTTCACCGTGTATAAAATTGTCTGCGTCATGTACAGCATCTATGCACCGGGTATTGCTTGTTGGCCGATTATGGTTTTAATCTTTGTCAAAAAATATATATTTCCTGCGCCAGGTATAGCATTTGTGATCTCGACCTGAAAATGGCGAACTGCAACGTCTCCGAAATGTCGGCAGTAACTGTTTCGACAACAAGGTCAACCAAGAAAAATTAACGGTATTTTTGAAACTCATAATAGCGACGGATTTTCATTTATTTATTTATTTGGACTTTACCTATCGCTTCTAGTGTTTAAAACTACACTACGTTTCGGGAGGTGAAGAAACTCCTCCCGTTATCAAGTGAACCCTACTTAAATCTAAATATCAATATATTTTTTGTATATGTATTTGTTATTTTTGTGTTAGTGTAAATTAAAATGTAAAAGAAAAAGACTAAGAAAATCCAAAAAAATTTAGGTTAGTTAGGTGTAAAAGAACTTGATATTTAGATGTAGGTAGGGTTCACTTGATAACGGGAGGAGCGTCCTTACCTCCCGAAACGTAGTGTAGTTTTAAACACTAGAAGCGGTAGGTAAAGTCCAAATAAATAAAAAGAAAAAAATAAGATTACATTTTATTTCTGTGTTCTTTAATTTTCTTGGACAATTTGACTTAGCAGACAAGTTGTTTTTAAACCATATATACTCTCATATTGTTTAACTGGGTCCGGTCGCCCAGTTTTGTTTATGCTTTAACCATTCCCTAGATATGGTATTATTTGTTGTAAAGTATCTTCATCCTACATGGGGAGAAGACCTGTAAAACACTCAAATACGTGTTTCAATTTTAGTGCAATGTAATTTAAACAAACCTATACACAATTTTGGATTTAATATCTTGTGCCTTATTATGCCACATCGGCAACGATCATTTTGACAATATAAAATGCAAACATCTATCTATATTGTTAACACACATTATTCACTTAAACGCGCGTTAGGTGTGCAGATGTGCAAACTGGTGTTCAATTTAGGCCTCAGGGCTCTGCTTCAGGCACGGGACTTCTAAGTCCTCATGTTATTCATATATGGAGGAGAGTTTTATTTGGTTTATATCACATGTGTTTTTTCTTAATTCAATTAAATAAAATAAAGAGCTGTTATAATGATTATATCTAACTACAGACTGTCATTGTTTTGTTTACTATTTAACTATTTACTGTACTATTTTCGCTTCTCAAAACGGGATGCGCAAGCTGAGCTTAGGAAATTCTAGTTTTTATTAAAAGCTACAGATCAGTACGAGTGTATTTCGCACAGATCAGTAAAATTAAATTAAACAAATAATAAAACAGCTAACAACATACTACACTAAAAATACTAACAACTTTTTTTATTTTAAGTTTAGTAATAAAGAAGAAGTGTTTCCGATTCTTAAACGATCAGTAAAAGCTCTAAACAGAGCGTGTAAATTGCCCTTTCACTTGTGCAATGCTAATAAACGCCAACAAGTAACTCCATCGTCTCGGAAAAGTAACATTTGAAACTTTCTGGTTTATGAACATTTCCACCAACTAAACTATCGGTTTCCGAAGAAAACCCTGTTACGACACCTGGTCAATGTTCCATCTCATGGTCTGTGGTAGTCTGTTACTGTTATGTAACAGAGGACGAATTGGTTTTAACTTTCCCCCTTCCCATACTTGGTCCCTTTCTCAGGCCCAGAGTTGAATGTTTCCTTGATTAATCGCTTATTGCAATAAAACTAGTACTACAGAAATTAAATTATTCGCAGAAAAAATTGGAGAAACGAAACTCCGTTTAATGAGGACTTACACGATAAACAGTTTACGCTGCTTAAATTACCTTTCTATCCGATAGCCGTTGGAAAGTTACTTAGATTCAATTAACCCACACATAAACAATCGAGACCAATTAAAGAAAGTTTGCCAATAACGAGGGATGATAGTCATGTATAGAATGACATTTGCAAAAGCCCGAAGCGAGCGGTGCCATTTACTGCACAAAGCCCTGGCTGCGGCTGCCATTAGAATATCGCCATTATTTGATATTCCATTAACCCCTTCCCCCCGTGCAGTAAAGGTCATCGACGTGCATCAGCTTTCTCCTCTCTCGCACCCTCCGCGGTCTCTGGCTTGGGAGAGGATCGGAGCGGTCTGATTCGGTTTATTTCGTCAGTAGCTGGCTAATGGACTGTTATATAACATTATGGGATACCTCGAGCAGTCTTGTTGCCGATAAAGCTGGTATACAGCCATAATCGCTAATTCATGGTCCAGTAAATATGCCTAATTTTTTGGTAAGGTCGACTGCGACTCAATACTAACTAGCTAGCCTATTCAGAATTGTAAAAGGTACACTTAATAAACGGAAAACTACAGTATGCAGGTATCCGTACGATTTGCGACCACGTGTAAATCGGATATTAAACAAATTTGGGTGGTACAACCTACCTTGCAACCCTACGTGGTGACAATTTAAAACCACGTTACAACCCTGAGGAATAATAAAAACGTGCATACAATCAGTGCGAAATATGCTAACGTCTAAAATATAAATATAATAAATAGACTTTTGTTTTTAATCCGTGTCCCCGTCCGCGTGTGTTTGTGACACGTGCAATTGTTTAAACTTTGACAACGACTACGTGTTTTACAACTATACTTAGACGTGTAGATTTGAAAATGGGACAGCAGTCCCGAAACTAGTCATCCACTAGTGATTTAGGATTGACGACGGATAAGGTACGTTAACCTAGTACTTCAAGTCGATTTTCAATTCAGGAGGCAGACTATGAACAAATAATAAATAGCCTTTTTTTCAATTATGTGATTCGTCATATTGAAATAACACTGCACATCCGACGTAAAAATTAAAATATAGACACTTCTCACACTTTAGAAAGAGACAAATTATTGACAAGTTGCTGATGCCATTCGACCATGAGAAAACTAACCGTAAACTAGATAAACAAGTTCGCAATAAACAATTCAAAGACAAAAAACGTGCTCATACGTGATGTTCGTGTGATGGTGTTTATACTAATCAAAAATAATATTCGTTATAATTACTTTAATTTGTAAAGGGGTTAAACAGCACTTTAAAAACATTCGAGTGAGAAAATACATAGAAAATGTACGTGTCACAGTAATATCAAGAAAACATACATGGTCAACGGCAATATTTGTTGTCGGTTTCAAATGTATAGTAAAACTGAATAGCCTGAATCAATTCGGGATAAATAATACAGATTTATTGAATTAAGTGTATTCTCTCCCAAACCTAGTTAGTCTGACAATCGGCTAGTTGGGATTAGATTTATGGTACCCACAGCAACAGGTTTACCAGTTGTAGCCAACGAGGTATATATCTATAGAGGTCTTGTCTGGGGGAAAAAAACTGTGCCAACATGCTCTCCCCCATTTTGACCCTCTATACGGGACCGCGTCTAGGTGTCACCCCGTCAACCTGTCACCCCGACAAACCATCACCTTTTAAAACAGGTTTTGAGGTGACGAGTTGACGCGCATCGTCCCCGACAACCAGTCACCATTTGAAGGAGGTGACAGGTTGTCGGGGTGACACCTTGACGCGAGCGTGCGAGGTGACGGGTTGTCGTGTACGGAGGCGTCTAATCGTCACCTCCAAAGAGAGGAGGTGACACCTTGTCGGGGTTACACCTTGACGCGAGCGTGAGAGGTGGCGGTTTGACGTCGATGCAACCGACAACTTGACACCACAGCAAATCGCCACCCCGATAGGCTCCTCCCTTTGAACTAAAATTACATATTTGCACACATAATCAATTCGTTTAACACTGCAATAGAGACAGCTTCTTAGACTTTATACTTGGTATGGTCCAACAAAACCGCTGATGATTTTTGTGGTGAATGGTTCTATCAGTGGTTTTAAACTATTTCAACTTTCTTAATAGAGGCGGCATAACAAATTTATAATGCGTGAATTCTACTAAACGTATTTTTCAGCTCGCTTCAATGCTGTTTGTCATGTTTATAATAATTCTAAGGTAGGTAAAAAACTTTCGCAATACCGCAGAAGTAGTCATTATAGAAATGATTTTGCAATTTCGTCAAAACATCATCGAAAAATTTGAACACAATCCCCTTAGTAGTTAAAAACAAGTTTCACTGGGGGGGTGACCATAATGAAAATGTGTTTCATGTGCAAGCTGCAGTTGGTTTATACGCTTAAGGCAAGACAGTTTTCAAAGCGTACTCACGCGTACTCATTTGTGTCTATATCATTGCATTTTTTTCGTTACTATATGGGAACTGACGAAATGTTGAGTTTGTCATTATGTATTGCTAGATTCAAAGTGATGTGATTGATTATCGTGAGAATTTGACCAATCCCGCAAATCACACTTCGCATAGAATTTACATATTATTTATTTTCTATGCCGCCTTCATGAGAAAAGTTGAATAGTTGAAACCACTGATATGAAAAAATGGTAGTATCTAAAGAACCGTCCACCGCAAAAATCATCTCTCTAGCCAGTGAAATAGCTGTGCTGTCACAAAACAAAATGTGAGCGCTATTTTTGGACCACCCGTTATACGATTAGGCCTACTAGCAGTTTCCCGTGGCTACGCACACGCTCAAACTGAGGTTATAAACCAGTTTCTTGTTGTTGCCTTTAAGACGAAACCCCAAAGAATAAATTATAAGGTAAAACTGCAACATATATGCTTTATTACAGTTATTACTTATTTGGTTTTATCAGTTGGTATGTTAAAAAATTAAGACGCTATTATGAAGGTTTATTAAGATGGCTTATAAGGACTATGAAACGACTACCTATCATGAAGACGTTACACATAATTTTTTGGAGTTGAGATTTCTGAAACAAAGTTACGAAAATTCTTCATTTAAAGTAATAGAATTTTTAAATTTAATAGTCGAATGAAGCCAATCTAAAATTTTATTTGTAGCCACAAAAGATACAATTCCTAGCATATCATAAATTTATTTGAAAACATACTTGATCTTTGCACGGGTTACAGAGAATATATGAATCCTGATGTGTCAGCTTTTTCAGCCTTTTACTTGCGAAACCTACTCTTTGTGTCATCTTCTTTGTTTACGTTTTAAAAGTCAACAAAAATTGAAATGGAAAATTTTAAAGTGATTACTTTTAATATATTTCGATTTTAAACTTTATTCATAGTATCATAAGGCACTTCTATGAGAAAAAATATGAGTGACTTTGAAATTTCATTTAGGTTTGATGAGAAATAAAGTAGCTAGGCTTTCTGAACATCGAGGTGGAAGATTCGATCAAAATTTACGAAACTTGTAATTTTGTTCGCTACTTAAAACGTTTATTTCTCGATTATTATACCATTCTAAAACAAACTGTCGTATACTTTGGTGTTTTTTAACGTGTTAAAACGGAATTAGATCAAAATAGGGCTTTAAATTTCTTTTTTGGTGGGTCGAAAAATCGCCTCATTTTCCTTTGTGTTAATTCCTTCGTCGTTTCCTTCGTCGTTCGCTCGTCGTCTGACGGTGGACTTGGCGACGAGACACGACCGTGCCTCTAAATTAATGTAGTTTTAAATACGGTAGAAGATTAAACATGAATAATTTATAATTTTTACTTTCTCCCCCTATACATATATATATATGGAGAAAGTATTGTTTTCGTAAAAATTTTCGAATTTGAGTTGTTAGTGGAAATATTTGTTTTGGTGCTCCCTGAACCCAAAAAAGTGGTTTTTACGTGATGTCTGTCTGTGTGTGTGTGTGTGTGTGTCCGTGTGTGTGTGTGTGTCTGTGTGGATGTGTACAGAGCTAGAGCCCTAACCTATGGGCCGATTTTTATGAAATTTGGTATGTAGGTACTAATCCACGATATCTCCAGGCGTTTTTTCATTTTTTTGAATTTTTGATTTTTAAGGGTAATTATCCCCCAAAAACCGCCAAAAAACATGAAAAATCCAAATTTTTCAAAAACGGCTCTAACGATTTTGATTAAACTTGACTGGTTTGTAGGACTTTAAGTTTCCAACAAAATGACACCACCCGCATTTCTGGAAAAATTCGGGTTCAGAAATTACAGGACTTAAAACATCCAAAATTCAGTTTTTTGGATTTTTCATAAAAAATCATAAATGTTAAAAAAGATTACTATTTACCATTAAAAAGAGCTAAAAAACTAAATAAATTAGTATTTTAAATTACTATTCTACGATTGCTAGTTGCGGAGAAAATTGAAATTTTCATTTAGCGGTAAACGCAGTACGTTGTCCAATGTTATTCTTATGGGGAATACAAAAATAACTATTTCTCTCTTATTTACTGATCAATTTCATTTGATATGCAGGTCAAGTTAGCATTGACCAACAGAGGATGTTCGAAATGTGTTGCTATTTAACCCTGGGGGGGCAAGGGGGCATTTCCCCTCTCTAAACCACTGTGTGTAGCAACGGACTCTATAGTGCCTCCCAAAAAGGGATTTGGGTGGATATTTCTGAAAACAACTATTTTAGACAATTGTCTGTACATTTATCTATACTTCATATTCTATATTTAGTAAATAACAAATATTGTTGTTATTAAAGTTTGGCTAAAAGGGAGAAAGTATGTGTCAGTTTCCTGATACCGTTTATTAAAAGTTTATTATTTGTTTTAAGCATGGTAGCGCTGATAAGCCAAGTGGAGGAAGCCTATTTTTGCGTTATAAGAAGACGGAAACAGATGGAGCGGGGTGGCAGGTTGTCGGGGTGACACCTTGACGCGAGCGTGCGAGGTGACGGTTTGTCGTGAACGGCGACGACAGATCGTCACCTGGGAGTAGAGAAGGTGACGGGTTGTCGGGGTGACACCTTGACGCAAGCGTGCGAGGTGACAGGTTGTCGTCTCTGCACACGACAAACAATCACCTCTATAAAAGAGGTGACAACTTGACGGGGTGACACCTTGACGGCATCGGTATATTTTTACGAGGTGACAGGTTGTCGCCTGTGGCCAAAATGCCGAGGTGACGGGTTGTCGGGGTGACACCTAGACGGCTTCCCCTCTATACCCTCCGGTCTCCATGGCAACAAATATGTTAACCAATCAAAAGCTCCCTTCACAAGTTATGTTAGTCTTTCTTTGTCTTTGATCAAATATTTTGTTTACAAAAATGTCCTCCAGTGAGGCTTCACTTTTAGCGAATTTCCCCTATAGGGAAGAAGCTATTACCGTAGGTCTCATGGTAAGACTTAAGCCCCAGACCATGATAACTTTTTGTTTTGAAGTCCCCAGGTAACAAAAACACTATTCGTTCAAATTTATATATATGTATCTATATATATATGTCCGTTACCGCGATAACTTTTGAAAGAAACACCCGATTTTGATGAAATTTGGTACAAATGTGGAGAGTAGCATTTATGACTTTAAGTTCGAAAACCAGATCGATCGCACTATGGGAAGGGGGTTTTATGGGGGTTTAAGATTTTCCAAAAATCGGTTTTTTGCAAATTCGACCCCAAAATGTTAAAAACACTCAATTTTGGTTATAGCCATTTTATAGAGCTTAAAAAAACAAATAATTTAGTATTCTGAATCATTAACCTAGGTTAAGTGGTTGCGGAGAAAATCCAAAAATACCCCCGTCGCAGCAAACCTGCGTACTCAGCGAATTTCCTATGCATGAATATATTTCTTACTATCACATAAAGCCACTTACTAAGTTTCATAAAAATACTTAAATAAATAACTGATATATAGCATTTTATTTATTCTCCATAAGAATAACATTAGGACTGAGAACGCAGGTTTGCTGCAACAAGGACGATAAAAATATGTTTTTTTTGCAATTATCAATATAACTCAACCAGGTGAAGCTACATACCAAGTTTTAATGATTTATGTTCATAATTAAGGGAGATATAAAGCTTTACGTATTCTGCATAAGAATAACATAAGGGATGAGTATGCAGGTTTGCTGCTAAGAAGATAATCAACAAAAAATCAATTTTGTGTGCAAATATCAATATACCAGTACTAGGTGAAGCCACATACCAAGTTTCATTAATATACATTCATAAAAAAACGAGATATCAAATTTTATTTATTCTCCATAAGGATAACATTGGACAACGTACTGTGTTTAGCACTTTGAATATCTCGGCAACGGTTGGACGTAGAATCATAATTTAAACACTAAAATGATTTTTTTGTAGAGCTAAACTGATTGGTAAAAGCAAATGTGAAGTTTACATTGAAATGAACTGAGGAAAAGCCAAAAACCTTTTTCCCATAAGATTAACATGGGAGATTTTATGAGCAGGTTTTTTTGGATTTTCTCCGCAACCACTTAACCTAGGTTAATAATTCAAAATACCATATTATTTGTTTTTTAAGCTCTATAACATGGTCAAAACCAAAATTAAGTGTTTTAAAAATTTTAGGGTGAAAAATGCAAAAAACTGATTTTTGGAAAATTTAAAACCCCCATAAACCCCCCTTCCCGTGGTCCGATATTTCTGGTTTTCGAACTTAAAGTCATGAATGTCACTTTACACATTTGAGCCAAATTTCATCGAAATCGGACGTTTTTTACTCAAGTTATCGCATTCACGGACACATATATATATATATACATATATATAAATTTGAACGAATAGTGTTTTTGGCATCTGGGGACCTCAAAACAAAAATTTATCATGGTCTCGGGCTTAAGTCTTACCATGAGACCTACGGTAATAGCTTCTTCCCCATAGGGGAAATTCGCTAAAACGTGTCCCATGTTAATCTTATGGGAAAAAGGTTTTTAGATTTTTCTCAGATAATTTTACTAAAAACTTCACATTTCTGTTTATTAATGTATTTAGCTCAACAAAATAAACATTTTGGAGTTTTAATCGTTGTTCTACGGCCAACCGTTGCAGAGATATTCAAAGTGCTAAACACAGTACGTTGTCCAATGTTATCCTTATGGAGAATAAATAAAACTCTATATCTCGATTATTTTTGAATGTATATTGATGAAACATGGTATGTGGCTTCAACTAGTTGTGGTATATTGATATTAGCACAAAAAACAAGTTTTTTGTTGATAGTCCCCGTAGCAGCAAACCTGCATACTCGGCCCCCATGTTATTCATATGGAGAATAAGTAAAGTTGTATATCTCCCTTAATTATGAACCTAAAAAATAAAACTTGGTATATAGCTTCACCTGGTTCAGTTATATTGATAATTGCAAAAAAAATATTACTTATCTTTCTCGTTGCAGCAAACCTGCGTCCTCAACCCTAATGTTATTCTTATGGAGAATAAATAAAATGCTATATATCACTTATTTATGGATGCATTTTTGTGAAACTTGGTAAGTAGCTCTATGTAGTAGTGAGTCACATATATATGCATTGGAAATTCGCTGAGTACGCAGGTTTGCTGCGACGGGGGTATTTTAACGCGAGACGAGAGCTTTATATTTATTCTACCTCGTTGGTTGTAGGTTGTAGCCCTGCCAAAAGCCAGCTGTACCAAGTAGGTGTTGATGGGTCGGCAAGGGTCACTTGTTCATTCAAGTGACGCGGCTCGTTAGTCCGGGTGATTCACGGTGTTTGACGTGGAAGCGCCACACCCGCCAGCGCCGGCGTCACGACGCGCTGAGCTCCGTGGGATGTAAATATCACACTTTAACAATCAACTGTTACCCTACGATAAGCGATACTATTTTCTTGACTACGATCAAATGAAAACCCTTTTCCAGACAAATTCACACGTTGGAAATGTGGAAAATGCCTCAATCAACGAGACGAAGACGGCAAAGTTAAGACTAGCTAGTCCTCTCACTTTTAACATCTAGCAAAAAATCTAATTATAAAATTATTAAGTAATCAAAAAATATTACACGGCTTAACTGAATTTTAAATTAAACATTCAAGTATCACATGCACACAAGTCACCCGATAACCCGTCACACCAGTGCCACAGCCGATCACTCGTGCCCACCCCGCAATAGTAAGACTTTGACTTCCGCTCGTACGTTCGTTTCGTGAGGTTCCAGTGAGCGGGAAAGTCCCTGGCCCACTGTGGCTGCTTTAGGGCGCTTGGGCCCCCTCTTCAGCCTGAGAATTCCAAAGTATACTTGCATACATAATAAAAGAGTACCTGGGGGCTGAGCTTTGCTCGGGGAAGGCCAGTCAGTTTGTTTAGATGACTTGGAGTAATATTTATCCACTTCCCCCTACTGATAATCAGATTTGTATAACTCATTTGCCTCTTTTATACATTTTTAAGTTCACTCCAGTTGTTTTTTATAGCTCAATGTCCCTTTGATTTATTTTACTACTCTGTATATGTAATCTTCACTCAAATCTTTTAATCTCTGCTCTCAGGAAACCACATGTTAATAATCATATTCAACATGAGTATTACTTTGACAGTTCCCTGGTTTATGAACAGCTGTTACAATTCTTTTGTTTTTATTTGAAACTCCATAAGCCCATTGTTAATTGTTTTAACTTTTCATTTTAGTTTTTTTTTACATTATTTGATTTTTCTTTGGGATGAGGTCTGTCTAGAACTTACTTTTATCCCATAAATTAGTCATTTCCAACATCTGAAGTAAATTGTTGGTGCCGTTTTTGAGATCAGAGTAACAAGCAAGCAAGTAAGCAAGCCAACTTTACTCATACGATAGGAAATGATAAACCAAACGGGACGGACTTTCAAATTAAACAAATTAAATTCAAATTAAATGTTGAGTTTGTAGCTGCGTAAGGTTTCAAAAGGTTCGATGGCTACGATAAGACAAGCGAGGAGTGGCGCGCGGCTAAAACATTGTACACGAGTTCTTCAAATCACCGACCCTTGTTAGTTATGGCAGCTGAGTTTGTAGCTGCGTAAGGTTTCAAAAGGTTCGATGGCTACGATAAGACAAGCGAGGAGTGGCGCGCGGCTAAAACATTGTACACGAGTTCTTCAAATCACCGACCCTTGTTAGTTATGGCAGCTGAGTTTGTAGCTGCGTAAGGTTTCAAAAGGTTCGATGGCTACGATAAGACAAGCGAGGAGTGGCGCGCGGCTAAAACATTGTACACGAGTTCTTCAAATCACCGACCCTTGTTAGTTATGGCAGCTGAGTTTGTAGCTGCGTAAGGTTTCAAAAGGTTCGATGGCTACGATAAGACAAGCGAGGAGTGGCGCGCGGCTAAAACATTGTACACGAGTTCTTCAAATCACCGACCCTTGTTAGTTATGGCAGCTGAGTTTGTAGCTGCGTAAGGTTTCAAAAGGTTCGATGGCTACGATAAGACAAGCGAGGAGTGGCGCGCGGCTAAAACATTGTACACGAGTTCTTCAAATCACCGACCCTTGTTAGTTATGGCAGCTGAGTTTGTAGCTGCGTAAGGTTTCAAAAGGTTCGATGGCTACGATAAGACAAGCGACGAGTGGCGCGCGGCTAAAACATTGTACACGAGTTCTTCAAATCACCGACCCTTGTTAGTTATGGCAGCTGAGTTTGTAGCTGCGTAAGGTTTCAAAAGGTTCGATGGCTACGATAAGACAAGCGAGGAGTGGCGCGCGGCTAAAACATTGTACACGAGTTCTTCAAATCACCGACCCTTGTTAGTTATGGCAGCTGAGTTTGTAGCTGCGTAAGGTTTCAAAAGGTTCGATGGCTACGATAAGACAAGCGAGGAGTGGCGCGCGGCTAAAACATTGTACACGAGTTCTTCAAATCACCGACCCTTGTTAGTTATGGCAGCTGATTGATTAGTATTTGCGGTTATAAAGTCACACGTTTCCATACATTTTCCTTACAGAGAAGTTTTAGATTCAGTTAATTTTAAACTGTAATAGTTTGGAAGTAGAACTTAGAACAACATCCATAAACATCGAACCGTATTTCAATGAGAAACAAGAATTGGGAAACATTAAAAGTCCTTCGTGAAAATTACAAATAAAACACATTGAAAGAAGACAAAACTACATATACAAGTCCGTATACAAGTTAAACTGATCAAATTGATCCATTCACACTTATTACTGTAAAACCAACCATATGACTCTGTAGCAAGCACCGCCACAAAAATTACATATTTTGTTGAAGGAGAACGTCGAAATCAAAACTGACGATAACACGTGTGATTTCAACATAGTTGGATCACCATTAATCATCTCAGGACATAATACACCACCCTAGAACTATAACTATATAGTTCTATGCATACCACTTCATCACAATATAAGACGCCGACGCAAGGCGAATATGAATGATTTATAAGTGTAGATTGGGTGAGATACCTCGTGCAGCCTTGTTACTGACTAAGCCCACATAGACAATGGAGTTATTACAAGGTAAAGAGCTTCCAACCAACGTAAGCGGGACGTGTACTACTGACCTTTACCTCCGTCAGCAGCGGCACGCCTTGAGGTCATCGGATAGCTATACCTCCGCCACACAGCGTACCTCGGTCCGCGACTGCTGCGTAAAGAGCTTCCAACCAGCGTAAGCGGGACGTGTACTACTGACGTTTACCTCCGTCGGCAGCGGCACGCCTTGAGGTCATCGGATAGCTATACCTCCGCCACACAGCGTACCTCTGTCCGCGACTGCTGCTTTCTAGCACTAGAATGTTGTAAAACACAACATTTCCTACAACTATCGCATAGTTTTACTTATGAACGTGAGAGCCCACAAGACGCAACCCCAACTCCCGATCTTTCCGAGTAAATCCAAATAGAATGGTTATCCCATCCTATCCTATAATATGAGGAAGGTTTGTTTGTTTGCTTGCTTGCAACTCTGATCTCAAAAACGGCTCCAACGATCCCCTTCAAATGTCGGAAATAACTAATTTCTGGCATAAAAATAAGTTCTAGACATGTCTCATCCTCAGGAAAAATCGAATAATGTAGGAAAAACGAATATGAAAAGTGAAAAACTCGGCTTATGGAGTTTAACATTAAAACAAAATAATCATAACAGCTACTTATAATCAGTGAACTGTCAAAATAATAGTTATGTCGTTTATGTACTAACATGTGTTTTCCTGAGAGCAGTCGCTAAAACCATTGAATGACAATTTAATATAGAGAGGTCATGCATCTCATATCCAAAATTAATCAAAGGGACGCTGAGCTATAAATAACAACTGGAGTAACCTTAGACATGCAAAAAGGAGGCAAATGAGCTATGAAAATGTGCTCATCAGTAGGGGGGGGGGGGGTATAGTAAAATATTACTCCGTCATCTAAACAAACAGACTGACCTTCCAAGAGAAAAGATCGGCCCTTCAGGTGCTTCCAATAAAATAATCTACCATCTATCTAACTCGTGTCCTTAACGCCACGCTTGATGTTATTCAGAGTGCCAATTAAGTAATCATGTTTTACCATAGCAGATGATTGTTTTACCCCACAGATTTGTTTACACAGCGTAAAAAACTGTTGAAAGTTACATGAATGTAAGTGATCGAATCGAATTCGCCCGTCCTATAGATAAAATAAGTGAAGACATTTGCTTTATTCGTAGCGGGTTACTTTAATCTTTGACTTAATATGGTTTACATTACTTTACGTGGGCGAAGCTTCAGCCGTACAATTTTATACAGTAGTAGTAGGCTTATGTTATCGACGTTTGTCAGGAAACGAAGTTAAAGCAAATATTAAAATTTGTCGGCATAGAAATGGCGTATAGCGCGGGAATAATGATTAGTAATATACCGTTATTTAAAACAGTACAAAAGAGATTAGGCAAGATGGTTCTCCTACATATTACGCAAAATACAACAATAGATGAAAATAATACCGATTTATTGAACAATTAAGAACGACCGATCAATCCAACTAAAACTGCATTTGTTAAGGTCATGGGCTTTATTTTCAAAATATACAAGCCAACACAACAATCATCCATTGCAAAAGAAAAGCCATAAACAATAAGTAGTTTTACAACGGCTTGCCTTCAAACCAATCCGATAAACCGAAAGCTTGGTAAATACAATCGCAACAAAGAAAACACTCTGCCAGAAAAGAACAGGCAAGCCACAGATCGGGCAGAGTGTGCGGTTCGGCCGGAGTGGCGCTGGCGGTTCAATAGGGATTTATTGCGGTCGAGTGTCAACAAGCAGCATACGAGAACAGTCTGTGCTAGGGTCTCCACTAGTGGGATTTTAATCCCGTTTCAGGGATATTTTTAACGTCCTGTGGGATAAAACGGGATTGTGGGATATTTTATACGATCTTCACTTTTATGTATCTTCAGCTATGAACAATTTTTGTTCTTTACTAAAATTCATAATATTTTGCCAGTTATAAACACATTTAAATCCAATATATACATCTATGTTGGTTGTCAGCTGACAAATGAATCTAATCTTACTTCTTATAAGCGGATAGGATAACCTCATCCCCTGATGAAGTTATCCTATCCTATACTATACAGTAATATAAGCAAGGTTTGCTTGCTTGCTTGCAACTCTGATCTCAAAAACGGCTTCAAACGATTTTCTTAAAATGGTGGAAATAACTAATTTCTGGGATCAAAATAAGTTCTAGACAAGTCTCGTCCCCAGGAAAAATTTAATTATGTGAAAAAACTAATTCGAAAAGTTCAAAAAATTAACATTGGGCTTATGGAATTTCAAATTAAAACAAAAAATTATAACAGCTGATATTAATCGACCAGTGAACTGTCCAAGCAATACTCATGTAGTTTAAGTATTAACATATGGTTTCCTGAGAGCAGTGACTAAAACCGCTGAATGAAGATTACGGTACATACAGTTTGGTCATGCCATATTCAAAATTAATCAAATGGGCATTGATCTATAATAACAATAACAACTGGAGTGATCTTAAACTTGTAGAAAATAAAACTTGTGAATGAACTAAAATGAACTAAACTGACTGGCCTTCACCGAGCAAACCTCGGTCGCGCAGGTACTCAAGTTTTAACCAACTGAAAAACTGTAACCAAGCGACCAAGCGACAGTGGTTCAAACAAAATGAGTATTAGGATTAATTTTAAGTCAACAATTATGATTCACTGAATGTAAAAAATTACCAATAAATAATAATAATAATAATAATAATCCACAACAATAACAAAATATAAAACAAATCATTTAAGGTCCATACTGAGGTAATATTAGTGAATTTCCTATGGAAAGTGAACTATTAGCATGACCCTAGCACGGTGAAACTTAAGCCCGGGACCACCATAGAAGTTCCTAACGTGACCCCCTAAACACGTTTTGGGGGGTCGTTCAAAATTATATATGTATGCACTCAGCAGTCGCATTTTTTGTCCGATTAACTTCAAATTTGGTAGGGACGTTCCTTTCTATAATCAGTTGGACAAGTTCGTTGGGCAAAACAATCGGAAAACTCGAAACCCTTTTTTGGGGATTAATCTTTAAAATTTCAAGTTTTTGGGCCCAAAAAGGGCCAGAAAAGCCCCGAATGTGAAATTAACGTATGCCAAAAGATAGGAATTAGTGTTGCAAAACTTGTAAGCCCTCTCTCGTCATTCTAGTATAAATAATTACCGAGTTATTAAAGAAAATGTGTATCGACCAAATGCAGTACATTGTCTTATGGGGGTTTTACATTAGCAAAGCCTGTTATTCATTTGTTGGTGCACTTTTACCATCCCCAACAACCTCACGCCTACTTTAAAGCCTGACTGGACCTTCTCCTAACCTTATAATGCGCAAAATTGTATTCCCAGCATTGCAGGTAAATAGAACCAGGAGCATCAGAACAGCCAAAAAAACAATATTTTCAGATTTGAATAACAATTGGAATAAATGTATGTTTTTAACTGATTTTGAGTTTTTTATGTGGAAATTCACTTCCCTCACGTCAGCGTGCTGCGGGCGAACTCGTTTTATTTATTTTTAATTCTCCGTCGTATCGTGTGTTCAAACCAGAGTGATAGGTTTTAAATCGTAACAAAAATTGACGAAAAGTTAAGTTTATATTATCGAACCATTGATATTCAGACAACTACACAGTTTTCTGTGCTGTAACGCTGTAATGCAGCAAAGGCGTGTTGAGTCGCGATTTATTCGCCACACGTCCCGAAGACATCTGGCAAACATCACCCGATCAGCTGATTGGTCCCATCGGACCGGGACGGGACCGGAGTGAAAAACACCAGCTTGCAGATTTCATCGTATCGCGTTATCTCTGCAATCAGCCGGGCGGTAACGTGAAAAGGACTGTAAGCGAAAACGTAATTGAAGAATTACATACGTACGACGGTTTGGATGTTTTTGAATAAACCAAAAACACGTAATTTTGGACAAAAACACAGAATGTGTAGATAAAATAAGTGTCGAATATGAGTTTTAAGGGACAATAATTAAGCATTTTACAAATCAACCAATTAAAAAAAATAGTACTGATATTATTTAAAAAGAGAACCATATATACTATGGTCATGGAGGTAACTGGACTACTTTTTAAAGTAGTTCAAAAGTAGTTCTGTACTACTAAAGCCAAACTTTAGGACTCGAAATTTCAAATTGCAATTGGTTTTAGCGTCATGGTTGCTTCAATTTTATGGTCTAAAGTAGGGTAATTTGGACAGTCCGAGGCCAGGAGGGACAGGAGGGACCCCCCCCCCCCCGAGGTCTCGTCTGTGACACTTTGCGAATTTTTTTTTTTGCGAACTTTTTTGCGAACTTTTTTGCAAACTTTTTTTGCGAATTTTTTTTTTTTGCGAATTTTTTTTTTTTTGCGAATTTTTTTTTTTGCAAATTTTTTTTTTTGCGATTTTTTTTTTTTTGCGAATTTTTTTTTTTGCGAATTTTTGTTGTTGCGAATACTAACCTAACCTAACCTAACCTAACCTAACCTAACCTAACCTAACGTAACGTAACCTAACCTAACCTAAGGTAACCTAACCTAACCTAACCTAACGTAACCTAACCTAACCTAACCTAACCTAACCTAACCTCGGATCAGATTTCTGATTGCAGATTCTTGTTCGTCTAGTCGAGCCGAGTCATTTGAGTACCCACATCGTACACTTTGGATGATGTTTACAAAAAAGGGGCCCGCACCACACTTTTGACCTTTTTTTTTTTTGCATTTTTGGATTCTCCTCGTCAAGCCGAGTATTCTCAGTACCCACATGACATACTTTGGATAATTAATACAAGAGTTGATCAGGGTAACGCTACAACCAACAGAGCTAGCCCATCAGCGCTTGCGGTCAATTGAACTAACAGTGAATGCAAATTTTAAGGAGAATATAATTGCAATGCTTTGAACATATACTGCATATACCTTCAAGTACTCTGCACCGAGGCAGCTGTTCGAACAACCGACGGACGCGTCCAGTCTACTGTCTGGGAATGCGGATGTTGTAATTGGATACCTCGACTGGAGGGTGCAGGTGTTCACACAAAAAACCGACAAGTTGAGACCTGTCTGGGAATGCGGATGTTGTAATTTGATACCTCGACTGGAGGGTGCAGGTGTTCACACAAAAAACCGACAAGTCGAGACCTGTCTGGGAATGCGGATGCTGTAATTTGATACCCCGACGGGAGGGCGACGCGACCCTTCCAGGAACCCATTATGGTCCGCCCGTATCGAATTCCGAGCAATAAATCACCAGTTGTCAAACACCCACAGTATCATTCTTGTTTTAGGCTTCAACAATTCCTGACGTATGGGGGAGCGAAAATCTCCCCCTAACCCATTATGTGTTAGGGGGAGCGAAAATCTCCCCCTAGTAATTAAATCAACAGAACACCAGTTGTCACGGTCTCATTCTTGTTCTAGTCTTCAACAATTCCTGACGTATGGGGGAGCGAAAATCTCCCCCCTAAGCCATTATGTGTTAGGGGGAGCAAAAATCTCCCCCTAAGCGGTGCGCGGGTCGCGACACGCCACAGTCTCTTGATAGACTTCTTCGAAGACGGACGTCTACATTAATTCGATAACAATGTCGTTTATTCATCAGAAATCGTGTGAATGTGTGAAGACTGAACTGGACTTGTTTTCGTTACCGCCTACGCAGACCAGCATCGAGAGTGGTAAATGGGTTCAATACAAACCGATCTCATCGCTGACGGACGATTCGCCAATAGAGTTTTTAATACCCGGTCACGGTGACGAGTACACGGACCTGACACAAACGTTATTACACGTGAAAGCCGCTATTGTGAAACAGGACGACACTAAAGCGGACGGTGGGCAACCTGCTAAAGAGGTGGGCCCGGTGAACAATTGGCTCCACTCGATATTCAGTCAAGTGGATCTCTATCTCAATCATAAACTGGTGTCACCACAAAACAACACGTACGCTTACCGTGCCTACTTGGAAAACCTATTGAACTACGGATGTAGTGCGAAGAATTCGCACCTGACTAGCGAGCTGTTTTTTGAAGATTCGGCCGGACTAATGGACGATTGTGACGAATTGAACGAGGGATTGAAAAAGCGTCGCGATCACACGAAAGAAAGCGATGTTTGCGATATGGTCGGTCGATTGCACATCGATCTGTGCAATCAGAACAAATTCATGTTGAACGGTGTCGAGATGCGATTGCAACTTAACAGATCCAGAAACTCGTTTTGTATAATGTCCAAAACGCTAACTACCTACAAGGTGACAATTAAAGAGATTAGTCTTTTCGTACGTCGATGTAAGATCAATCCGAGCGTATTGTTGGCGCACAGCAAAACTCTCGAGACCGGCACGGCCAAGTATCCGATCACGCGTGTAGAAGTGAAATCCTTCACACTACCCTCCGGCATAATGAGTAAAGCTTTAGACAGCGCATTTCTCGGTCAGTTACCGAAACGTGTGATAATTGGACTGGTCAGTAATCTTGCGTTCAACGGAGATTTCAAGAAGAATCCCTACAACTTTCAACACTACGATATGAATTATCTCGCATTGTACGTGGACGGTGAACAAGTACCGGCCAAACCGTTACAGCCCGTTTACACATTGAACAGTGAGACATATATACTCTCTTATTACACATTGGTCACTGGCACCGGAATCCAGTTCTCCGACGCAGGTAATGAGATCAAGAGAGGTGACTATCCGTACGGTAATTGTCTTATGGCGTTCGACTTGACACCGGACATGTCCGCGGCTGAGTCGAGTCACTGGAATCTCCTGCGCAACGGTAATCTACGTATCGAAATCGGATTCTCCAAAGCGTTGTCCGAGACCGTCAACTGTATAGTGTACGCCGAACTGGACAACGTCATCGAGATCGATCGTCACCGTAACGTAACAGTTGACTTCAGCGGGTGAATAAAAGCGAACGCCAAACAGAAATATTGTCTGACAGCGAGTGCATACAGTTTACTTCAAGGGTGAGCAGACGCACCACCAGTCAGTAGTACGGTTGAAGTCGCACGGTAAGGACGTTAACATGGACGCTTACGCTTCTGCGGACGACTATATCAAATCGTTTATTCAGGAGATTGAGGTTATGAACAATAATGCTAGTGAACAGACATTGACATCACCTCAGTCGTCATTTGTAAAACCGACCACTGCCTGCAAGAGACGAAGGAGGCCAACTCCCATCGAAGTGGAAACCAAGAAACCAGGATGGGTGCCAAAACCAACAGATGATTCTCCCATAGTGTCATGGATGGACGATGGGAATACTTTCGCAGTTCAAAACCCAGGAAACAAAGGACAAATTTTATTGAAAATGGAAATGTACGATGGTACAGATATGGTGTTCATGTGCGGTTTATTTTTGGACAAAGATGGTGAAATGCACCAAAGTGTTAAACAAGTAGTTGATAAAGTGGAAAACATGTGGATCTATAAATCAACAGGAGTACCGAAAATTACAGGCTTAACTCAAACTGTTACACAACGCAGTGCAGTTTCGCAGCCACCGCCTAAGAAGCGAGCTGTGAGGAAGAAACAACGAGTGGCGTCGGCATTCAACTAGAGCATCCGCATTCCCAGACAGGTCTCGACGCGTCGGTTTTTTGTGTGAACACCTGCGCCCGACCCTTCGGACCACCCACGTAGAAGAAAATGGCGGCGAGGGTTTATAAGGCGGAGCCCCGCCCGATTGAGCATCATTCGCCACCAGACCACCACCTCACATAGACCTACTCCAACTACTACTAGAGATGTCAAACAGCAGCAGCACTTTCAAGCTAGAGTTTCCGGGCGTGAACGGCACTGCAACAACCGCGGACCTGAGAGCTACCCTCAACAACTGCAAGTCTGACTCTCCGCTCTACACCAGGATAGCCGATCTCCGAGAGGAATGCGGCTATCTCATCACTGCGATGGAGCGAGCCACTACACCCTTTGGCGAGACAATCATCGTGATCCTGGAGGGGCAGGTCGGGGACGACTTCTTTCTGCGAGTCTACCTGCCTAGGCGCTTCAACGAGGTCCTGAGCAACACCGACATCGAGCGCTACAACAGCGGGTTTGGAGAACGCCTTCGCTTGGTGAAGCGCAGCCCTAGGGGTTCCAATAGCAGATTCACACCGTTGGAGTTTATGTAAAGCAAGACTTGAAGATTTTGTTAATACCTTTGTAAATTAGTTTTCGTAGTCAATACTTATAGTCACGTTCAGAACATAACCACTGTGTTATTTATTTCACTTAACCCCAAAAATGTCCTTTGGTAGTAAGTTTAAGAGTGCGAGTATGGTAACTGTGAGGTGTTTAGTAGCTCAGTAGTAATCATGGGCTTGATGTGGAAACATCCGTTCTCAGCCATTGTGGCGGGACCTTCGGGTTGTGGCAAGTCACAGTTTGTGTCAAAGTTTATAAAACACATTACAGAAATGTGTGACACACCATTTACCAGTATAAACTGGCATTATGGTAGTGGTGGTGGTGATGGTGGTGGTGGTGACTCGAAAAATGTCACCATTAACCACGTAGAAGGTCTACCAAACTTGGAGGATTTTTCTGGTAACGAGCCGATACTTGTGATTATAGACGATATGATGCGTGAGGCCGACAACCGTGTCGTGGATCTTTTCACAAAAGGTTGCCATCATCGCAACATTAGTGTGTTTTTCATTACACAAAATTTGTTTCATCGAGGACGTGGGCAGAGGGACATCTCACTGAATGCGCATTACATTGTGTGTTTTAAGAATCCTAGAGATAGAGTTCAGATTAGGTACTTGGCCAGACAAATATATCCAGACAGCCCGAAATTCATCGAGGAGGCGTACGCTGACGCTACGAGGAATCCACACGGCTACCTACTGATAGACTTGAAACAATCAACAGACGAGAATATGCGAATACGAAGTTGCATATTTCCAGACGATTCTACCAACTATGTGTACTTGCCAAAGAAAAGGTAATTTCGCCATCAGTAGTAATCATGTCGTGCTTGCGGAAGGACGCAGCTCTGCTTACGGCTTTCATACACGCAACACCCAAGGAGCGGAAGGCACTGTTAAAGGTGTGTGACAAGAGCCGCATTCGCTCAGTGTGTGAGTGCGCATACAACGTGTTGCGAGGTAACGTTCCTCTGGCGAAGAAGAGTAAAAGTCAGCTAAGCAAACACAAGGCGACGCTACGTCGATTGGTGAAACGCGGCGAAGGCTGGTCAAAGAAACGAAAGTATCTCATACAAAAAGGCGGTGGAATCTTTATACCATTACTTTTGAGCGCAGTACTACAAGCAGCACTGAGTAGATAAAAATGACTGGCATCAACAATCAGTTCTATTTGACACTGCCCAGCAACAATTCGATGCAGTATTATCCGAAAAACACAGTTGCAAATTATATAACACATTTGCCGAGAGCTATTCAACTGGACGCTGGCGACTGGGAAATTGCACTTGTGGAAGCGCACTATCCAATGACATTTCTATCTGTCGGTAATGACGAAACAATTGACATTTGCATACAACCGCAAGAGGAAGCAAAAGTGAACATAGAAGCGTTGGCGCGGGTTATGGACAGCACTGCCGATGTAACGCCGGTAGTGTCTGCTACTCCAAAACAAAACCACAGAATTAAATTGAAGACTGGTGATTACGCAAATATTCAAGAATTGTGTGATCATATCAATTCACAAGAACTAGCGATTACTTTTGGTGTAAAGTTCACCGTTGAAAACTCATACAACAAATTCATTGAAGTATCGATGGGAACTGATGTTGGAAAAATTACATTAAGTCCGACGTTAGCGCTTCAATTGGGGTTCGATCCGAATGAATTGACGCTGGAAGGTGATGCAGTTAACAAAAGCATCCGTTCGCCCAACATTCGTCTTGGCTTACCGTCACACATGTACGTGTATTGTGATTTAGTCGAGCCGCAGATGGTCGGCGATACAGTCGCACCGTTATTGAAAATTGTCAATATATCCACGTCTACTTATGTATACGGATTGCATAAATCAACATCATTCATCGATCCGCACTATGTGCCTGTTATGAATAGATCTTTTGACAGTGTGGAAATTGACTTAAGAGATAACATTGGTAATCATTTGCCATTCCACTTTGGAACGTCGTGCGTGAAGTTACACTTTAGAAAAGTAGCTAGCCATTAGTGCAAATATGGAACATGCGAAGAAGATGGTAGTTGTGCCGCAAGAGTTGATTGATCGACTGCAATCAAATGCTACGGATAACAGACCGACTAATCTATCCAGTGAAAACAGCCTCGACGCGGAGATGCAACAAATATTGAATAACAAACGTATGGACGATAGTGAAAAGTGGAAATTGTACAAACAAGCGTTACATCGCTTCTTGCATATTGCAGAGAATAGACGCCAACCGATTAGCATACCAATCGTGGAGACGGGTGGGATTGAACATAGTCAACGATCGCACCCCGCTGCGGAAGGTGGTCCAGTGGAAGAGATTGTGGAAACGTTTTCCAAAACTTACAGATCTGATGCCCGCAATCTTTTACGTTTCATGAAACGTGACGGCAGCTTAATCAGTTGGGACAGTGGCTATTCGGTGTACATCAACGGTGTAAAAATCCCAGACTCAAATCTAGTGGATATCTTAAATTGCATAGTAAAGGTGCGTATGCGTGATTACATACCGCCAGGATGGCGGGAAGTGCTCAACGCATTGAAAGCGATGAACGTGCCAAAGGACTATATGAATAATCTAAGAGCACTAAAGGAAATAAATGCCGAATATCGATCATCATTCACAGGAGGAGAAGGATCAGACGATGACGTGGAAGACACATCAACTGAATCAATACTGAGAACACCGCTAGTAAATCGGCTTCGATCGGCAAGAGGAAAACGTGTAACATCTACACCGACAGGGCAGTTTGATCTTCTAACTAGAAACAAGCCGTCGTCAAATTTGGACAAGTGGGAAACGTACACAGGATAGGTTTTCAGTATTATGGAGCGTTTGTATTACAATCCCATCGAACCTTCGTCGTATGGCGGTGTAGCTCCTTTAACGCGAGCTGCAAAACCAGTTTCAAAACGCAAAGTGATTGAATGGTTACAAACACAGGACACTTACACATTGCACAAACCGGCACGCAAGCGTTTCCCGCGCAATCCTTACATAGTGTATGGTCCATTTGAATTGTGGCAAGCGGACTTGAACGATATGCGTGGTCTTAGTAAACACAACGACGGCGTCAACTACCTGCTGACTGTAATAGACGTGTTTAGCAAACACCTGTATGTGCGAACGTTGAGGCGGAAAGAAGGGGCTGAAGTGGCCAACGCTTTCGAGGAGATATTTGCCGAAGCGACCGACACACCTCGCTGTTTACAAACTGACAAAGGTACTGAATTCACCGGTGCCAAGACGAAAAGGTTATTCAAACAATACGGAATCATCTATGTCACTACACAAAACCCAGATGTTAAAGCGGCCGTAGTGGAACGCGTGAATCGCACTTTGAAAACACGCATGTGGCGATATTTGACTTACAAAAACACATATCGTTACGTAGATGCGTTGGACAAACTGGTTAGTGCATACAACAACAGCGCTCACAAGAGTCTAGGCAACAGAATACGACCAGTCGATGTGACTGTTGACAATAAGCGAATATTGCATCAGGTATGGCGTCGCATGTTCGGTAAGATACCGCGTCGTGTTAAGGCAAAACTGACAGTTGGCACCACAGTGCGCATATCTAAGGAGAAGGGTACATTCGCAAAAGGTTACGAGACTAATTGGAGTAAAGAAGTGTTTGTGGTGCGTCGTGTAAACACATTGATGCCTCTGCCAATGTACACTTTGTCGGATCTCAACGGTGAACAAGTGACTGGTCAGTTTTACGAATACGAATTACAAAAAGTGACAATATACAACGACCATCTGTTCAAGATTGCTGAAATACTAGACGCTAAGGGTCGTGGTCGCAGTAAGCGTTATTTCGTCAAGTGGGCAGGTTACGGAGACGAGTTCAATTCTTGGGTAGGAGCGCAAGATTTGCAAAATGCCTAATAGCAACCAGTTCTATTTGACATTGCCCAGCAACAGCTCAAAGGATTATTTTCCAAAAAACACAGTGTCCAAGTACACTACACATCTGCCGAGACAAATTCGATTAGAAGGCGATGGCGAGTGGGAGATGGCTTTGGTCGAAGCGCATTATCCATGTTCCTTTATGACTGTGGACGAGGAATCGTGTATTTGGCTCGACTATAAACTCGTTCTGCCGAGTATACCCGTCACACTCAGCGTCGAGCACATTATGCTAAAGATGAAACCCGGTTATTACAAGAACATAACCGATTTATTGAAAATGATCAATAAAGCGAAGGATGTAACCCAGTACTTGTACTTTGAGTATGACAAAGAGCAGGACAGAGTCAAGATCACGACAATGGTGGACGGTATAAGCAAAGTGCATTTCACCGAAGCGCTGTCTCTCCAGTTGGGTTTCGATCCGTACGAGAACGTTTTGACAAATGACCTCACAGCGATATGGCCACCAAATCTGACTATGGGACTGCCGACACACTTGTACGTGTATTGTGATCTGATTGAACCGCAGCTGATTGGCGACACTACAGCGCCACTTTTGAAGATTATCAACATTGACAGAGATAACTACACACACGGCGCGCATAAGACTGTGCATTTCATCAGTCCTCATTATGCGCCAGTTATGAAAGGAACATTTGAAACGATCGATATTGACCTAAGGGATCACGCTAGTAAAAAAGCGTCATTCCTCTTTGGGACGTCGTACGTGAAGCTTCATTTCAAAAGAGTAGCTCAGCAATTATGAATACAAACGATCCCTACTTGGCTTACTACCGTCGCCAACAGTTGCAGCAGACCGGCGGCAGTATCGATAGGGTATTTCGCGGTGCGCCCTACCAGCGCGGACATGGAATTGGCAGTTTCCTAGGCGGTATGTTCCGCACCATCACACCGCTACTCAAGTCGGGAGCCTCTGCTGTGGCCAAAGAGGCGTTGAAATCCGGTGTTGGATTCTTGGGCGACATGGCCATGCACCAGCGGGATCCCAAAGAAGCCGCTAGAGATCATTTCAGCCAGTTTACAGACTCGCTAAAACGCAGGGCGGACGGCAAACTTCAACGTGTGCTAAGTGGCGGCGGTGGCTCTCGCGCGAAACACCGTCGCGTAACGCGAAAGAATACCGCGAAACACCGACGCGCTACTCCTGCGCGAAAGACTAACGCGAGACTCTCGCGTAAGAGGAACGCGAAGCGCGCCATGTTCGGCGGCCGTCGTGTCACACCGCAGTCTTTGACGAAACTCCTTCGAGGAAGGTCGTCGTCGTCATCCAAGAAGAAGGGCAAGAGCAGCAGCAAGAAGAGAAGGACAGTTAGAAGGAAGACGAGGAAGACGAGGAAAGCAGTGAGGAGAACTTCCGTACGTGATATATTCAATTAACACACACGCTAGCAATGTCGTTTCTACATCAAAAGTCGTGTGAATGCGTCAAGACGGAATTGGACTTATTCTCCCTACCGCCGACGCAGACCAGTATCGAGAGCGGCAAATGGATTCAGTACAAACCAATCTCCACACTGACTGATGATTCGCCCATCGAGTTTGTTGTGCCCGGCAACGGCGAAGAATACACCGATCTTTCGCAAACAATGTTGGAAGTTACAGCGTCTATTGTCAAGTCGACAGGAGCGGCAATCGCAGATGCCGATGAATCGAACAAAATTGGCCCAGTCAACAATTGGCTGCACACGTTATTCAGTCAAGTCGATATGAGTATGAATCAGAAACTGGTCACACCACAAAACAACACTTATGCATATCGAGCGTATATTGAAACATTGCTGAATTACGGATATGATGCTAGGAAATCACATTTAACATGTGGATTGTGGAACGCGGACGATGCCGGCTATATGGACAATACTCTGGACGATAACGATGGACTAAAGGCGAGACGAAAAATGACAAATAAAAGTCGTGAAATCGATATGCTCGGTCGCCTACATGTGGACATGTGTAATCAGAACAAGTTCCTGTTGAACGGTGTGGAACTGCGTTTTAAACTGATCCGATCAAAAGATTCCTTCTCCATTATGTCGGATGATGGTGACTACAAGGTGCACATTGTTGATGCGAATCTCTGGATACGAAGGTGTAAAGTTAGCCCCACTGTACTGTTGGCGCACAGCAAAACGCTTCAGACCGGCACAGCTAAATACCCAATCACTAGAGTGGAATTGAAAACATTCACACTACCGTTTGGAGTGAGGAGCAAAACTTTGGACAATGTGTTTCTAGGTCAAGTGCCGAAACGAATCATTGTCGGACTGGTCACCAACGCCGCTTATAATGGCGATTTAAAAAAGAATCCATTTAACTTTCAAAATTTCAAAACCAACTACTTCTCGCTGTACGTGGACGGTGAACAAGTGCCGTCCAAACCGCTACAACCACACTACGAAACCGGCAAGGGAAAATACGTGATGGCGTATCACAGTCTGTTTTCAGGCTCCGGCATACACTTTAGCGATGCTGGTAATCTCATAAATAGAGACGATTACGACGATGGATACTGTCTGATGGCATTCGATCTAACACCTGATATGTCAGCAAGTGACACAACTCATTGGAACCTAGTGCGCAACGGCAGTGTGCGTATGGAGATTGCTTTCGACACGGGGCTCACAGAGACTGTCAACTGTCTGGTATACGCAGAGTTTGACAACGTCATAGAAATCGATCGTCATCGCAACGTGTCTGCGGACTTTGGTGGTTAGATCGTCGGCAGCGGCGTCATCGTCCTCCTCCTCCTCAGTCAACAACCAACACTCGCACAAGATGGATCGTTTATGCAGAGTACCGCGTAAAAATTCCGCATCTCCAATTATTGTAGATTTTCAATGTTTCAAGGACAACGCAAATGACTACATTCTAAAGGAAGTGTGCGTCTTGGAATTGGTCAGTGGAACACTGCTAATGCATCATATCGCCAAATCACCATTCAGTCGAGATTTCCTATCACAAGAGAAACTGCGTGAAAGCTATTGGCTCACAAAACACTGTCACGGATTGGAATGGGACCAAGGTGATATCTGGCATCATGTGCTAGAGGAAAAGTTACGTGCATGTATCGCCAAACGACCGATTGTCTACGTCAAAGGTGCTGAGAAAAAAGAGTTTGTACGATACAATTTCATCACGGATCACTGTACTACTAATGTCATGGATATCAACGATATTGGCTGCGGATCACTATCGTCAATCAACAGTCTACTATCAACAAACGCAGTGCGATGTCGCCACCACAGAACAGCTCACACACGATGCGCTCTAGCCAATTGCATCACATTACGCAGTTGGTTACATCTAAGTACAAATATCGCTGACGCTGATGATTACGCTGACGATGGTGAGAGTGATACCAGTTCCTGCTTTTGTTTTGCTACTAGCACTACTACTCCTACTACTGACTGTGGCGTCGACACAGTAGAATGAATACCTTAGAGATTCAAAAGTGTATGGCTAAACTGCCCGTACAGAATGTTGGTGTCTACGCTGCGGATCAATTGCCCCATTATATTTCACCATCTACTGCTATGATTGTGAACACTGATCCACACAATGAAGACGGCACTCACTGGGTCGCTTTCTACCTTAACAAAGGAGGAGGAATAATTGAATTCTTTGACAGCTACGGTCAACCGCCACATCTTCAATTCTACCAAGGATTCCTGAGACGCAACGCTCGTCGCTACCTGTACAACGAACATCGCCTTCAAAGTGACAACACTCTGGTCTGCGGTCAATACTGCCTTGTATTCCTATACTGCCGCACCCACTACGGCATGAAGATGAAGGACTTTGTGCAGCTCTTTGAACACTCTTCTGTCGGCCACAACGATGCACTGATCAGAAGACTCTTTGCACAAATGTATACCAATTGAGTTTTGAAATTTTGCATTTTTCTCAATAAACTAGTTGTGTACTCAGAATAAAAAAAGAAACATTCTTATTATTTCCCATCCTCGCCTCCTTTAGTATTTACTTTTAGCAATTAGTCAGACAGACACATATTGAACGAGCAAAACAGATATTGGATGCAAATTTTGACGTAAAAGATGAATGTAATGCTTTGAACACATACTGCAAAGGGGGGGTGAAAGGGGGGTGTATCGATACACCCCCCTTTCACCCCCCCTTGCGTGTTGGTGAAAGGGGGGTGTATCGATACACCCCCCTTTCACCCCCCTTGCGTGTTGGTGAAAACACTAGGTCTGACCCAATTTTGGACATACCTATCATACAATGATTCTAAAGTAACATTCATATCCTAGCCTCCTTTAGCAATTACACTTTTAGCAAGTAGTCAGACATTTGAATTGGTAGTTTACTTTTGAATCTTAAGACTATGTGAGGGGAGGAAAAAAAAGACAAATGTATATACGAACAATTTGGCTATTTATTTACACACCTTATATATTTTACATCGAGTATGTGCTCCTGAACATTTGTGTTTGGCTAGCAAAACGAGACTCGACACAAACTAACGACTAGAACAAAAAGAACAAAGGAGCACATTTCTAAGTTTTACGAGACTCGATACAAACTAATGACTAGGTTTAGCAAAATAATTTACAAGTCAAGTCAGGGTCTTTGGTAATATGACACAACCACTCAACGCTCCTCATCCTCCGCCTCTTCATCGTCTTGAGGGATGTCTTCGGGCTGAGGTGGCACGTCAACATGTCCCCAAGGCAGTGTGTTTACACCGTCCGGAAGGATGTAGCGTTTGTCATCGTTACAGCTCAAGGATAGCTTGTCGACTTGGACTGTGAAGACGCGGTGGTTTCGGGACTGGAACCTGGTGTTGATGGTTCTCTTCAACACGCCATTGAAGAGGCATTCCCGATAGTCGTCAGAGGTTAGATTGTGTTTTACAACACCTCTAGCGACTCCCTTGGCGCGCTTCACTGTCATGACCTGCAACTCGTCATCTTCGGTCCTCTCCTCGAACTCGACTATATCCATGAAGTATAGTTTCGAGCGAAGACCGAGGTACTCGAGCAGCGGAAGACCGTTCGCTTCATCCTTAAACTTTCCGATGACTTTTGCGTTGACGGGGCTGTAGCATGGATGGTTTCGGGGGTACGCACTGGTGTCAAAATCGTCCAGATGCTCCAACATGTCCTTATAAACATCTTCAGTCTGGACGTCGAACACGAAACTGTCAGTGTCCATGTAGTCAACCTTCAGTCGATCACCGTAGCGGTTCTTCATCTTTCGAAGGAAGTCGTACATGAGCCACTTGCTCAGATCGAGGACACACATTCCGACGTAGAGCGGTTTGTCCAGGACTATATTGACTTTCGACATGTGTACAATGGCGACGTCATCGTTGAAGTAGGTTCGGTCCAGGAAGTTTGACTTGGCTACGTACTTCCTGAACATCTCCGGCGTACACACCAGTTTAGCGTTCATTCGCTTGCGAACATTCTCGATCGTCTTGCCAAAGACCGCATTGTTCATAAGCTTAAAAAAGTCTTGTTCAAACTTGGTCGTGGCCTTCTTCCTCAGTTCGGTGTTCATTAGGATGTAGCTCTCTAACCACCGAGACTGACGGAACGAGATGACGCGATGCACGTTCGCAAGCTCCAGTCCGTTTTCCAGCGCCTGCTGCAGGATTCTGTAATGACAGATGTAGTTCTTCTTGTCATCCAGAGTCGTAACGAGCTTCTTGAATTTCCCTCCTGGCGGACGTTTGGTCTCGCAGCAGTAGGGGAGATCCTTGTGAAGGTCGTGCAGGTGGGCGGGGTAGCGAAGGTCAACTTCCAAGACATAGCCGGTGGGTCCTTCGGGGTCCAACGCTGCAATATCCAGGGACGCGATCTCCTCGCGGCTGAGCCATTGGAAGTGCCCCTGTGGAAGACACTGGGACATGGCCCAACCGTAAAGGTTGTTGGCGTCCAAGTATAGCAGGTGATTCGTTGGCTCTTCAGGTCGTCGATCTTCAGGGCGACATCCATCATGGTTGGCCTTGGCGTTTCTGGTGATCGCCTGGGAAATACCTCCTCTGATGCCTTGCTCGAAGAAGAGGTACATATCAAAGTCCTGTATCGTATCAAGCTCCACTCGACAGGTCCTTAACATGACATCCCAGGCGTATGACGGTAGGGTGTAGTAGTGCGCAGGGTCTAGTTCGTATTCAGCCATCGACGTGTCCCTGAAGCGTTCAAAGACGTCAGTCAACAGCGCAATGTCACAGCGCAGGTACTTCTCAGCGTAGTCCTTGAGGTTCCTACAACCGAAGGTTTCCCACACGTTGCGAGCATGCTCGTAGTCTGCATCCGTTATGTCCTCCAGGGTCAGGTCGTTGTGGAAATCTCGCTGCAGAGGCAGTTCCGTAGTATCTTCCAATACGGCGTTCGACGTTACAAAGTTGTACGGGAACACGCCTTTCCTACGGACTAGATCGAAGAGGTGGTCTTCGGGGAATCTCTTCCTCGTCTCCAAGAGTTGAGCTGGTGGAAGTGCGGCGGCGAGGCTGGCGAGGCTCAAAGCCAGGAACCTGTAGGTGTCGAGGAACCTGACTCTGAATCCTGGCTGTCTTTTTCCACGCCCTTGCATCCCAACCGGTGCCGCTGCTCGGTCGAACAGGAACCGCTTCGTGAAAGCGATGTACCGCTCTTCCGTGTGAGCCAACACCTCAACATCACCAGGGTCGACCGCCAACTCCCGCACTATGAAGTGAGCGTCGTAGTTGGAGAGATTGTGGAAGTAGCAGTTGACTACTCGCTGCTCCCTGTAGCGTAGGTTACATGATCTGTGCGCAGCGCCACGGAACTCGTAGGGCGGCGCGTGGTTGTGATCACGAACCTTTGGGTCTTCGCTTGAAAATGCCGATCCGCAGAGGTAGCAATTCGCTGTCGAGTTGTACTGCATCGTTTCCGCTGGGGTCAGGACAGGGCGCAGATTTCTTGCTTCGTACAGGAAGTTCCACAATCGCTCAACATCAGTTTTCAACATCTCCATAAATGTCTTTGACGCATCATCCCCGAAGTAGACTCGAGGCTCGAACTCCTCAAGTCCGTACGAGTCGATAATCTGGTACGCAAAGGCGTATGGGATGTGGATGTGGGTGGCTACTCCTCCGTGCGGTTCATCCACTTGTTCATCCATCTCCGCGGTCGGCAGTAGAGCACACTCAAAGTCCGCGTAGATGGTGAAACGCTCGCGTCGGGTGAACTCTGGATGGCTGAATTTGATTTCTGTCTTCTTCGGCGTATCCATGCGAATAGGGGCTGAAGCGGAGCAGTATCGCCTATGCTCCTCCAGACGCTGTGCACCCGTCAGACCGAGCTTGTTCGGACGGTTGTCAAAGTGCGCGAAGCACCGCTTACAGATGAATATCCTGCCTATATGTGCTGTAAGCTGGGGACGGATCAGTCGACTAAGGTCTTTGATGTAGGCGTAGTGACTATCACCGTCCGTTGTCACGTACAAAAGGTCACAATGGTCTTCACGCTCCTGCCTACAAATCTTCAAGGGGAAGACGGTGTCCTGATACTTTGGTCGTCCGTCAGGTTTCTGACCCACGCACGTGCGATCAATACCATAGACGTTGATGCTGATGTTGTTTGTCCGCTCAAACGTCTTGATACTTTTCAGAGCAACGGGGAATTGAAGGCCGGTCCAATCGTATCGGGCGATGATGTCGTCGGTGTACGATGCCGGTCTTTTAGGGTGATCTTGAACAAACTTTCCCAGGACCGCATACATAAAACACCGCTCATCGGCGTTCAATACGTTGACAACTGCTTGGGTGTTCTCCAGAGACATAGGCAGTGGGAGCCAAGCTCGACCACCTTCGCCTAGAGGAGTGTATTCGTTAATGCCGACCTCCAAATCACGAACGCGAAGGTATGTCCACCCGGAGCCGATATGATCACACTCAGCCTTCTCTCTGATAAGCTTCGCAAAAGCTGTTGTGATGTACTGGTTCAGGTCCGAGGTCGTCGTCAACGGAGTCATCTTCGTTTTGAAGTTGCGCAGGCAGGTGTTGTTGTGCACATTTTGGAATTCACACTCCAGCTTCAAGTTGACCTTAATGCTGCGGTGTTTCGCCAAGGTGTTCTCAAGCAACTCCGTAAGGCTCACAATCAACAGCGCCATCACTTCTCCGATTGTGACGAGATTCTCCATCGGTCGCTGCAGACGGTAGGTTAGGAGGCGGTTGCGGAAACCCCGTTGAATGAGTGAGAATACGGGGCTTGACTGTCCTACTCCAGTCATCTCAACATCATCGGGTTGTTGGTGTGTGCTCGTTCCAGGTTGTGGCTCCGTGCTGGGTCCTGGCTGGGGTTCGTCCTGTATCATAGCCACTCGGTTCAGGATCAGGTCCTTCATGATCGGGCAAGAGAACCGCTCATGATGGTCCTTGTTGAACCCCGTGTTGAAATCCCGGTCGCAGTATGCGCAAGGGAATCTTCGTTCTTGACCATCGCCGTGAAATTGCATGGTGTGTCGACGCAGGTTGTCTTCCCTCTTGAATTCGACGCCGCATGTGCCGCATATGAACCTGCGGACTCTGCCGTGTACCGAATCCACATGTCGACGCAGGTGTATTTCACGACGGAAGCGGCGACCGCATTCATGGCAGGTGTGGTGGTCAGGACCCGGTCCTTCACCTGAAAATAAAAATAAAAACAGATTAGGATAACTAAAGATACAAATTCCCCTCTCTCGAGAATCACATTTCAAAATGGAGTTGTTAATTAAAAATATCAATTTTCAAATAGGGAATGTAATCTTCTGTACTGTTTGTCTACATTCATGATTCGGGGTTCAAGGCTAAGGATGTAGCTGCAATATTGAGCTGCGCCAACCCTAAAGAAGCAATCAGAGTACATGTTAGAGAAAAATATCGCAAAACAATTCCTGACGTAT
Organism: Allygus modestus; assembly: GCA_963675035.1. Taxonomy (NCBI): domain Eukaryota; kingdom Metazoa; phylum Arthropoda; class Insecta; order Hemiptera; family Cicadellidae; genus Allygus; species Allygus modestus. The sequence continues at coordinate 60,635,396 of OY776114.1, forward strand.
GGGGGAGCGAAAATCTCCCCCTAACCCATCATGTGTTAGGGGGAGCGAAAATCTCCCCCTAGTAATTAAATCGACAGAACACCAGTTGTCACGGTATCATTCTTCTTCATGTACCTAGTTAAATAATTATAAAAAGGTAATTAGTTTCAAGGGAAAAAAGTTATTTTAATGTGGATTCTCACCTTCATCGGAGTGTTGATTGACATAGGCAGTCGTCTGCGGAGCATCAATGACCTGCCGGGGTGGAATGACTCGGTGGTTCGCTTCCATGTGACGCTCTAAAGCTCCCCGGTCTACGAATGTGGCTCGACATGCAGCTTCTCCATCTGCAAACGCACAAAACGATTAGATTGTGAAATGTTTAACACCTACCTTTTTTTTTAAAGTATGTAATGTGGGTACTCTGATGACTTGACTTGATGGGGCGAACAATAACATAAGTTATTAAAATTAAATTATATTGATATAGTCATGTAATTTTAAATTTAAAAAACAAAGAGTTCTCTATTCGCCCTAAATAGTTAAAGCTGTTAAATAAAAATAATTGTATCACTCTGCGGTTATATTGCATAACGTATTCCTATATTACTAACATTTAGGTCTGATTAAAACAATAATGCAACGCAAAAAACGTACCTTGCTGCGTTGGTGTTGGTGGTGGTAGTTGTGGTCTCAAGCCGTGGAATCTGATGTGGTGTTGCACCAAATTGTTTCTACGCACGAAAATACAACCACAAATGGTACAAACGTGTGTGGCGTTCATCTTTAATATGGATTATAAGTTTTAATAATCACAAACAATACAGCACAACACGTACGTTTTAAATAGTTCAAAGGTGCTTTACGCAAATCGCAAATCGCAAATGATGATAATCAGCAACTAACACAAATCGCGTAGAACGGAACAGGATCGGACTAACACGTCTTCACGCACTGAACTCTCGAACTGAACTGAGGGAGGGCTGGTGATGTGGGTGACTATCCCCACTAATGGATTCCGGAGAAGGTCGGGGCAAAAACTCTCAACCGCTGTCTGGGGTAAAGACCACCCTGCTCTAATGGAACTCGATACGGGCGGACTATAATGGGTTCCTGGAAGGGTCGCGTCGCCCTCCCGTCGGGGTATCAAATTACAGCATCCGCATTCCCAGACAGGTCTCGACTTGTCGGTTTTTTGTGTGAACACCTGCACCCTCCAGTCGAGGTATCAAATTACAACATCCGCATTCCCAGACAGGTCTCAACTTGTCGGTTTTTTGTGTGAACACCTGCACCCTCCAGTCGAGGTATCCAATTACAACATCCGCATTCCCAGACAGTAGACTGGACGCGTCGGTTTTTTGTGTGAACGTCCGCCTCGGTGCAGAGTACTTGAAGGTATATGCAGTATATGTTCAAAGCATTGCAATTATATTCTCCTTAAAATTTGCATTCACTGTTAGTTCAATTGACCGCAAGCGCTGATGGGCTAGCTCTGTTGGTTGTAGCGTTACCCTGATCAACTCTTGTATTAATTATCCAAAGTATGTCATGTGGGTACTGAGAATACTCGGCTTGACGAGGAGAATCCAAAAATGCAAAAAAAAAAGGTCAAAAGTGTGGTGCGGGCCCCTTTTTTGTAAACATCATCCAAAGTGTACGATGTGGGTACTCAAATGACTCGGCTCGACTAGACGAACAAGAATCTGCAATCAGAAATCTGATCCGAGGTTAGGTTAGGTTAGGTTAGGTTAGGTTAGGTTACGTTAGGTTAGGTTAGGTTAGGTTACCTTAGGTTAGGTTAGGTTAGGTTACGTTACGTTAGGTTAGGTTAGGTTAGGTTAGGTTAGTATTCGCAACAACAAAAATTCGAAAAAAAAAAAAATTCGCAAAAAAAAAAAAATTCGCAAAAATAAATTTGGCAAAAAAAAAAAAATTTGCAAAAAAAAAAATTCGCAAAAAAAAAAAAATTCGCAAAAAAAAAAATTCGCAAAAAAAGTTTGCAAAAAAGTTCGCAAAAAAGTTCGCAAACAAAAAAATTCGCAAAGTGTCACAGACGAGACCTCGGGGGGGGGGGGGGGTCCCTCCTGTCCCTCCTGGCCTCGGACTGTCCAAATTACCCTACTGTCTAACCTTAACAATCCTAGTTTATTTTGACCCTAAAATCGATTTCGGATCCGAAGATCCATCATCAGCCATGGATCCAGGAACGACCATGCTTAGTTAAAATTTCAATTTAAGTTAAGTTTGGATTTGACTGATGATGGATCTTCCTATCCGAAATCGATTTTAAGATCTAATTAAAAACTAGGATTGCTAAGGTAAAACCGTAATCTTCTTTATATTAATAGGCAACCACAAAACTGTCCCTCATTTTTTCTCAGCTTGTCGTAAGAGAAATTCACGCATACCGTTAGAAAGGTATTGTGCTCTACATGAGCAGGAACCCATTATAATTTACATCGGCCCTCAGGGCTACGCCCCAGAGGCTTTCAAAGTTTCAATGTTAATCTTATGGAAGAACAATGATTGATTGAATTGTATATTTGACAGCTGTTGATATAACAAATGCCATCAAAACTGCATGAACAAGTGTTTCAGACATCATCTATATATTAATAGGCTAAGGAAATGTTTGTGGTACCAATTTCTCGGATATGCGGCATCGTACAAATTATGAAACTTGGCACACTTATTTAGTACTATTAGGGGTGTGTCGAATTCAACTATTCTGTGTTAGGGTGTGTAGGGCTATGCCCTTTTGGGTTTAAAAATGTACATGTCATCCTTATGGGAACTTGCGTTGTGCTTTTCGTTCTGCTTTGCATTTAATAAACAGCTGCGTTATTCAAATAAATAACACAACAGCAAGAACATATGATTCATAAATGAAAAATTACTGACTGCTGGAATGGTAACACCTTTCTCTTAACTCCTCCTCAGTTTTAACTCCACGTTAATAAAATCAAACTTGTTTGTGAGCGGGGGGGAGGGAGAAGAGGGACGGGGAGATGATGAGGTGCTGGAGAGTCATAAATAAAATATTTACTCCTCACACGATCGTCGCAAAACATTCTTTTAGGTGTCAAAATAAAGGTGTGGTTCTCAATGGAATTACACTTTCAATTTCCTACATTTGGGCATTATGCTTTCAAAAATGTTGTTTCATTTTATTAAAAAAATTCAAATTCTAAATTGTATTTCACTAGAGGACGAAGAAACCTTTAACTTTACACCAAAATGGATTTTATGACGTCGATCGAAGAGCAGTAGTAAAAGAGGCACAAAGTTAAAATTGGTCCGGTGATGAAGACTCTTAAGCTGTTACAGTAAGAGTTGTACAGTGCTCGTAACATTTACAGGACCGGGATTAGAACCACCAGCAGGGCCGCTGACAGTTCCGGAGTCCGTCGACTTGATAACAGCGCTCGATTCGCAAAAAGATGAACGTCTAACCCCCGAGAGAGTTCTACCAGTTCTACCTAAATGTCTATTTAGTGTTCCTATTGAACCATCAACCTTCGGCAGGTAGCAATGTTCCACGACTCGCCCGCGGCGGCCCACCCGCATCCCGTGACGTCACGACCATCGGCCGTCTCGGTCACGACCGTGATGCGGTACATCCCACAGCTTCGCAGTAACTGACACGGAAGCATAGCAGGTGGCTTTCTTACGGGCGAACGTTGCCGCGAAAGAGATGGGGGTCGATCGGGTCTAGGTCTGGGTCTGGTCTCTCCCTGTCACACTCAAGACTACATAATTTAGGCCTTCTCTTGCCGCTCAACTCGCCTCTTGTTTACTCTTCTCTGCGCAGCATTTCGATATAACCGATCGATTATAAGGCTGCTAAACATTTTCGAAGGGTATATCCTGAGACAAATACTGTAGGAGCCTACTAAGAAACATTTCTGATTATGTTTAAACTGTTTTTGACTTATAAACTCGTGCACAACCTCCACACTTGTTACTATTTGTTTTTGTTCCAAACTGAAGCCCCTCGAACAGCACACAACACCATTCTGCGTAGCGCCTCCCGCGGCCTCTCATGACCTGGTGATTATAACCGGTAAACATCCGATAATCAGACCACCGCAGCGCACCGTGTGAATCCTCATTGCTGCGCGGCGCTGCGAGTTTATTATAATTGGCGACCCCGCTTGCATATTTCTAGAATTAAGTGTCAGATCGAAGATAACCGCGAGAATAATATAACCAGGTTTCTCCTATGCAGTCGATAATTGCGAAGTATAGGAAACCCGATAAATTTCAGGCCGAACTCTACGATTTCAGACAGTTCTTAATTGCTGGATTTCCCCGTCAGACGTTGATAGAGTAGAGAATATACGTGGGCAGAATGGGGTTGCTGGCTTCCATTTCACAGCCGCTTGGAGTAGGTTCGACGGGGTTCGACGTGCGCCGTTTGCCGAAGCGGCGGTCATATGTCATATATAAGCTAAGCGGATTCTTCACGGCAATTATCCAGGGACCGCGCAAATGCTCAGCTAGGGTCCTGATGTGAGTTGTGTGTTGTGTGTTGTGTGCTGTGTGCTGTGTTGTGTGCTCGGAGGATGAATGTGTCGCGAGTGTAGAGGGAGGTCGAAATGCGGGTTCGTGACAGCCGCGGTTCACAGTCGGACATGACCCCGATGATAATAACGCGTTGATGCATCACAACAGCCATATGTTGCCAGCATTCCCTTCGCACTTGTCATCAATTCCTAATTATTTAATCTCTCCTAGTGTCGGTACTATATAATTTTATTTGTTTCACATTCACTATTCCAGATTACACACATTGTCGACCGATCGTTAAAATATCTATTCCTTAAATTAAGCGGTTTTAACTTGACGAAACATTAAAATTACAGATCATATGTACAAAAAACTTGGTGACTTGGCCGGGAGCTCCCTACTCTAGTTTTTCAGAAGTAAATTCAAAATGTATTTACGACAAGCAAAATGAGGGAGGACGAGGTTAAGTGATTAAATCCAACCCCCCCACCCACAGATCACCGCCACCCCTCTCATTTTTACCTTTTTCATGACTATCTTCAATTTAAATTTGAAAATTGAAAAATAATATTAAATCTTAAAATCATACATTAGGTAGAAATTGTTCTTTTAATTCAATATGAGTTTTAAACCAGTTATCATTCACAACGGTCGGATTTTAGCGTGAGATAACTAGGCTTAATGGCAACTGTCGCGACTCATATTGAATTAAAACAGCATTTTCACCTTAATGTAATATATTGCTTTGCATAGGTTATTAGTGAATTTCCTATGGAAAATGAACTATCAGCATGACCCGCACGGTGAAACTTAAGCCCGGGACCACCATAGAAGTTCCTAACGTGACCCCCTGAACACGTTTTGGGGGGTCGTTCAAAATTGTATATGTGTATATATATATATATATATATATATATATATATATATATATATGTGTGTGTGTGTTTGCACTCTAGCGGTTGCATTTTTTGTCCGATTTACTTCAAATTTGGTAGGGACGTTCCTTTCTATAATCAGTTGGACAAGTTCGTTGGGCAAAACAATAAGAAAACTCTAAACCCCTTTTTTGAGGATTAATATTTCAAATTTCGAGTTTTTGGGCCCAAAAGGGTCATAAAAGCCCCGGATGTAAAATGCATTCATGTAAAAAGATGGGAATTAGTAAGGCGAACGATTTAAGCCCTCTCTCGTCATTCTAGCATAAACATTTACAGAGTTATTAAAGAATATGTGTATCGACTAAACCCAGTACGTTGTCTTATGGGAGTTTTACATTAGAAAAGCCTGATATTCATTTGTAGGTGTACTTTTCTCATCCCCAGCAACCTCACGTCTACTTTCAAGCCTGACTGGACCCTCTCCTAGCCTTTTAATGCGCAAAAGTGTATTCCCAGCATTGCAGGTAAATAAAACCAGGAGCATCAGAACAGCCAAAAAATCAATTTTTTCAGATTTCAATAAGAATCGGAATAAATGTTTGTTTTTACACTGATTTTGAGTGTTAACATTTTTTTGGTGGAAATTCACTTCCCTCACGTCAGCGTGCTGCGTGCGAACTCGTTTTTTAGATACAGTGATAACAAATTTTGAACCATATTAGGGTGGGATGGGCTTCATAAAAACGTCAAAACATATCGCCGAAAGGGCTGACGGTTTTCGTTGGGGGGGTGAGATTTCCAACAAATTAATCCAAATGGTCACTTGACCTCGACCTGCCTCTTTTTGGTTATCGTAAACATATCACATCTATTTTCAGATATACTATATGTATGCACCTTCCTAAGCGCATTCTATTGCTAATATGTGATAATAAGATAACCCATAACAGTGAAGCTTCTTCAGCCGAAATTCGCGTGTCGCTATTTGTATTATGCTAAATTTAGTGGCCGTCTATTACAGAGGCCGGACCTGGAATGTCTGTAGCAGACAGCGATATTAAAATGCTAATGACCCGACCCGAGCTGTCTTTCATGGGGCGAAGGGTCACACCGCTGTTTGAACTGTGCACAATAAGTCTCAAATTGTAATTTTACATTTGTTATCTATCTGTAACGATATAGGAGTGTTTTTTCTTCGGAGGTAACTGGCGGAACAAGTTGCGATAAACAACTATTTATACCTTGTTTGAATACCCTTCACGCGATATTATACCCTTCGAGCCTAATAAACCCTTAACGAACAAATGTGATCGGTTTCAATTGCAATGAGTACCTGGGTGCCTAGCTTTGCTCGGGGAAGGCCAGTTTGTTTGTTTACATGGCTTTGAGTAATATTTCACCACTTTCTCCAACTGACAATCAGATTTTTATAGCTCATTTGCCTCTTTTATTCATTGTTAAGGTCACTCCAGTTGTTATTTATAGCTCGATGCCCCTATGCAATATTTCGGATATGAACACTCTATGCAATCTTCACTTAACAGTTTTAGTTACAGATCTCAGGAAACCACATGTTAACAATTATAAACAACACGAGTATTACTTTGACAGTTCCCTGGTTGATTATGAACAGCTGTCACAATTATTTTGTTTTAATTTTAAACTCTATAAGCCCAAGTTTTTCCTTTTTATTTTCGTTTCTTTACATTATTTTATTTTTCCTAGAGATGAGACCTGTCTAGAACTTATTTTTATACAAGAAATTAGTTATTTCCAACGTTTGAAGGAAATCGTTGGATTCGTTTTAGAGAGCAGAGTTGCAAGCGCGCACCATGGGTGCGGCACGGACGCAAGCAAGCAAACCTTACTCATATTAGCGAATTTCCCCTATAGGGAAGAAGCTATTACCGTAGGTCTCATGGTAAGACTTAAGCCCGAGACCATGATAACTTTTCATTTTGAGGTCCCCAGATGCCAAAAACACCATTCGTTCAAATTTTTATATATGTATATATATATATATATATATATTTATATATATATATATTTATATATATATTTATATATATATGTGTCCGTAAGCACGATAACTCTTGTAAAAAAGGTCCGATCTTAATGAAATTTGGTACAAACGTGTAAAGTACCATTTATTTGAACGAGTTCGAAAACCAGACAAATCGCACCATCCGAAGGGGGGTTTTGGGGGGGTTTTGTACCCCAAAAATGGGTTTTTTGGGGTTTCCACATGTAATTTTTATTAAAATCAAATTTTAATTTTCACCATTGAATTCAGCATAAAAAAAAAAATTTGGTATCTTGATCATTGCTCTACGTCAATTGGTTACTGAGATATTGAAAGTGCTAAACACAGTACGTTGTCTAATGTTATTCTTATGGAGAAAAAGAAAAATTGTATATCTCGCTTATTTATGAACATAAACTGACAAAATTTGGTATATAGCTTCATCTGGTTGTGGTTTATTGTTGTTTGCACAAAAAAACAATTTTTCACCTATGGTTCCCATAGCAGCAAACCTAGGTATTCGGTCCCCATGTTACTCTTATGGAAAATAATTAAAGTGTTATATATCGCTTATTTATGAATGTATATGGATGAAACTTGGTATGTGACTTCACTTAGCTGAGTTCTATTGATATTTTGCATAAAACCCCATTATTTTGTGTTCCTTGTTGCAGCAAACCTGCGTACTCATCCCCAATGTTATTCTTATGGAGAATAATTAATATTTTAAATATTGCTTGTTTGTGAATATATTTCTTATGAATCCTGTTATGTGGCTTAGTGTGTTATGTTATAATTCATTGGAAATTCGCTGAGTATGCAGGTTTGCTGCGACGGGGGTATTATAGTATAGGACAGGATAAGCTTAGGCCTATACCATAGCCATCTCTAGTAAAGACATATGTACTAGGGGTGACTATGCTTATACCCCACATGCACCAGCAGCTTTCCTTATCTAAACCTCCACAATAGACTGGTCGTTCTTATTTCATTCCTTAACGATGTTAGATTTTTACAGATTCCTAATTGTTTGTTATTAGTGAATTTCCTTTGGAAAGTGAACTATTAGCATGACCCGCACGGTGAAACTTAAGCCCGGGACCACCATAGAAGTTCCTAACGTGACCCCCTGAACACGTTTTGGGGGGTCGTTCAAAATGTTATATATATATATATATATATATATATATATATATATATATATATAGTTTGCACTCTAGCGGTCGCATTTTTTGTCCGATTTACTTCAAATTTGGTAGGGACGTTCCTTACTGTAACCAGTTGGACAAGTTCGTCGGGCAAGACAATCGGAAAACTCTAATCCCATTTTTGGGGGATTAATCTTTCAAATTTCGAGTTTTTGGGCCCAAAAAGGGTCATAAAAGCCCCGTATGTAAAATTAATGTATGTACAAAGATGGGAATCAGTTAGGCGAAAGTTTTAAGCCCTCTCTCGTCTTTCTAGCATACATATTTACCGAGTTATTAAAGAAAATGTGTGCGACTAAACACAGTACGTTGTCTTATGGGGATTTTACACTAGAAAAGCCTGTTATTCTTTTGTTAGAGTACTTTTATCATCCCCAGCAACCTCACGCCTACTTTCAAGTCTGTCTGGACCTTCGCCTAACATTATAATGCGCAAAACTGTATTCCCAGCTTTGCAGGTAAATGAAACCAGGAGCATCAGAACAGCCAAAAAAATCACTGTTTTCAGAATTTAATAAAAATTGGAATAAATGTGTGTTTTTACACTGATTTTGTTTTTTCAAAGTTTTTAAATGGAAATTCACTTCTCTCACGTCAGCGTGCTGCGTGCAAACTCGTTTTAGATATCAAGCCCCTTTTTTGGTATCACGGAACTCTTAAGAGTCCTACTACATCTTAAGATTTTTTACCAATTTGACACCCCTGGAATCAACTAATCATCCCTCTAAAGGCCAAGATAACATAAGTTAGTAAGATTCACACCTTTTAAATGCATATCTGAGCTTTAAATTCAAATGTAAAAAAAAGAGCGACTTCAGTCCAAAACTAAATCAGTGCAATTTCAAATGTTTTAAATCCAACACATTGTTCATAACTGCATGTAAATTTTCAACGCATTAGGTTTTATAATGTTAACTTGGTGTGATTTAGGTCTTATGACATTGTAAAACTAATGTAGCCTGCATTAACCATATAGTAATTATATAGGACACACAATTTCAGGTCTAGAGAAACTTGCTAAAGAGACTTTCAAAAAATTTAGTTTAAAAGAATGTTTACAACACATTGAGCTTCTGCAAATCGTTAATTAAATAGGGATATCGTTAAAACGATTAGGTGGAGCAAAACATATCCTAGGTAACATCGTCAAAGGGGGGTATATTTAATATAGTTTTCATTAGTAGTACGTATACTAAAATTCAAATAAATTAGCAAATTTAATTAATATAAAGGGTTAAAACAATCCAAACATATGCGTAACAAGAAATAAAACTGGTGTCAAATCATACATTTAAAATCAAATTCCACATCAAATAGCTACAAATGAATTACAATCAGCAAACACTGAAAAAGTAGCTGTTTATCAAAAACCAGCTGTATTTTAACCTGTTCCTACTTTGAATGTCCACTTATTTGACAAATCGTGCACAGAACACGGCAAACAATTACGTTTATCGCGCAGAACAATAGGCCGAACCATCTGTATTACCGGAGGCGAAAGGCGGAACCGATAAACAAGGTGAAAGAAAACTGCGCGGGATGGGTTAAAGTTGGCATAAAGGCACAAACACGGCACTCGTCTGAGACTAATCAGCCACCACTCGACCTTTAAAACACAGCCACAATGTGACCTGCTTCGAACGGTAATCACTTGGCCAAATCACTCTCACATCCATTTTCATCACGTTACATTTAACGTTTTGACGTATAAATAATTTCTTGAGTTGCATTCTCTGATTGGGCCTTATCATGATCGGTGTGAGTGGTTGAAGTCGATTGGCGTGTACAATCTGTTTTGTACATTTACCGTACTGTATGTAGGAACAGTATAAGTGTAAATATATTTTGTAGCGTTGTGAGACTCGTATACCAAATGTTATGTTTCATTGTTGGTTTACAATCCAAAAATGTACAGAGAGGTTACCCTTTCCCTGAAACCCAGTATGTAGGATATTGCTAACGTTAGATAACCGTAAGTACTTCACAAGTAAACTACGGTTATAAAATCTACTACGTATATACACGTCCAATCAATTTTATGCGTCCTCCATTAAAGTGCACTTTTGCAACCCATTAGCGCCTGCATCTTTACTGCACTCCGTGCATGATATCAACACACTCCCGCACTGACTTGCCCAGCTTCTCAGCTATTTTATGTATCGAACGCAAACCTATTCAGCCAATATATGGCGAGTTTTATATATTTTTCGAAATGGGAAAAATTTAAAATACGTGTTTAATCTGCAACGAATAAAATAGGTGCGGAAAATCTTTAAATTGGTTAAATACTGATAAAATATCATTCAACTGTAAATCCCTTGATTTATTGCAAACCGTTTATGAATTTAAACTCTGATTGCATCTCAGATCGCGAGGAATAATGATTTTAGCGAATTTCCCCTAGGGCAGAAGCTATTACCGTAGTCGGCATGGTAAAACCTAGGCCAGGGACCATGATAACTTTTCGTTTTGAGGTCCCCAGATGCCGAAAATACCATTCGTAAAAACTGTATATATATATATATATATATATATATATATATATATATATATATATGTGTGTGTGTTTGTGTGTGTGGCCGTGGGTGCGATAACTCTCTTAAATTTGGTCCGAATTTGATGAAATTTGGTACAAACATGTAAAGCAACATTTATGACTTAAGTTCGAAAACCAGCCAGATCCCTCTACCCAAAGGGGTATTTGGGGGGGGGGGGGTTTGTACCCCAAAAATGGTTTTTCGAGTTTTTTTTTTAACATAATATTTTAGTAAATCCAATTTAAGTTTTCACCATTAAATTCATCATAAAAAAAAACAATTTGGTGTTTTTATCATTGCTCTACGCAATTGGTTACAGAGATATTGAAAGTGCTAAACACAGTACGTTGTCCAATGTTATCCTTATGGAGAATGAGAAAAACTGTATATCTTGCTTATTTATCAACTTATCTTGACGAAACTCGTTATATTGCTTTATACCGTTGTGGTCTATTGATGCTTGCACGAAAAACGATTTTTTCCGATAGTTCCCGTAGCAGCAAACCTGCAAACCAGCCCCCATGTTATTCTTAAGGAGAATAAGTAAAATGTTATCTCCCTTAATTATGAACATAAATTAATACAATTTGGTATGTGTTTTTACCTACTTGAGCTATAACAAAATTGGCATAATACCCCATTTTTTGTGTACCATGTTTCAGCAAACCTGCATCCTCAGACGCCATGATATTCTTATGGATAATAATTCAAATGGCATAAGTAATTTATTTATGAATGTATATGGATGAAACTTGGTATGTGGCTTTAAGTGGTATTAATATACATACATATATATATATATATATATATATACACATACATTGCAAATTCGCTGAGTACGCAGGTTTGCTGCTACGGAGGTATTTTCTATAAAGGATTTAACTAAATTTAAATATACCAGAGATTACTTCTGAAGGAATAATGTGTAAAAGCTACCAGTGGTGAGCAACGTGATGTGATGTCTACCTAAGTTAGATTACTTTGATAACGAATTGTCTATGAGTCACCAACCAAAGACTGTCCACATGCTTCTCATGGTGTAACGTGTGTTTTGATGATTGCAAATCGTTATATATCCCAAGGGTGTTTTTTGTCAGAAGACCATATACCCCTAATACTTTATCAAAATCAATAATTGAGCTTTACTTTTGAAGATTACTTTCACAGTTATCCTATACTATTATATGAACAATGTTTGCTTGATTGGTAGGTTGGTTGCACTATTATATCGAAAACGGCTCCGACGATTTCCTTCAAATTTTGGAAATAACTAAGTTCTGGTATAAAAATATGTTCTAGATAGGTCTCATCCCCAGTAAAAATCAAATACCGTAATTTAAAAAAAAAAACGAAATTGAAAAGTTAAAAAAATAAACATTGGGCTTATGGAGTTTTAAATCAAAACAAAATAATTGTAACAGCTGTTCATAATCAACCGGGGAACTGTCAAAGTAATACTCATGTTGTTTATGATTATTAACCTGTGATTTCCTGAGAGCAGAGATTAAAAGTTTTCAGTGAAGATAACACATATAGATTATTAAAATAAGTCAAAGGGACATGCTATAAATAACAACTGGAGTGACCTCAACAAAATAGAAAAGAGGCAAATGAGTTATACAAATCTGACTATCAGTAGGGGAAGTGGTGAAATATTACTCCAAGTCATCTAAACAAACTGACTGACCTTCCCCCGAGCAAAGCTCGGCCCCAGGTACTGTTAACAATGAACGAACAATTACTGTTAACACTGATTCACTATTATTTGTCAACGTACTGGTGGCACTATCTTATAGCGACAACTAACTCAAAACAGTTGTTCAATGCGATAGCTGCGCAGTGCAATTGTGTGCAGAGATGACTTGATAGCCACTATCCAGCATTTTAAATGATTTTAAAGACTTTTTGACGACCTCTTCGTGAGTGACAATTTTATGTGTGGCGCCTTGTAGCTGGGCCGTTCCGGTCGCCCACAAGAGCGACGTTGGATCACATGACAGTTAAAGGTAATTTAACCTCTTGATTAACTTTTTTTTGCTAGCTGGCCATCAAGTGATCTCCATATTTGGCTATTTTTGTTATTTAAGAAATGAACTTATTCCAGACATTCCCATTACTTATTCTTAAAAACAACGTTTCACCATAGAATAAAATACCCCCGTCGCAGCAAACCTGCATACTCAGCGAATTTCCAATAGAGATATAGATGTCTTAATACTACATCAAGCCACTTACCAAGTTTCATAAAAATATATTCACAAATAAGCGGTATATACAATTTTAATTATTCTCCATAAGAATAACATTTGGGCTGAGTACGCAGGTTTGCTGCAACAAGGAACACAAAAAATGGTTTTTTATGCTAATATCAATATAACTGAAGTAGGTGAAGTCATATACCAGATTTTATTAATTTATGTTCATAATTAAGGGAGACATAGCATTTAATTATTATCCGTAAGAATAACATGGGGATGAGTACGCAGGTTTGCTGCTGTGGGATCCTTTGCCAAAAAATTATTTTGTTGAGCAAATATCAATAGACCACAACCAGATGAAGCCATATACCAAGTTTCGTCAGTATACGTTCATAAATAAGCGAGATATAACATTTTTCTTTTCCTCCATAAGAATAACATTAGACAACGTACTGTGTTTAGCACTTTCAATATCTCGGTAACCAATTGACGTAGAGAAATGATCAAAATACCAAATTGTGTGTTTTTTTAAGCTGAGTCCAATGGTCAAAACTAAAATTTGAATATTTCATTCAAAAATTATATGTGAAAAATTCAAAAAACCCATTTTTGGGGTACAAAACCCCCCCAAAATACCCCTTCGGGTAGAGCGATCTGGCTGGTTTTCGAACTTAAAGTCATAAATGTTGCTTTACACGTTTCTACCAAATTTAATCAAAATCGGATCATTTTTACGAGAGTTATCGCACCCACGGACACACACACACACACACACACACACACACACACACACACATATATATATACAGTTTCGAACGAATGGTGTTTTTTGGGGTCTGGGGACCTCAAAACGAAAAGTTATCATGGTCCCGGGCCTAGGTCTTACCATGCCGACTACGGTAATAGCTTCTTCCCTATAGGGGAAATTCGCTAAAATACAGGTTTCACGACCTTTTGGAGTCTGGAATCTGATCCCGTCTTTAGGTGTGGAAAGGATACCTAGGACATAACAAAATTAGTGGCACAATCCAGACAAAGCTGGAAAATCACAACAAAACTAAAACAGAGAACTGTAACGGCAGACAGAGCAGAGAGCAGAAAACAGTAAACGTCTCCCCTGATCACCGGCCGTGTACCGTGTACACTTGTGGATCAAATAGTGTTGCCTCGTTGTGCGTTTGATCTGTTGTGTGTTTATTTTAGCGAATTTCCCCTATAGGGAAGAAGCTATTACCGTAGTTCTCATGGTAAGACTTAAGCCCGAGACCATGATAACTTTTCATTTTGAGGTCCCCAGATGCAAAAAACACCATTCGTTCAAATTTTTATATATGTATATATATATATATATATATATATATATATATGTGTCCGTAAGCACGATAACTCTCGTAAAAAAGGTCCGATCTTAATGAAATTTGGTACAAATGTGTAAAGTACCATTTAATTGAACGAGTTCGAAAACCAGATGAATCGCACCATCCGAAGGGGGGTTTTTGGGGGGTTTTGTACCCCAAAAATGTGTTTTTTGGGGTTTTCACATGTAATTTTAATTTTAATCAAATTTTAATTTACACCATTGAATTCAGCTAAAAAAATTTGGTATTTTGATTATTGCTGTACGTCAATTGGTTACCGAGATACTGAAAGTGCTAAACACAGTACGTTGTCTAATGTTATTCTTATGGAGAAAAAGAAAAATTGCATATCTCGCTTGTTTATGAACATAAACTAGCAAAATTTGGTATATGGCTTGATCTGGTTGTGGTTTATTGTTGTTTGCACAAAAAAAAAAAATTTCTCCTATGGTTCCTGTAGCAGCAAACCTAGGTACTTGGTCCCCATGTTATTCTTATGGAAAATACATAAAATGTTATATATCGCTTATTTATGAATGTGTATGGATGAAACTTGGTATGTGACTTCACTAAGATGAGTTCTATTAATATTTGCATAAAACCAATTATTTTGTGTGCCTTGGTGCAGCAAACCTGCATACTCATCCCCAATGTTATTCTTATCGAGAATAATTAATATTTTATATATCGCTTGTTTGTGAATACATTTCTTATAAATCCTGTTAAGTGTTTTAATGTGTTATATTATATATTCATTGGAAATTCGCTGAGTATGCAGGTTTGCTGCGACGGGGGTATTTATTTTATTCTGTTTTAACTGCTGTTTCAGTTCTCTGTTTTAGTTTTCTGTGATTTTTCAGCTTTGCATATGGATTATGCCAATAATTTTGTTATGTTCTAGGGATCCTTTCCACCTGAAAACGGGATCAGATTCCCGACCCCAAAATGTCGTGAAACGTTGTTTTTACAGTACACCTCGGAATATCCGGACACGAGGATTCCGGATTAACCAAACGAGGTTGTCCGGGATGAAAAATTGTTAATAAGAGTCAAAATACAATTTTTCGCCCACGCTACAGCCTTTTAAATCTCAGACGCAAGCAAAATAAATGAATGGTATGCGTGAAGTATCATAGAAACTGCATGTATAATTTTGTAAAGAGTTTTCCACGCAATCTGCCGCATCAATATTGCAGGCACTAGAGTGTCAGTAGCTTCAGATTATCCGGATTTTTTGCTATCCGGATCATTATTCCGCCACATTAGTCCGGATAATCCGAGGTTTACTGTACTAAGTGATGGAAAATGTCCGAAATCTACATATTTTAAAAAATTCCTGCTTTTTGTTCACTCACTTCCTGGAGTTAATACTAAACCGATTTTGAAGATAATTTTTTATTTAAAAGATAATTTCGTGTTCTAAGTCACTGTCGAGCCAGAATTTCGATTTAGGCCTCAGGGCTCTGCCCCACGGGACTTCCAAGTTTCCATGTTATTCATATGGAGGACAGTTTTATTTGGTTTATGTCACGTGTTTTTTCTTAATTAAATAAACAGCTGTTATAAGGATTATATCCGCAAATTTTTGCGGGGAAGCAGCTCGTAATTTCTTAAATAACAAATGTACCATCACCAACAATAAATTTTAAACAAAGAAATAGTTATATTTGTTGATTTTCCACCAGATGGCCTTCCACGTCAATAAGATATACCGAGACTCGGAGGCCCTAATGCGGCAGCGCCGTTATTTGGCGGCGTTGGCGCTGATCTGCGGTCCTGTCCGAGACGCCCCCGCGGCCCGCGGTCTCTACAGTTTAGGATCACTTTAAAAAATGTAACGTTTGCTTCCTTAAATCGGTGATTTGGAGTAAACGCCTGTACATTTTGTTTGACATTTCAGGCCAAAGTAATTTTAAGCGATAAGTAACCGCTGAAACGAAAACATATACTTCAACGTTAAGTCTGAGATGCATATGTTAAGAGGGGGCTCCAGTCACGAAACATTTGGGTTTCTACCTGCTTCTCCCGTGAGACCAGTGCTAGTCCCTCCTCAACAAATTATCAAAAATTGTTGATTTATGATTCATTTTTAAATAATTAAAAACCAGAATTCCGAAAACAAAAATAGTTCAACTATAAAAAATCGAAAATAAAAAGTCAGTACCTGGGGGCCGAGCTTTGCTTGGGGAAGGTCAGTCAGTTTGTTTAGATGAATTGGAGTGATATCTCACTACCTCCCCCTACTGATAATCGGATTGTTATAGCTCATTTGCCTCTTTTCTACATTTTTAAGGTCACTCCAGTTGTTATTTATAGCTCAATGTCTCTTTGATTTATTTTACCACTCTATATATGTAATAATCACTCAAATCTTTTAATCTCTGCTCTCAGGAAACCAAATGTTAATAAAGTAATCATAAACAACATGGAGTATTACTTTGACAGTTCACTGATTGATTATAAACAGCTGTTACAATTCTTTTGTTTTGATTTTAAACTCCATAAGCCCAATGTTATTTTTTTTACTTTTCATTTTCGTTTTTTTTACATTATTTGATTTTTTCTGGGGATGAGACCTGTCTAGAACTTACTTTTATCCCAGAAATTAGTCATTTCCAACATTTGAAGTAAATTGTTGGTGCCGTTTTTGAGATCAGAGTTACAAGCAAGCAAGTCAGCAAGCCAACCTTACTCATATGATAGGAAATGAAAATTTCCATTAATAAGTAACAAGTAATAAGTAATCGGTAAAACCAAACATTAGGCTAAATGTAAAGCTAGGATCATGTGATTGGCATTTCACTGCTTTATAATTGTAAAAAATGCCCTAGTTTATGTGATTAGTGCTTTATCGTTTTTAGGTTGTAGAGTAAAAATAGGGGATTCCACCATTATTATGCATTTAATCATATCATATGTTTAACGCAATGTCTGGCCGCACCTGGTAGGAACAAGTATTTTTAGATGTCCATGAAAAGAAGATAGATGTAGACTAAACCACGACGTTACTACAAGATAAAGTTATTTTGATAATTAAAGTTTACACCTCCATGTTTTATTGTATGAAACAATAAAATACATGGGAGACATAAA